>JAWNOI010000197.1:0-502927 GCA_035046045.1 Zaprionus bogoriensis | reverse complement strand
TTTGGCTTCATTCGTGCAGAGTAAGGTTTCTGATCGCGGTCAACTTGGCGACCGCCAGTGCGATCTCTGTCTACGAATGATTGCAAGTTGACACACAGCCTCCTCGTGGCACCTCCTGGGTAACCATCTTAGCATCCGCTAGATAGTGAGCTAATGTGTGCAACGGGTCACCAGGACTTTAAATGGTTAAGCGCAGGGTTTGGAACCCGCTTCGGAAAAAGAAAACCCAACGAAAACCAAAGCGAAAGCCTCGGAAAGGATCCCCCCTTATGATGACGACCACCGCAAAACGAAAAAGGACTACGCTTTAAGGATATGCACCTGGAATGTCCGAACTCTTAATTGGGAAGGTGCCTCTATCCAACTGGCGGATGCCCTCGAAAAATTAAAAGCTGACATTACCGCCATCCAGGAAATGAGATGGACAGGACAAGGTTGCTCCAAGCGAGCAAACTGTGATATTATCTACTACAGCTGCCATGCGGAGAGGCGCGAATTTGGATGCGGATTTGTAGTAAGCCGGAGACTTCGCCACCACGTCTCCAATTTCACTCCAGTGAAAAAGCTAGATTTTTCAATCTTAGCATAATTTGCGCGCACGCCCCGACGGAGGAGAAGGACGTTGCTCTTAAGGATGCGTTCTACGCGAGACTCGAGGACACGTACGTCCGCTGCCCAAACCACGACAAGAAGATCATCCTCGGGGACTTCAACGCAAAGGTTGGGCGCGAACGCATCTTTGACCGCACCGTCGGTCAATTCAGCCTCCATGAGACCACCTCGAACAATGGTTTCAGGCTGATTGACTTCGCCGCGGCGCGAAACATGATAGTGAGTAGTACCAGATTTCAACACCTCGACATCCACAAGGCAACATGGCTGTCCCCTGATCAAAAAACGCGCAACCAGATTGATCACGTTGTGATAGACGGAAGGCATGCCTCAAGCGTGATGGACGTGCGTACGTTTCGTGGAGTCAACATAGACTCGGACCACTATCTTGTCGCAGCCAAGATACGCATGCGGCTATGCCGTGCGAAAAACATACGCCCCATCACGCAACGAAAGCTTGACGTCACTAAGCTGCGATCACAAGGGACAGCAATGGCCTACTCCACTCACCTCTCGGAACTGCTCCTTCAACCTTCCCCTCTCACTGTTGACGCTGGCGGACTCTGGGCGCTCATATCCCACTCCATGCGAGCTGCTGCTGAAACAGCCATTGGGTTCAAGCGCCCTCCCACACGGAACCAATGGTATGACGAGGAGTGTCGCGTCGCAGCTGCGGCAAAAAACGCCGCCTACAGAAAAACTCTGCAGTCTGACGCAACGCGAGCTACGTGTGAACGTTACAGTGAGAAAAGGAAGGAAGAGAGGCGACTTTTCAGACGGAAAAAGCGGGAGCAAGAAAAGCGAGAGTGCGAGGAACTTGAGGTGTTGCAAGACAGGAATGATGCTCGAAAATTTTACCAACAAGTCAACCGTCTGACACAAGGTTTCAAGACCGGAGCATCTAACTGTCGAGATGATAATGGAAATCTGGTTACAGATACGCAGTGCACGCTGAGGTTATGGAGGGCGCATTTCTCCAAGCTGCTAGCAGGCGATGACGGCACCAATCCCGCCGATGGAGGAAACAGCCCGATACCACCAATCAACGACAATGTGGATATACCACTACCTAGCCATGACGAGGTCCGAGTTGCGATTACGCGACTCAAAAACAACAAAGCAGCCGGTGCTGATGGACTGCCTGCAGAGTTGTTTAAGGCCGGCGGCGAAGGGCTGATAAGGTGCATGTATCAGCTCTTGTGCAAAAAATGGCTAGAAGAAAGCAGCTCAGCGTCCTTTGTCCTGTACTGAAGAAAGGCGACCCGACGATATGTGCCAACTACCGGGGAATCAGCCTGATCACCATCTCATACAAGGTCCTGTCGAGCGTTATATGTGAACGACTGAAGCCGTATGCCAACACACTGATCGGACCTTATCAGTGCGGCTTCAGACTTGGTAAATCCACCATAGACCAGATCTTCACATTGCGCCAAATCCTGGAAAAAACCCACGAAAATGGAATTGACACACACCATCTCTTTGTCGATTACAAAGCCGCAGTCGATAGCCCGACGACGGAAAGCCTATATGCCACCATGTCTGAGTTCGGTATTCCTGCAAAGCTGATACGTCTTTGCAGGATGACATTGACAGCACCATCAGCTCTGTCAAGGTAGGAGCGAACCTCTCCGAACCTTTTAATACCGTTCGAGGTTTCAGACAAGGCGACCCTCTGTCGTGCAACCTCTTCAATTTCGTGATGGAAGGGGTTCTGCGGAAAGCCGGTGTTCATCGATCTGGCACTATTTTTTATAAAGGTGTCCAGCTCCTTGCTTATGCCGATGATATTGACATCATTGGCCGTAGCAAGCGTGATGTCACTGCTGCATTTTCCGCTATCGAAAAGGAGTCAGCAAAAGTGGGTCTGGCGGTAAACGAGGGCAAGACGAAGTATATGCTGTCGACAAGCAGGGAGACGCGGCGCCTAGACTCCCATGTGGTAGCCGACAGCTATAACTTCGAAGTGGTCAAGGAGTTCACGTACCTTGGCACCGCCATTAACACCAAAAATGACGTCAGCCTGGAGATCAAGCGAAGAATCACACTTGCCAATAGGTGCTACTTTGGTCTGAGTAGGCAAATGTGCAATAGAGACCTCTCTCGCCGGACAAAACTAACACTCTACAAGACACTCATCCTACCCGTGCTCTTATATGGCGCAGAAGCATGGGTAATTTCACAGACGGATGCAGCAGCGCTTGGAGTGTTCGAGAGAAAAATTCTTCGCAAGATTTTCGGTCCCGTTCGGATTGGGGACGACTTTCGCATTCGTATGAACCACGAGCTGTACGAGTTGTACGACGACGTGGACGTGTTCCGGCGCATCACGATACAACGTCTGCGCTGGCTCGACCACGTAGTGCGTATGGGTGAAGAAACTCCAGCTCAGAAGGTATTCGAAGCGAGGGTCGACTATGGGCGACGACGAAGGGTACGACCAAATCTTCGATGGAAGGACCAAGTAGAGAAGGACCTTATTCTACTGGGTATTTCCAATTGAAGGTGGCGCGCGAAGAGCAGAGGCGCCTGGAGGGAGACGCTGATGTCGGTTAAAACCCGAAATGGGTTGTAGTGCCACCTAATAATAATAACAACAGAAGCACATGGCTAATCAGATTCAGTAGCGTGAATTCAATACTCCCCACAAGTTTTCTATTACGGCGGGTGATATTTATGTTAAATTTCAAAAAAAAAAAAAATAAGAAAATACAATATTCAATACGGCAAATAGTACTACAAGTGATCGGAAAAATCATGCTGTCCTGTCCTAGACTTTAAACTTTACTGGAAATTCTTTCGTATTTATCCGTAGCTTACAAATATAAGTAAACAAATGCATATGGAATGCTCTTAGTGTTACTATTTATTTCAGAATGGGGAAAGGCTGTTAGCTAAGTGAGGCTATATCGCAATATCGGCCTTAGATCTTTTTGGTTACCAGTATTTCATATTATCAGTAACAAATTTGCAGAGGGTATAATTATTTTTGCCATATAACTTTATCGGCATATGCTCTGCCAAATTCGGTATATCTAGCACTTGTATCACATTTATCAATCACAAATCTTTCAGCTTTAATTTAAGGTCTAGAGTAAATATGATTAAATAAAAAACTCTGCATACCTTAGAGCGCGCACTGCACCGCGTTCCGTTATCAAGCTGGACTTTAGCTATATATGGAAAGAAACAATATAAATATAGTATAGACTTTGTGTATGTCTTGTTGTGCTTCACCTCATTGACTTCCAAACGCAACTGCTCGGCAAGTGCGTTCAGCTTTTGTATGGTGTCAACATTCTCTTGGAGCTTTCGCTTGAAACGCTGAGGCGCCGCAGAAAGCACATTAACGCCGCCAATTATAACGGGACGCTCAACTTTGCTTGGTGTGGGCGGGGACTGTGAATGTGACTGTGGCTGTGACTGCGACTGCGACTGCGACTGCTGCTGCTTGACAGGAGCTTTTGTGGCAATCTCATATGGACCGTTATTATCCTTGCTGCGCGACTTTATATTGAGGTGAAAACCCTCAATGCGGGTGCGCTTTTCCTGATTAACGGTGTCTCCGACAGATGTGAGCGAAGCGCTCAGTTTCTTCTTACGTTTCAATTTATTTTTACTCTGGACCAGCGTCTGCCAGTCCTCGCTCTCGTGCTTTATTTCTGGATGGAAGCTCTGTTTCGCTTTGGAGACCAAATCGTGCTCCATCACTTTACGCACGGCCCCGTTGTGGGGCGTCAATATGTGTGTGTGTGCGATTTTCTCATTGAATCCTTTGCTAGAGGTCGTTTTTGTTTTTTCAGCCATTTTCTATACTGTTTTCATATATGTGTTTATATAAAAATATGGCTGTCGTTTATTGGGTTTTTGATAAAGCTGCATATGCGGTGTGGTCCGACCTAACCGAAAGTCTCGCTATATCTCACTTTATTCTTTGGAAGAATCAATTTCGCAGCCACTGAGTTCATTTATTCAGGGTTTACCTGGAAGAAAGAAATGCGGGAAATGTATTATATTAAAAACAAAATTTATCTGTTCACAGTTATCGCAAGTGAAGGGTTAATAAGGCAAGGCAAGGAAGCTAAACTCTAGTCTGGAATCGTCTGAATCGTGAGCTTCTTTCTGCTCCCGCACATATTCTTCAGATTGAGATCGTTCACAATTAGTGCAAATGGTGCGTTTTGTTTATCTTTTGCTCGCACTTGACAGGCTTCTTCTTAACTTCTTGGCGCCCGTTTCGGTTCCTATCAACAAGTTTTTCCCCCTTTTATCGATTTGTACAGCCAGTGCGAGCTTTTCTCTGCAACGAAATGTGGCACATACGCATACGCATACAGGGTGCAATTCATCATTCATCCGCGCGCTCTAGTTTAGTTAGTGTTACTTTGTAAGTTTTATTCAAACATGACGTCAAGCGGCGCGCCTTTGCAATAATATTATTGTGCCCAACTCGTACGCAGCCATAGCACTCCCCGTTGGGACTGTACCAAGTACCGCATGCCATATATATATCATATATGCCGAGTATCATGTACCGTGCACTGTGGTGTGCACGCATGAGAATCGTATTTTATGATGGGCCAGCCGAACACTAACAGAAATTCTTTGCATTGTTCAGGCATCCGCCTAATAATAACAAAGAGATATACACTTTGGTACAGTAAATATCAGATATATATACAACGCACAGCGGCAACTGGAGCTATTGTACGGTAAGAACTACCCAGTAATTGGATCTGTAACTCTCAATTCATTTGGAGCATTGTAATGTGCAAATTGTTATGAGCTAATAAAGTCTGCTCAGCAATAATATAATATGGAGATCACTCTAACAGTGGGAGCATCTATTGATAGGCGGACATCTATGGAATGTTGGGTAATTTAAATTAAATTGTCTTGATCTGTTGATCAGCCTCATGCATTTTCCACATCAATTCTGGTAAGTTTAAAGTACTCCCCCAATCAACGATCAACGATCATACACTGCAAATAAAAGCATGCTGAGAACACACTACTACGGATAACAGCCAGGCAGGCGAGGTCCCTATTATTGCGAGTTCATATAGCTCAGTCTTTCTCTCACTCTCTTGAATTTCCGCAAGATCATCTTTATTAAGGCCGCCGATCTGTATATATAAAATCATATATATTTTTATGTACACAAGATAGGCGTGCATTCTATATAGACTACGATTGGAATTTGATTTGTATGACTTAGTGGATTGCGGGCAAGCAGATAACACATACATATGTATGTACTACATACATACATTCGAACACATATATGTATGTGAGTAAATTTATAAGAGCTCGTGTTGCACATTTAATTAAATTAAACACAGTGTTTGGGCCCCCGTTCGAGTTGACTCTTTCATAAAGTGTTGTAGCACGACATGGTGACATCACGAGGCCTGCCTTTCGCTACTTCGCCCACAACATCGCGAACCACAGCCAAAAAATAAATGGAAACAAAAACAAAATTAAAGATGAGAAATTTGCCACATTTCTCGCCGCACTGATCGAAACAGTTTTCGGTTTTCATATGAATACAACGTGAAAAATGATGTGGAAACGATGAGTCGTTAGGATGGTATCTATAATGTGCTCGTACGCTGATTCACAGTGCAAGATCTGTTCATACATATACGCACCATTAACATTAAAAACCTTGGATAGACTTTGCGTAAACTAGAACAAAGTTTGGCATGCGTCGAAATTTACATGGGAAATCTGTGTTCACTTTTATCTCTTCTCTCACTCCACTTTTTCGTAGCGTAAACTGTTTACTTAGTTCTCGGCTTGTTTGTTTCTTTCGACTATTGCTTTTCTTGCAGTGTAGGCGGCAATGACGTCAATTTGCGTGTACTAAGTATGTTAATTTTAGTATGCTCCGAGCAGCACTTTAAACTGTTTCCAATCTATGCGAATATATATGTACATACAGTAATTGTTTCCACAAATATCAAAATGTTTATTCGATTTCGACACACTTGGAACGTTTCGAGTTCCCGTTCTCTCAGTTCGTAACACTCGTAGCAATCGTAACACGTAGCTTTTCAATATCTGCTCTGCAGTATTTCGGCTACTGCTAGGACTCGTCGTGGTAAATAGGAATTAATTAACTATGATATCAATTTAAGGCAAGTTAAGAACTGTATACTATACTCTATGCTATGCCATCTACTATAATGTGTTTCGTTTAGCGGAGAGGAGATCTTTCGTTTCGGCCGGACACCGATTGACTAACCCGACGCCGCGAGCTTTCTTGGGCTTTTGCGCTCGTCTGCCCCACTTAATTGAAGGAAAGCTTTGGCATTTTATTGATGCATTCTCGGCGCGAGTCGCCGACTCGGGTTGGGGTCAATTGCCGGCGGAGCGAACGCTGCGGAGGGTGGGAAAGCTTTGCGTGCTCGAAAGAAATTTCTGACCGGGAAAAGACGCCGCCGGAAGCGGCGGCAAATGAATGAATCTTGAGCATTTGTTTTGACTGCATTCATAACAAAAACAAACCGTCTGCACTCCCTTCGCCCCGCGAAGAAAGAAAAACTTAAACCGCTTGAACGAGATGGGATGGGGTGCGAAGGGAAAGTTAAAGGGAAAGGGAAGGGAAAGGGAGAGACTCCTCTGCCGACAGCCAAAGCTTTACAAATGATGTACAAATTTATGACAACGACTTAACGACACGATGAATGATGGACACAATTAGGACGGCGCACGATTTCACCCAAGCATTTCTAAACATAGACGAGCCCCATTACTACACATAATACTCCACCCATTCCGCAGATACTTACTCCGCATCTAGCTTTATTCATCTCGTTGTCCAAGTCCTGCACATTTCGTAGTTTCATAATCGCTTTGGTTGGGCCCGCGATTCGCAGTTGACATCTCTGCTATGCGATTTGACCAAATTAGATTTAGATGAAGCTATGCGTGCATGTCCGATAATTGGCGTTCAAATTGGCTTCTCGATGGCTCTGCTGCTGCTCGAACGAAGCAACTCACTCAAGTTGAGCGATCGGAACAAACTGAAAACACGCAGCAAATTCGAAAATGGAATTTACATGCGGCCTATGTGTGTGCAGCGAGTGGAACATCGCCAAATTTATATAAATAGAAGGAATAACATATGTATATCTACATATAGTATATATGAAGTTTGTGTGAAAGGGGACAGTTGCAGATCTACTTTCAAAACTATTTGCTATAAATGGGCCGAAAGCGCAGCAGCTAAACTTAAACAGTTCAAACCATCAAAATACTTAGGCAAATTTTCTGCTAATCACGCCTTGCTTTCACTCTCAAGCAGCTTTTGTAACGGTTATTTTTTGTGTTGGACAACTTTTATGTCATAACTGAACACTTCTTTACAATGGCAGATATCGATATCTTCAATGTGATTCCACAACAGCACGTTACAAATTATATTCTCCAATGAAAGCAATAATATCGCTTTCAGAATTGCCTTACTGTAGTTATGAATCCAAAAACAATTGAATACAATATTTATGATCAATTTTAATGTCACTTCAATTAAATTGATATTTCACTGTGCTGCTATCGGTACAATTTGATCGTCAACATCGATATTTAAAAACTGCGCTTTACGTACCGATTATTAGGCATCGCAATGCTATGCGATATTTGAGCAGCTATCACTGTCAATGCAACCGCGCGCACTGCTATCGATAGCGTCATCGATAACCTACAGCTAGTGATGTCAAAAAAAATTCATTAATCGATTATTGAATCATATGATTAATTTTAACCAATCCGATTTTTAATTGCAATTAATCGAAAAAAATGAAAATAATCGATTAATCATATGATTTTTTGCACTAAGTCTTGTAATTTAAATCTTTAATCCAAATGCCGGGATTACAGAAGAAAATTATAAATACATAACTCTTTTATTTATTTAGTATAGAACTCAAAAATAATAATTTACACAGACGCGGGGTGGTCAATCTGTTCCTCTTTTCGGTGGCAGTTGCTCCCGCCTTTGAAAACAGACGTTCTGCTGGTACTGAAGTACCTATGAGAAAACAATACCGACGAGCTATAATATAAAGCTTTGGTTATACTACACACATGTCATCCCAGGCATTGACGACGTTGCATTTTAGTTCAAGGACTGGAGCGTTCAGGAAAAAACTGAGCTCGTCCTGAACAAGTGATGGGTCATCGCCTACTTTGCGGCGTTTGTGCGCCAACGACTTTTGGTGTGCTCATGGATCAAACTCAATTTCACCAGTGGATGATGCATCACTTGCGCTTTCCAGACTCTCATTCCGTTGTGAAAGATCCGCTATTTCTTTCCGAATATTCTTCATGGTTATGGCCAAGGCCATTGGATCATGGAAATGATTTTTTTTTAAAACGCGGGTCCAGCAACGTTGATGCACCAATAAAAAAGAGCGCTCTATAGCTCCAAATCTACGTTCAAACTGTCCCAGTATAGTTGATTTCAGGTGGCTTGCTGTAGCCGACTTTCAATATTTGTTGGCGTCCGCAATGTGCAATTGCAAAAATATTTCCAAACTTTACTATAAGTTGTTGCCATTATAATTTGTTTGCCAATTTGTATTTTGCCGCAAAAAGTAGTGACGTGATTATTTTAGTAAGTAATCGATTATAGATTCAATTAATTGCAACTGTTTTTTCGATACAATTAAATCGTAAATTGAGTCCAAATAATCGATTATTGTGTATCATATGATTAATCGTGCCATCACTACCTACAGCCAGCCGCTTACTCATTGCGGAAAACGTGAAAGAAAATCATATTGCCGCCTGTCTGCTACCAAAATTGATTGTTTTAGCTAATATCAACGTTTAACGGCAAACACCATCACTTAAATATGGTTAGTAAATGCGTAAATTACGTCATGCGCACAACATCAGCTGTAAATAATAAGTAATAATAATAAATAGGCTCGCAAGTGTTTTCACGCCATGTGCACCTCGTGACCAAATAATTTGTTTAATAAATCCAAAAAATTGGTGCAACGCAGGAATTTCATTTGCAACGGCGCATGCAACAAGTAGTGCATCACTGCACCGGAATGCAAGTGTGCATCATGCGGCACACAAACATAACCTGCAAAGAAGCTTCTCGCACAACTGACATCTTGACTCTGCTGACTAATCTGCTTGGCATTATTTACTCCCTTTGCAGCAGCCACAAATTGTGCTCCTGAAGGAAGGCACCGACACGTCGCAGGGCAAGCCCCAGCTAGTGTCGAACATCAATGCCTGCCAGTCGATTGTGGACGCCGTGCGCACCACCCTGGGCCCGCGCGGCATGGACAAGCTGATCGTGGATGCGCAGGGCAAGGCAACCATATCGAATGATGGTGCTACGATCATGAAGCTGCTGGAGATCATCCATCCGGCAGCGAAAACATTGGTAGACATCGCCAAGTCACAGGACGCGGAGGTGAGTCTCGCTGTGAAATGCCATTGACTCCTCAAGCTCATTTACATGTATCCTTAGGTGGGAGATGGCACCACGTCGGTGGTGCTGCTGGCTGGCGAATTCCTCAAACAGGTCAAACCGTTTGTAGAGGAGGGCGTGCATCCGCGTATTGTGATCAAGGCCATACGCAAGGCCCTTCAGCTGTGCATGGAGAAGATCAACGACATGGCCGTGCGCATCGAGAAGCAATCGAAGGAGGAGCAGCGCGCTCTGCTTGAGAAGTGCGCCGCGACAGCCATGTCCTCAAAACTGATCCACCAGCAGCGCGATTTCTTCTCGAAGATCGTCGTGGAGGCCGTGCTCTCGCTGGACGAGCTCTTGCCGCTGAACATGATCGGCATCAAGAAGGTCGCCGGCGGCTCGCTGGAGGAATCCCAATTGATTTCCGGCGTCGCGTTCAAGAAGACTTTCTCATATGCGGGCTTTGAGATGGCACCCAAATCCTATGAGAACTGCAAAATTGCCTTGCTGAACATCGAGCTGGAGCTGAAGGCAGAGCGCGACAATGCCGAGATCCGTGTGGACAATGTGAAGGAGTACCAGAAGGTCGTCGACGCCGAGTGGCAGATCCTCTATAACAAACTGGCGAAAATTCACGAATCTGGCGCCAATGTGGTGCTCTCCAAGCTGCCCATCGGAGATGTGGCCACACAGTATTTCGCTGATCGCGACATCTTCTGCGCTGGTCGTGTGCCCGAGGAGGATCTCAAGCGCACAATGAAGGCCTGCGGTGGCGCTGTCATGACCACGGCCAACGATATCAATGCCAGCGTCCTGGGCCTGTGCGAACGTTTCGAGGAGTGTCAAGTGGGCGGCGAGCGTTTCAACCTATTCCAAGGTGCGTTCCGCAACTTTGACTTTGACTTGATTTGTAATCGAATCTTATGAATCCTTTCTCTCTCTTTCTCTATCTCTGTTTTGCAGGCTGCCCGAATGCCAAGACCAGCACACTGATCCTGCGAGGCGGTGCCGAGCAGTTCCTGGAGGAGACCGAGCGCTCGCTGCACGATGCCATCATGATTGTGCGTCGTACCATCAAACATGATGCAGTCGTCGCCGGTGGCGGCGCCATCGAAATGGAGCTGTCCAAGGTGCTGCGCGACTACTCGCGCACCATTGCCGGCAAGGAGCAGCTGCTTATCGCGGCGATCGCCAAGGGTCTGGAGGTCATACCGCGTCAGCTGTGCGACAACGCCGGCTTCGACGCAACCAACATTCTCAACAAGTTGCGCCAGAAGCATGCCCAAGGTGAGTGCAAAAATTCCTGTTTATACCCTTGCAGAGGTATCGTAATTTCTGCCATATGTTTGCAACGAAACACAAGGAAACGTATAAAGTATATGTATTCTTGATCAGCATGAATATCCGAGTTGGTCTAGCAATGCACTGCAAGCGAATATCTTACTTGGTGCAGGTTGTGAAATATCGGAAAGAACCAAATCCATTGATAGTTATCAAGATGTCGTTACCAAACTCGCGACAAGTGATTTTAACAATGCTCCCAACATTCCGCTAAATATGCATAAGAATCGGTCCACTATAACATAAAGCTGCCGTAGGAACTATATGTCGTCTGAGTTTTTCTAAGAAAACACATATAACTTCTCATGTTCTGAAAATTAACCTCTCTGGGAATCAAAAAACTGTTCTAAAGGTAATACCTTTCCTTTTTTGGCGTTTTGTCTCTCAAAAATAATGTTTTATGAGAGACCAAAAATACGCATCATGATGCTACACACGTCAAAAAGAAATCGGTTGACAAGTATACCCAAATATGAATGGCGGTAAAATACAGCTATGAGTTATACGTAGACAAAGTTTATTTCCAAGCTCAAGCTGAAAATAGATACTTTATCAAAAAGCACAAGTTACAATATTATCAGTTGCCACACACGTTACTAAGGTAAAAGGTAACATGTTTTACAAGTCAGAGATTCCAAATTCTGTTTGAAGTCTCCTGTTTAATATACGTAGACATGTTTTATTACCAACATCAAGAGTCGCCTTCGAAAATCGTAAGATATCGATTTTGAACTTCAATATTGAGCAAAGCTTACGAGTTCCAATACGTTCTACACACATCTACAATCGCTACAAAATACAAATCGATAAGCACGGGAGTTATAGATAAACTGAGGAACTCGGCAAAGAGATAAAGTGGTTACACGTACTGTGATACGCACGAAGTTGTGTGCTCGTAAAACAAAAGTATTCAGGATATATAAATAAGTGGGTGAAAGGCGTCTAAGAGTCCAGCGCTCTCGACTGAAGCTTCCTTTACTTGCGCCTTTACTTGGTCATGGATCTCAACTGGGAAAGAAATAGACTATGATAAACACGTTTCGTATGGGTTTATTATGTGATGCACATTTAGTTGGAAATATTTGTCAGGTTCTGCTCCTTGAGGCGCTCGTGCCACATGATGAAGCAGGGGTCCTGGCATAGCCCTGGGTTGTTCGGGCAGAGGTTGCACATGTACTTGGTGAACTGTAGCATGCCGCTCTTGTTGCAATGCTGGCAGTTCTTGCGCAGCGGCTTCGCCGTCTTGTCCTGCTGTATGGTGACCAGCTCGTGCTGCGGTTCCTTCAGCTTGGACTCGGGCACAGGTCGAATCACTCCGGCGGTCGGCTGCTTGGTCTTCGCCTCTGTCTGCCGCTTGCTGTTGTTGAGTGCGCCAGCACCTGCTGCAGACATCTTCTCGAGGGACGGCGACGGCGCAGAGACTGCGGTGACCACGGCGTCCTCCTTGAGCAGCGACTTGATGATGGCCACGCGGAACTCCGCGTAGGTCTTCAGCCTGATCTCGGTGTTGGGGAAACCGCGCGTAGGCTGCGCGTTGCTCAAGTACAACAGATGCGCATTGAAGACGATCACGTTGAGCAGGTAGATGATTAGCTGCTGCTGGCGCTGCATGCCCGAGCAGCTCGGCTGGTAGCTGATCAGCTGCTGGCGCGTCGCGTGCGTGGAGCGCAGATGGAAGTCCAATTGCTGGATCAGCTTGGGCTTGGCGTTCACCTTCTGCATGGACATCTCCTTGGCGTAGATGGCCAGGCAGTCGGAGCTGTAGAAGTAGACGCACTTCTCGCGCCGCCGCCACTTGGCCATCATCAGGGGCGTGGCATAGCGGGTGGCAATGCTGTTGGGCGTGAGCTGCTGGTGCACCAGCGCCTTGCTGTTGCCATAGCGATTCCTGTCCAGCAGTCCGCTGCAGTAGGTGCCCCGCTTGGAGAGCTCATGGGCGAGCCCGTAGCTCCCGTAGTATTTGCACACGTAAACGCTGTGGCCTTGCTGCAGGTGCTCCTGCAGCAGCTGCAGTGCCAGCTCACTGCGCTGCACCACCAGCTGACGGGAGTTTCGTGGTAGCGGCGCCTGCTCCACAATCTCGGGCAGTATGCGAACCACCAGGCCGCTCTGTTCGGTGAGCAGGTGCAGCATTAGCGCGTTGCTGCGATGTCGTGGCGGCAGCTCGTTCTGAAAGCTGAACCTGCCTTTCCACTGGATGATGGGGTCGTTCATCACCAGTGTCTGCCCGCAGACATACAGTTCGGCCATGCGCGCGTTGAAGTAGTTGACCAGCTTGCTCGCCTCACCGCCGGCGCTGTGCGCGATTCCCATGACTCCCGGGTGAAGCTCGTCAAAGCTGAGCCACTGCAGCAGTTCGAGAAAGCGCTCCAGCGGCATCTTCTTACCGAATCCCACGAAGCCATGGAACATGTTGTCCGACCAATAGTCGCTAAGCTCGCACAGCTTGACGTCGCTGAGCAGCAGGCAAAAGCCGACGAGGGTCTCCAGCTCTTCGGGCGTGGCGCGCAGCGTGATGTTGCGGGCGTTGGACGCGCGCGCCAGCTGGACGAAGAACTCGGCGCGATTGCCCAGCAGCTGGTTGAGGTAGTACACTGGACAGGCGAACTTGCGTACGGACTTCAAGCCCGTCTGCTGGCTCGGCGTGTTGAACTTGAAGATGAGCCGCGGCGTCGTCTGCTGCACCGTGTACTCTGCATCGTAGTCGTCCACTTCATCTGTAGGGGATGGAGGAGGTTATTGAGCGTGCATTCGGAAACAGCTAAAGACGCGGTGTGCGGTTCTCTCACCCTCGCAAAAGACCTCGCGCGCTGTGCAGTTGATCTCCGAATAGCCATCCTCGTCGGAGTCACTCTGCTGCAGCTGCAGCTCCAGCTCACACTTGGACTCCTCACTACTGGGGGGATTGGCCGGAGCCGTCGCCGGAGTCGCAGTCGTCGTTCCCGCGAGCAGCTGCAGCTGCAGTTCGGTCAGGTCGGGTTTGATGTCCATGCAGTCGTAATCGGCTAGCGGGTAGTTGCTGCTGCCGGAGAGTAGAGGCTCCGTTTTCACATCGACGCTCTGGCGCTTTGCCGGCGACCTGTGCACGTCCTGGCGTGGCTTCAGCTGTTGCTTTCGCTTGCGTCCCGTCGAGGACATTTTCCACTCGCCCGAAGTTCGCAATGCACTCGATTTGTATTTATATTTGTATTTTGTATTTTCGACTTGTATTTGTATTTCTGTACGAAGAAAAACTGCTGCTGTTGCTGCTTCTGCCCAAGCTGTGTGAACGAACTACTCGCTTCTCGCTCTCTTCTTCGGCTAACGCGTGTTTGTCTTGGCAGCTCTTTCGTTCGCCAGCGCGCGAGTATAGTGTGTGCTCTTTCGCACGCATTGCCAGTGCGTGCCTATTTGTTGCTTTGTCTTATGCGCGGGCACTTTTCGCCAGAGTTGCCGGCTCGTCGCCGCATGCGACTGCCTGCTAGAGATGTGCGTCGTGAGAATAATATCGAATATCTATTTATATATTTTATTGTGCTTGCAGGTGGCCAATGGTTCGGCGTCGACATCACCAAGGAGGACATTTCCGATAACTTCGAGCAGTGCGTGTGGGAACCGTCGATCATCAAGATCAATGCGCTGACCGCCGCAGCAGAGGCCGCTTGCATGATCCTCTCCGTGGACGAGACAATAAAGAGCCCCAAGGCCGGCGAGGCGCCCATGGCCGGTGGCATGGGAATGGGTCGTGGTATGGGCAGGCCCATGTAAAATACTTCTTCGTTAACAAGTGTAAAGCAACCACTAAACATCAACAAAATACACACACCCTCACACCAACTCAAACACAAACACACTCATTGCGTTTCGCAGACATTTCAATTGCATTTTTTTCTGTTTAACTTAACACACACGCTCTCACATGTATTACTGGTCATGAGTCGCAGGCTTCTTTGTTGCGCTATTGAACAACTTATACCATAACTGACCTACGCCTATGTCTAATAATAATAAAAAAAAGAACATTATTTTCATAACACAAGACGCGGTCGTTTCATTTGTAGGCATCTGGCAACGCCGCGACTTGCGCGCTTTTTTCAGCGTGGTAACGATTTAAACAGAAATTTTTATTTTGAAGTAGAAGTAATTTGTCGTGAAATCAGCTTGTTTTTAATTATTATTATTATTAAGACTGAATGAAAGTAAAGCAAAAGTGAGGCAAATGCTTTTTTAGACAACGATCTGGCATCGTTGATAGCACACAGTCTTTTTTGTATTTTGCGCGGATTTCTTAGTCAAAGGATAATTTATAGTTGAAATGTCTTTTTATGTATTTTATAAGAAAATTTAACGTGTTTATTTTAGAAATTAGAAAATATCCAATTATTTCCAATTCATTGAAGAAAGCGTCTTTATGGTGAACGATACGGCAGCACCGTTAACGACTGCCATGCACTTCGCTAGCGTTTTTCGTACGCGGCAAGGATCAAGTGTGAGCTGTTTTTGTAGTCAGCGCAATCCGTACCAAGGCATTATTCTCAGCTAAATAGCAAATTATGATTCAAAAAAGTTTAATTGTAACATTACTATAACAAAAGCTATTCCAAGCATCACTATTTGGAACTCAGTTAGACTTCCTACCTCAACGATCTGGCAGCCCCGTTAGCGACGGCCGAGCGCTTCGCTAGCGTTTTTCGTACGCGGCACGCGTCAGTTGTGAGCTGTTTTTGTAGCCGGCACGTTGCGTGCGCGCGCGTTTTTTCACACACACAAACACGCGCTGAACTAAAGTAAACTTAGCTATAAACTACCGAATTGAGAATTGAATTTTGACCATGGGCAATCACAAGGTGCTCAAAACGGCAGGCATTAACCTGCGCTATTCCATGTACGACTTCATCGAGGCGGTGAGGAAGCACAGCATCATCTGGGACCGCGAGCACAAGAACTTCCACAACCGCGAACTGCGCGATCAGGCCTGGCAGCAGATCGGGCAGCAGCTCTGCAAGAATTTCGAGCAGGCAAACTGCGCGGAGCGGCAGGAGATCAGTAGGAAGAATGAAAGAAGAGCATCACTGAGAATTTCGTAACAAATTTCCTTTTTTTTCTATTCCGATTTACGCAGCGAAAACGCTGCTGAAACGCTGGAAAAATACGCGCGATAGTTACCTGCGCGTGAACCGATTGCGCCAGAGCGGCGAGGAAGTCGTGCGCGCCTCGTACATCTACGAGAAGGAGCTCAGCTTCCTGCTCGATGTCAAGTCCGACGATGTGGAGGATCCGCGCAGTCCGGCGGAACGCAAACATTTTCGCGCGCTCAGATCGCCGCTCAAACGCCGACGCGATTCGGACAATCAGAGCGCAGCCCTAGACCTGGCGGAGGCAGCACAACAGCAGCGGCAGCAGCAGCAGCAGGAGGAGGGACTGCACTCGATGCTGGACACACTGCAGTGCGGAGCAAGCAACGCCTCGACGTTGCACAACTCCAAGAGCGAGGCGCACGATCTCAACGGCGGAGCGAGTGCTGCTTGCGTTTCGACTGCGAATCCCTCGGCAGATCCCCCCGATCCGGACCAGGCGTTCTTCGATAGCATTAAGCCCGACATGCAGCGCATGAGCAGCGACCAGAAACTCGAGTTCAAAATCGAAGTGCTGAAGATATTGCGCAACTTCAAGCCCCTGCCACATTGAGAATTTCAGTTTAAGATAAGTGCATAATAAAGAAATGGAATTTATGAGGGTGGTTTAAATAAGATCTAGGCAAATGCTTTGACCCGCTAATTTATTATCGAAAAATTGTATGTATAAAAATGTACAGTTTTTCTAAATACTTCCCATCACTAGTTACGCATTTTGCCCACCTTTACGGAAGCTTTTTGATGTCGGTATCGAAAAAGTCCTTGCACAACTCGGACAGCCATGTGCGCAAGAGCTCCTCTATCTCGTCGTCTGTGTTGAATCTTCGATCTCCGAGGGCTTCTTTCAGTGGTCCAAGCTTGTGATAGTCACAGGGTGATAGATCCGGACTTTAGTAGGGGGTGTGCCAGTACCTCGCACCACAATTTCGATATTGAATTGCTGGTCCCAGAACACTGAACACATAAGCTTACCTAGATTACAGCAGATCTAGTTGTATTTGCTTTGATTGGTGCTCCTTCCTCCATCTTCTGCCACTCTTTACACGACACCTTGCTTTCGGGAGTGTGATAGTGTATCCATATTAGTCTGTAGTGAAGATTCGCTTTAAAAACTGTCCCACTACGTACCACTGGTACCGTGTCAGCAAGCTACAACAAATTTTCAACCGCATGCATTTTTGCGCGAAGTTCAACAGTTAAGGAACCCGTTGCGTCGGTATTTTGCGATATTGAAGGTGTTCTTGGATGAAAGGCTCTTGACTACCAATACTGATGCCGAGTTCATCCAAAATGTCTCGAACATTCTTCATACGGTCCTCCAAAATGAGTTGTTTCCCGTAGCGGATGTTGTCCAGTGTGAAGCTGGTCACGATAGACGATCAAGCGGCTCATTCGACAGTTTCGCGGTCATCCTGGAACGCTTAGGCTCATTTAAGTATAGTTGCCCTACTCAGGCACCTATCACCGAACTGATTTCGCAGACTCAGAAAAATGTGTGTTTTTAAAGCCTTCGCAGTTCGCACACTAAAAAACAAACTCGACGCACTCAACGCTCACTCATGGTCGCAGCAGGCACGCGACGAAAACTATGCCACACTGTTCCTAAGGGATGCCGCTCTCACACACAGAATCTAAGACCTTCAGACACAGATGCGTGATGTTTCTGTTTCCACCATATTTGAGCAGCCTCGCACAAAATGTGACTGCATTTATAAACAAACAAAACGCCGATAAAAGTGGAGAGCATGCGGCCCTGGTCGCGGTACTTCGGGTAAATCAAAAATCGGCGAGCAAACTCTTTGTGTATTGCTTACAAATCGGAATACAGCAATTGAATTAAATAATCATATCGAAATAACTAATATTAATAACTAATTGTATTAAAAGGTTTTTGTTTAAAATGAAATATGTGCCTGTATGAAAAACGATACACAGTACAGCCTGTAAATATCGATAACGGTATCGTCTGCAAGTTGCATTGCACGCGGCTATATCGATTACTTTGTCGCTGCTATCGGGGTTTGAATTTGCTGAAATGAAAACAAATTAAGTCGAAAAATAAAATAATTCCTCTATATTATTAGTTTTTAAAGATCCCTGATCAGTCTATTAAAGTCAGTCACTGAAAATTAGTATTAGTCTCAACTCTTAGAATGTCACTAAATAATCTACTAAAAACAAGAGAAAAATATTCTTATTTTTCCGTTGCTAATCCTATTTTGCCACTTACTTCCGTTGTAGGGTAATCGATTCGAGTTTCCCCTAAGTCGAACCCTATAATGAATATCCCAAAAATATCCAATAGATCTAAAAGACTCCGATTTTATTCCAAAAATCATTATATACCTCTGTACATAGCTATTCCTATAAAAAACAGCAAGCGTAATGCCACTTGTTAAATTCCTTCTGCACCGATTTTTGCCAAAAGTTATGTGTGCCTGTATGTGCCCGTGTGTAAGTACTTATATGAAAGTGGTCTTATTGACAGCATAATTGAACGTAAAAGGAAACCGTGAACAGCCTCACGAAGTAAGTGCCCCGACCAGCACATATTTCGGATAAGAGACAGGCCCTACATATAAATCATACACACATGCGTACATACATACTGCGTATGTGCCCGCATAGCCCTTACATATATATGCACAGGCTGACATACAGCTACACAGCCTAATAGGGTATTTTTTTTATTTTATGTACGTTTTTGTGGTAGTTTCGAGTTTCAGGAATTTAAGGAGCGTCGCAGTGGTTGGGGAACTGCCTGGGACCGGGACCCTTCTGCGCATTAGCGACGGCTGCGGCAGCTGCCGCTCGATCGTTCAGTCGATCGAGGGTTCACGCGTCGCTTGCTTTGTCTGGGCCCGGGGACTACCTGAATGCTCGAATGCTTGAATGCTTTGTCCTCCATCCACTCGTAACGTATTCTCAACGTGCGTAGCGTAACGTATTTCCCGGCACCGGGGAGATTTGGGTCAGTCGAGTGCCTTGCAGCCCGTACCTGTAGCAATGCCGGGTCTGACGGTGCAACGACAGGAAGTCCCTCCGAAATTCGAAATGCTCTTCTTATTGTTTTACTGTGGGTCTTAGCAGCTATGTATGCTATGCTAGGTCTATGTATACTCTATATGGATTTCTCGAATCGCTAATCTAAATCTGCAAATCTCTCGCTCGCTCTCGCCCACACACAAAGAGCTGTCTCTCTCGCTTGCGCTCGCTCAGCTCTCGGCGAGCACGACCTGTGTGCTCTGGTACCTCGTCCAGGCCTCGTCCGCTCGGCGCAGCCACTCGGCCACCTCCTGCTGCTTGGCGAGCAGTTGATGCTTCTCCAGTGCTAACTTAAGTACCACAAACTCCAGTGTCCGCTCGCCACCCACACGCGACGGTGTGCTTAGCTCTTCCACCAGTGCCTGGAACTTGCGCAATTGCTGCACATGCTGGCCAATCTTCGGGCTCTGCTCCAGCACGGCGTCCACCTCGTTGGCGTAGCGCAGCGTGCGCTTCAATAGTGCGGCCAACACGTTGCTGCGCCCCACCAGCGGCGCCAGCTCCTGGTTGAGCTGCTGCACCGTCCGCTTGCTGGCCACCAGCAGGGTCACCGCCGCCTCATCGAACTGCGCGTTCTCTGGCCACGCGGCAAGCGCGTCGGCGCTGCCGTCCTGCAGATACACACGATTGTCGATCAGCGTAATGGTGTGGTTCATCGCCTCGCTGGAGCCGTTCTCAGGCTCCTTCACATTGAAGTCCATCGAGAAGTGAAAGATAACGTTGGCCTGAGGGGGCAAATGACTTGGTTAGGATCTCTCACTTCATCTATCTCTCTCTCTCTCAAAGTACGTTCTCCATAATTGGGACATTCGGTCAGCCAGTAAATCGGGAACTAGAATCCTTATAATTGTTGTTCTTATACATGACTTTGTGCTGGTCTGTTTAAAACGGACAGTCTTTTTGTTGCAACACTCGTCTAGAATGCCAGTAAGGTACAAGTAGATCAAAATCGAAACACAAACCATTTTTTAACGAAAGGACAGTCTGTAGACGTAGGTGTACAGGCGGTTTCATCTTAGGTAGGTAGGCGGTTTCATCTTAGAAATTCCGTGCCCTCAGGAATTCAGTGATTGGCATGAATCCAAAATTTCCGAATCAAAATATTACAAATTATAACGATTAAAAAAGTGTTATGGCTCTATTGATTCTGCTTGATTCTGGACCCTTTCGAGCATAGCCCGAATTATCGAGCACGTACTTTATGAATATAAACTTGCCTGACACTCTTCCACTGCGAGCAGGCAGCTCAACACAAGGCCATAGGCAACAAGCAGCATTACTAGGGACATCTTGAAACGCGGCTGGAAAAAGTTCAACTGTGCTCGAGATGGATGAAGCGCTCGTAGATCACACCATATAGGAACGTACAGCGGTGGCTTATCAATCGCCCGCTTGATAAGCGATTTCCACTGAATGAATGAGTGTCAGGCGGCAGCCGGCTGCCGCTTTGGGGTCGCTTGGGGTCGCTTCTCGCGCTTCTGAACTCTCTCAGACAATCGCCGCGTCACGTGGGTCGCCTGATCGGATAGCAGCGTATTGTACTTATTATATAGTGCATATATATAGTGCATTTTCCAGGGCTGATCAAAAGAAATTATTTCATGTTCATTTGATTTCATGTTCGATCCCTTACAGTTCTACATTATGGTATATACAAATTATTGCAGCATTCCTAACTAAGAAGAAGCGTTATCCACGGCGTACCGTACTTGCTTATGTGTCCAGTTATCCAGTTTAAACGTTGGTAATGTGTAAAGTTCGGATTAATATTTGAAGAGACGCAGCAACAATATATAATGAAATGTTGCAATTCTTCAGAAATTCGTTTTTTCCAATTCTTCTGCTCGGTCGCAGCAATAAAAGCCATATGATATAGCAATCCGATTTCATGGAAATTGAAATATTCTGTTGAAAACCTTAGCTTCCCTATACTGAATTTAGCATATGTACATTATTTGTGTTTTCATGCAAAAACTAATACTTGAACAAATTGTGCCTATGGCAACTTTATGTTATAGTTGACCGATTTTGATAAAACTTAAAGGGAATGTTAAGATTATTATTAAATGAGATGTGGCAAGGTTGGTTACAATATATTGTAAAACAACCAAAATAGAGGTATGTGTACCAAGTTTTATCAAGATAGCTTCAAAACTGAGATGCTAGTTTACGTTGCAACGATGAATAGATAAACGGACATGGTTAAATCAGCTCGGCTGTTGACACTGATAAATTATATATGTATGTATGTATGATATATACTTTATGGGGATGTTTCTATCTGTGCAACCAACATCCCAGAAAAGTTATTATAGTCTCTAAAAGGGTATTCACTTGAGACTCTTCTGAATAACGCTTACAAGAACGGGTATTTTACCTAAGGCTGAGAAATGATCGTGAACTCAACCGGTTTTAGCGTGGTGTTCCAATTTTTCTGACTCAGCATTGAGCCCTGAACTAGCAAAAATGCGTGTTAATGATATTGCTTGATTACTTATAGATTTATTATTTAATTCTCATTTGGGTATTTAAAAAATACCACAGGATTTCGCAAAACCAACTTCGTATACTTGTATTGCTCTACTCAAATGCCTCGCATTGTACTCACATGTTTGTTTGTGAATGTGTGCATATGTATGTATGCATTTTTAGAGACATGCGTACATACTTATGTACATACACACAAACAAATATAATTGTTTACACGCTTTTTATATTACTTTTAATTATAAGATTAAGCCAAAGCCTTATCAACAACAGTAAAAAATACCCTAAAACTGTTTTAATACATACAGACATACACGTATGTACGTCAATCAGTGAACACACATACATATGTATGTGTATAAGCAATTGTATTCAAATATTTATGTGCACACACACAGACAAATTGACAAATTGTATTGCCAAAACTGATTGTCAAATTTGAATAAATTTTGTTGCTGTTTTTTTTGTTTTTACGGTTTTTTACGTTTACCGTTAGGCTAGTTTTGGCAACCACTAAAGACATCTATAAAGAAAATATACGTACATTCATATGTACATACATATAAGTATCAGCCTGAAGGCATTGATTTTCTTGGCAAATGCTAATTTTGGTCACTTTTAAAACAGTTGCTTGACCTGGTCAAAGTGTTGCTATCTGAGATCAGATTAAGTTAAATGACATCTTGACATGTATGCATAGTACATACATACATACATACATACATAGTAGCGTGCATACATACAAAAATTGCACATGTAGACTATTACTACAATAAAAAATATATTTACAAATAGTACAGAAATGCATCGAGAAGATTAGCAGTTTCCTGCGCTCCAGGCCCTGGATTGACAAGTCACCACCGATAGTTGCCAGTGCATATGCACATATTCATATCACATGCACATGCCTGTGTTTAAAAATAAAAGCACAAGCAGAAGTGCATGTGTATACGTACATACATATGTAAGTGTATGTGTATGTGTTTCGGTTTCAATTGCGATTATCAAGCTTTGCTTAAGCTCGCCGACTGTCACGTAGGCCGCAAGAAGTCTTTGTGTGTGTGCACTTACACACTTACATACACACATACATACATACATGCATACATACATACACACCATACCACACTCAGTCCAACTTATTTTAAGCATGCAACATCCTTGCACGCATACATATGTAGTACATATGTACATACATATGTAAGTACTTGAGGGCATAGATGCACGCATAATTACTTATGCATGTGCATGTGCATGTGCATATGTGTGATCCCGTGGAGGTGAACAGATGTTAATATGCGCCCGTATTATTCACATCGAAATCACTTGGACATTTCTCGCAGTGTGTTCCCATGTTCCCATCCGCTCGTGCTATTATATTCCTTTCGATTAGTCTGCCGTTTCGAGTACATGTGCTGATTGCAACAGAAACGTGAACGTGTGCAATAGCGTACTACACAAAAGTACACAAGCACATACACACTTACACAAACATATATGTATATACACACACATACATACTATACGTACGTGTGCGTAACAATAACACGTGAAACTCGATCAAAACTTTCTATGCCATACATACAGCATGCACACAAATGTACATATGTATGAACATACAATGTATGTATGTACGTGCATACATATTTACGGGCTGCTCCATAAACAACTTCACCTATACACACACAAGCACACATACTAGCTTATTTGTAGCTTCAGCATCAAGCCCGAGCAGCGGCGTCGACTGCGACGTTGGCAGCGCAGCAATAGCAGCGTCAAAACGAAAAGTAAAAAGCAAACGAAACAACAAAACAATCAATAGTAGAAATTGCGCAGCAAAAATAAATTATTCCATTGCTTGAAGAGCCGCTGGCACACACGCATACAGATGTATATGCATACATACATACATACAAGCACAGGCGTACGCACAAGCCGCAACACATGCACGCATGCACATACATACACACGTGCATATGTATGTATGTATACATATGTCCAATTTGTATTCAAAATTATTTTTATATTTTCAGCTTTTGCGTATGTCGCACGTAAACGCAACTCGTAAATAGGTATGCGTGTGTTTGTTTGCTCTTCTGTGTATGTGACGGGTAGAATGTAAATACGTACATGTATGCATGTATGTATGTGCGCAATCATACACTCCGTGTCAGGTCGACAGAGCCCAACGCTCAAAGCTTGTAAAAGTCAACGGCGTCTGCTCGAGTGTATGTGTGCGCGTGTGTTGTTCATACATACACACATACATACATACGTGCATATAAATGTACAAGCTTACGCACTTACAAAAATAAACCCAAGTGCGTGAGTTAGTATGTATGTATGTATGTACACATACACACATCTTACGGATTTGTATCTGTGTGCACGTCTTGTTGTTTTCAGCTTTAGTTTTTGCTTTTTCTTGCTTTTTTCTCTTAACATTCAGCAACAACAACAATGTGAACTCGTATTCGCTCTGGCTGTGACGGTAGGCGGCCATTGTGATGGCGGTGGGGGCTGTGGTTGGAGTGGGGGTGGGGGGGTGTCGTCCGTAGTAGTGGGAAAGAGCTCGAGCGATACGCAAACATTTGGCGAGCCAACGTCAACGACGAATTGTCTGTGCCTTGAGAGTGCGCACAAATATTAATGCACACATACATGTCTCTATGTATGTGTGCAGACATGTATGTCGTTTCGTGCGTGCCCTCAGCCCCCAAGCCCTTGCTCCACTCACGCTGTCTGCACGGTTGCTTGTTGATTGCAATTATCGCAAGCACAGCACCATAAAAGAAGAATGGCAGAAGCAGAAGCAGAAGCAGAAAAGAGAAAAAAACAAAACAACAGAAATGAGATTGTTTATGCGTTTGCTTTGAAATACATGCATACATGTACATAGCCTGCATACAGTTGCTTGTGACTGTGTGTTTGCGTGCATACAAACCTACATACATGTGCAAATTGTAACTGCATATGGCTGCGTGTGTGTGAGTGACTTGGCTTTGCTAAATGAAAGGGGTGCATTTGCGGGCATCTCTACGTATGCATATACATAGTTATTATCTTAAGCAATTATAAAATAATAATAACAACCGACACAGTTATGCATATTTATATACATACATATGTATGTAGATACACACGGTTTTATAACAATGCATGCGACTGAACCTATTTGAATGTCCCTGAGTGTACATTTGCTTTGATTCGACAAAAAGGCCTCAACATGGGCATAGGCCAGAAAGTGCCTGTGTATTCAGTGTGTACGCGTATAAAGCACACACATGCATGCGAGCGTATACAAACAAACACATTTACAAATGGATTTCGCCAAAATTCATGCGAAATACGTATAAGTTATGTGTAGGCGTAATCATAAATACACATGTACATATGTATGTATGTGTGTGTTCGTTTGCATATTTACGTTGAAATCGTTTGAAATCGTTTGTTACTTGGCGTCGCTTGTGGCGTGGAATGATTCAGCAGTTGAAATAATTTGACACATGAAGTATGTACAAGTGTACACACATATGTACATATGTACACACGTAGGCATGTGTGTGCGTATGTGTGTATCCCAGTAGATAAACAATAGGACTTGTGTGTATGGCTGTCAACATGCATGCATAGATTTGTAGGCGCAGCTGAGTTTCTCTAACGGAAAAGGAGAAAAATGTGAATTTGTGTTCGCGAGAAGCTCGACTGCGAATGCATACACACATACATACGAGCTTGTATGTGTAACACAGCGTTGCAAAACTTCAATTCAGAGCGAGTTCGCTTTGTCGTCGCCTGCGTAAATCCAGTTTTATTTCGCGACAACATTTAATAAACAACTTTGGAACGATCGCCGTGTCTTCCTCTTCTTCTTTGTCGTGGTCTCGTTCGACTTGGACGGCGAAGCTGATGCGAGGCACGTTTACAGTTGTTTCTTTCTCTTGGCTTTTTGGTGCGCAGACTGCGAGAAATCACCACAAGAGTCGTAGTTTCCAGTTTCCAATCGCAGGCGTGTGTGTGTGTGTGCGCATAAATACATATGTATGTGTGTGTGTGTGTGTGTACATTCGAGCCGAACTATGCCAGATAATACTAGAAACCGTGTGAAGTGAGTCATGCCTAATAAATATTAATGTATTAGCAGCAGACATAGACCAGTTTTATGTGTTGTTATACCTTTAGCGCCGAGGTGCTTTCTGCTTCAGATGTCACTGAGCGCCTAGGGTATTACCCATTGTACCCCTTTGCAGCGAGGCGAAGCTCAATGGTGTTTCTGTTTGCATAACCTCCTGTGTTTCAATCCGCATCCGCGTACACACACTTTGGAAATTTCTCAATCTCTTTGTTCATGGTTGTTGTGGGTGGGGAGGGGGGCGGGGGTTATTGGAAGCGGATGCGGGAGGTCGTTTTAATATTTTGTTTGCCTTGCTACATGTGTTCTGCCTCGAATTAATACTTTAAACCTGCTTCAAGTGAATTTTCTACCATAGCTGCCGATAAAGCGCTTACTCACAGCTTTCTGTTTATCATAATTGTGCGATTTCTTGCGACAATAAAGGCACTTGGATTTTAATGATGACGTTTGCAGTTTGTGTGTGTGCTTGTTTACTAATTACGAAGTGCACACATACATACATACATACATACACAAATACGTGTGTACATACATACTTCACATGGAAACCACGCGTTGTTCATCTTTGCAAGGGTATTTTGGGGTCGTCAAGATAAATCGATGCTTTGTTCTTTGCTATGTGTGCACACACACAATTGCCTAAGTGTACATATGTACATACATATTACTACGTAGAAACGTACACATCAGCTCCACATGCTTCTGTGGCTTACGTTTATTACGTATTGCGTATCCATGTGCTTTCAGAAAACGCGTTCCAAGCAGAAGCCCGAAGCATTCGAGTGTGGAACACATGTGGAAGACATGCGACTAGCTGCTCTCGCACAGTGGAACGGATTGCGTGTTGCTGTGCCGATAAGCTGCTGCTAAGGGAAGAATGAATGAATGGGGGTCAAGGGGAGCTAAAAATGTGGAAAAAAAAAACAAATAAAAACACAAATATCAGTTGGTTTTTTTTTTGTTAATTATACAAAGCTTCAATAAATTACTTTACGAAAGCCATGTACAATTGTTTATTTTTTTCTATTGTTTTGTTGGTTGGGTTGTTGTCTGTTTCGTTTACCTCTTTTGTTGGATCTTGTTTATCTCAAATTGTTACAAGTCGACTTGATTCTAACACAATTTCAATATTGCTTTTACAAATTTTCATTTCGTTATTCACAAACTTCGATTCGGGCTTTACAATTCAAATTGCGTATTGTTGTGTTGTGGTCCATTTACGGTACATTGTGTGTAGTTGGGGTTTTCTTGAATTTTAGGTTTCTCTCAATTTGTAAAATACATGTATTACCGGATTTAAAATTATATAGCAAAGTATCACAAAAGATTGCAAATTAAATTGTAAATTAGATCAATGGAGAAATAAAAGATATATATAGTAATATATAGGATTATATGGTAAGACCGACGAATCTCTGCTTAAAAATGGTACAAATAATATTCGAACTCCAATACAATTTATCTCAGTTATACAATTGAAATGGTCATCAAGTAAAAAAATAAAAGAATATCTGAATTCTTCAGCGCCTTATTTCTGTTATTTTGTTTCTCTCTATTGTTTCCTTTTCATTTATCTTCGAGTCGGGCTGCGCGGACCTTGTGCTGGGGCGCTGGCTCTTGTTCGGCCCCGAGACTATAAACTTTAAAATGGAAATTAATTTGTACTGATTGGTGTTTTAAAAATTTACCAAAGCCTCAGCACGCAGCTGAGCGACTCGAAGGCAAGTGAAAAAGTGTAGTAATTGTTGCTGCTGTCATTATTATTAGCGTTATTATGTGCGCCATTTTGGTTCGGGTATAGTATTATAGTATTTGTATTTTGTATCTTTTATTTGCGGTTTGTTTTCGCTTTTGGTTTTCGATTCTCGGATCGTTTGTTTTTCTCTCTTTTTGTATCAAATGTACGTATTACTTAAATTGACGTCCAGTAACAAATGTTTTATTGTTTTAGGTTTTAGCTTACACTCTTAAAAAAATGCAAAATTCTGCGCGACAAGTACTCGAGTTCTTCTGTGTGTACGGGAATTGTTTATTCTCCCCTCGCTTCTCCTCCTCCTCTCTCTCTGTCTCTCTTTCTGTTGGCTAGGTTCGAGCACTGCTCGAACTCTGTTGCTTCGTAAAATACTCTTAGTAGTATAGTGTACAAATGTGTGTGTGTGTGTTTGTGTGTGTATGTTACATGTATGTGTGTCTGTATTGTTTTGTGTGTGTGTAGGTGTGTTGTAACTTGAAGGATACAAGCTTTAAAGCTACCAATATATGACAACTGCTCTCAAGTAAACCTAAACAGTAGTGCATGACTTTTTTGGCTTTTCAACATTAAAAACTAACATCATCATCATCATCATCATCATCATCACCACGATCGTATCATCATTGTGAGGATGGCGATCGTGATCACTATCATCTGTATGTTTGTATAATTTAGCTGTAGCAGAAAGTTAAACAATATCAACTGAAGTTGTGCTCGGGTTTCTCTTCTATTCTCTTCTTCTTCTATATCTCTCTATTTGCTTCTCCGTTGTTCCGCTCTTTCTGTTTTTGGCTTATCACGCAAGAGCCAATTCACATGGCAAAAAAGAAAATATACAACAAATTTTCAACAAAACTCACGCTGCGTTAGTTGTTGTTGTTGTTACGCAAAATACAATAACTTTGGATAGGGCGGATGGGCGGTTGACGGGTCGGGTCGGGGAGGGGGGTTGAAGGATAGGTACAGGGGCAGGGGAACTTGCTTAAATAATTTACATACATATTAATCATTAACAATTAATATTAAATGCTAATAATGAAAATAAGGTACTGGGTTCAAGTGTTTTTTTATAGTTTAGTTTAGTTTCCGTTTACTTTGTTATTATTATTTTTAATATATGAGCATCAACGAATAGTTTCACATAAAAAGTAGTAGGTTTTCCCCTCTCTTCGTTTTCGTTTTCGTGTACATCAACCTTCCTCTCTCTCTCTCTCTCACTCTAACTCTATCCTTATTATCATCGTATCATACTTAAAGCGTTTTCTCTTGGGTTTGGGATTGGTTTCTTGTGTGTGTGTGTGGGGGGGGGGGGGAGGGTAAGGGGCTTTTGAAATTGCAACAAAGTTTCACAATGGTTTTTCAAATAGCTTTCGAATTTGCTTTTGACTGGGGCTTCGCTGGGACGGCGCAAAGACTTACATGTTTATTTGTGGTCTAAACAAAATGTTTGCGCCGACTTCGCTGGGCCTAACAAAGAGAATTTCTCCTTTTCTTATATTTTTGAAATTTTATTTTGTTTACCGTTATAGTATTTACAATTCAAGAATGTTCTTCTTTTAGTTCGAATTTAAAGCCATTTGTAATTTGTAAATGTAACTCATTTTTACAAGTTTTAAAAACTAAAAGTAATGGAAGTTATGCTATATGTTAAGTTGCGTATGTATGGATGTATTTACGTGTGTGTATGAGATTTATGGTATATATTATGGTTGAATGCTATTATGGTATGTGGTATACGTGGTATCTTCTTAAGGTAGAGAGGCCGTTGAGTTCTTGAGTTAAATATTTAAGGTTTCTTCTCGTTCTTCTCTCTGAGGCAAGTTGAATGCATTTCGCGCTGCTTTGCGCAGCGTTGAGTTTGAGTTTGTCGTTCTGAGTTGAGTTCGCTTCATCTTCTTCTCACTTTTCTTTTTGTTAGTTGAATTAGTCTTTTGTGATTTGGTGGGTGGTATATATTATCATAATCATTATTATAGTTGTTGTTATTATCTCTTATTATGCTGCAAGTTTTCTTCTTTCATTCAAATTAAATCCTCTCCTCTCCACGCTTTTTCTGTGCTCTTTCACTTTTTATCAACTCTCAACAGTTTCCTTTTTATTTGTTTTATTTTTTGTTTTGTTTTGTGTGTTTGTTGGTTTTTAAGGTACGTTGCACATTTTGTCCGCTCGGGGAATATATAAGTAAACCATAAGCTGTACTTATGTAGCGCTTCTAGCGTCGTTTTACTTGTTGTTACTCATAAATACATCATACATATTTATATAATTTATAATTTTACTTATTAATTACATTTTCAAGTCTATTTGCGTATCACGTTTATAAAACAATGTTCAGTTGTGAAGTATCCGTTATACATACATATAGAGCGTTTTCTGTTCTCAATTCTTTCTAGCCAAGCGTCTGTCTCCCTCCTCCTCTGCCACCCATCCTCAGTTTAGCTTAAGGTTTTCTGCTCTTCTGCTTTTCTCCTCTAAGTTCATTCGTCGATTGGCCTTTTTAAGTTTGCATATTGAAGTTAACAGCAGAATACTCTCATCTCTTGTTCTTGTTGTTGTTGCTCGGGGAATTTTGCATCTTTTTGTTGTGTATCTGTGTCGTTGTTGTTTTTTGTTGTAGTCGGTGAGGACTGCGGTTTGTGTTGTTTTTCTTTTCATTTGTTTTCTTTAGAGTTTTGCATTTTTTTCGTTTCCTTTTTTTTTATCTTTTTAGCTTCTCAATTTCGTCGCTGTTTTATGATACATTTGAGATCACAAACATTTACTCATTTTTTTAATTATTGGTTTTCTCTTTTTTGTTTAAAAAAGGTTCAAATTTTCAGTTTTAAATGATTTGTTGTTTATACGTTTTTTTTTCGTTTTTTTTTTTGTTTTGCAATTTTTATATTTTTGATTTTTGTATACTTGTTTTTTTCCATTCGCTTTCCTTTTGCAAGTCATTGACAGGGTCATCAATTTGGGTCCTCCACGTTCTTCAGTTTGCCATCGTCTTGGCTACTGGTGGTCTTCTTCTTCGTGTTGTTGTTGCTGTTATTATTGTTGCTTTTGTTGTTGATTCGCCTGCGTTACGACTGCACGTTGAGCAACAACTTGAGATTGTGCGTATCGAAGTCATCGAGGAGATTGCGCTTGGATGACTTGACCACATAGCCGGCACCTGCGCCGCCACTGGGATGCAATTTGGATGCACTGCATCTGTCGCCGCGCAGAAGACTCTGCAGTGCTGGCCCAGCGCTGCTGGCGACCAGCTTCTCCTCGGACTTCGTCAGCGTCGTCCAATGCTGCGGCGGCTTGGGCAGAGCCGTTGGTGCCGGTGCGTCGAAGCACTTGCTGCCCGCAAAATGCGTCAATGCGGTGGGTATGAGTGGGTGCTGTGGCGAGATCTTGCCGCCCGCACCGAAACTGGTTACTGTTCCTACTCCTCCTCCTACTGCTGCTCCTGCTGCCGCTGATGCTCCTCCTGTTCCGGCTGCCGCTGCTGTCACAATCGTTGGACTCCTGCGCTGTTTGCGCGCAGAACCACCACCACCACCACCACTGGCAGCTCCTCCTCCAACTACAGCTGCCACTGCAGACGGCGGCGAGAAGCCACCGCCCAAAATGGTTGCCGGCGATTGACGCACCAATGTTGTTGTTGCTGCTGCTGCTGCCATTGACTGCGGCGAGCGACCACCGCCGCCGCCGCCATTACGTCTCGAGTTGTTGGCAAAAAAGAAACCGCCGCCACCGCCCAACTGCTGGGGCGACTGTCGCTGTTGGCGACTGCGTTGCTGCTGCTGCTGATTGCTGCCAGCGGATTGGGGCGATTGCTGCAGCCGCTGAATGCGATTGTTCGGGGTGCTGGGGGAGCCGAGCGTGGGCGAGGTGCTTAAAGCTTGCTGATGGAAGTGCTGATTGTTGTTGTTGATGCTGATGTTTGTACTGCTGGCAATACTGTTGGAATGTGCAGTTACCAAGGTTGGTGGTGGTGTTGTTGCTATTGTTGTTGATGCTGATGTTATCGACGACTCTATTGCTGCCGTAGCCGGTGCTGTAGCAGGGGCAGGCGGGGGTGGGGTTGTTGCGCCCTTTTTCAAGCGTATGGACTTTGTTGCTGATGCTGTTGTCATTTTAATGTTGTTTCTAACGCTATTGTGCGAGTATGTCATAGTAATTTCTTTGCTTTCGTCGCTTTTTCTCAAAAAGCTACTCCAATCTAAACTGAGCTCTACCCAATGCGCGTTCTCTCTTTCTCTCTCTCTCTCTCCTACTCACGTCCTTCTCCTGCTCTCTCTCCCTCTCTCACTCGTTCTCGATCTGATTCGTTAAAATTTCTGCTTTTTGCCTTTTTTGTTTTTGGTTATTCGCTAAATTAATTCTTAACGTTAAATATCACACGCACTTAAAATCAATTTTTTATTATCGATTGCAAACTCGAACCTGCTACTGCGCGCGTTGCTAGCTGCTCTGCTCTTCGTCTCTTCTCTCCCACTCACTCTCTCTCTATCTCTATCTACCTTCCCTCGACGAACGGGCTGCTGCTCACGTACGTAGTGCGATCTCTGCCCTTGCTGCTTTCTTCTGCTGCTGCTGTTGTTGTTGTTGTCGTCGAGTAGCTGGTTCGGTTTGTGTTTCGTTTTTATGTACAGATTTAGTTATGTACTTTATGTAGTTTAACTTTATGTATTGTTTATCAGTCTGTTGATTTATCTCTTTTGTTAGGCTATCCTCCTTAGCTCTAAATTCCAAATTTTCCTTCTTACTCTCTGCTCTTTTTCTCTTGCCTTCTTTGTTGCTGTAGCTGTCATCCAAGCCGGCCCGGGTCCTGTTTGTTGAACGTGTAGGTGAAATAGAAAGAAAAACAAACAAAGGTCGCTTAGCAAGGAGGTAAGAAGACGTCAAGCGTATGCAACTGTAATGAGTGCATACAGGCATACAACAATGCCATACAAACACAAATGCATTTCAAACGTAAAAAAAAGCTCGGCGACCCGCATTTTACACATGCAAATACCTACATATTTAGATAAGATGTGTGTGTGTGTGTGCACAAATGTTTGTTTATACTGTGTACGCTATTTGCAGAGACAATAGGCATTTGCCTACGCCCAATCAGACTATCCCATAGTGCGAGAAATGAGGCAATAAAAAAGAACCAAGTTTTCTTATTGTCTTATGCCATAATAAAAAGGCGTAATTTACTACTTAAGCAGGTAAAGCAGCTGCATAAACAGACTCTACCCGCATCATCAAACGTTTTTCAATTGAAAAAGTGTTTTTGTGGCATTTGCGTGCGACAGGAATCGTCTTGTTGGCCAAATGCTGTTAGTCTGAATGGGTCGCTTCAGGTTCACTTCCCACAAATGTAAACTCACATACACACACACAAACACGTAATTGAAACACTGTTGCCGTTTATCTATAACAACGTTACAGAGACGCGCCTGTAACGACGTCAAAACGTGTATACCTGAATTAATGAATCAACACATACACACACACACAGAGGGAAACAAACACACATGCATGCACACAGTACCAACACAATTGCGACTTACTTTGAGTTGTAAACCTTTTCACACCAATCTTGTTGGTGTTGCCTCTGCTGTTGCTTTTGCTGCAGTCTTGCTCACTCGCACACACGCTTTTTTTAGTGCTGCGGTATGGGAGTGAAGAAGACGACTGTATGTGTGTCGCAGTTATTGATTGCTCTGCAGCCGCGGGGGGTTTTTCTTTGCCACTTTGTTATACTGATTATTACAATTTATTTGCATTTATATTAAGAGTTGCCTTCTTTTCACTGTTGCCAGTTCAAGTTAAGTTTTGCGTTTGTGTAATTCTATAGGGATTGTTTTTGTTGTTGATTTTCTCTGATGTTATGTATGTACGTATATATGTATTTGTGTTTGTAGTTGTATGTATGTAAAATCACTTTCAAAATGGCGACGGGATGTTTGCTTAAAGGGATTCCGCTTAAAGCTTTCTCCTCTCACTTACAGACGAAGGCTCAAAAAAATCACACTATTAACTGATTCTTGTTTGTTTAACGTTGTTTTTTTACTTTACAATTTTTTTGTTTCCTCGCAAAGTACACGACGACCATGGGCAATCTGTTCGAAGTGCCACACACAAGAAAAGTTTTGCTTTTGCTTTTTTTTTTTGTATTGTAGTTGGTGCTTTTGCTTCTTGTTTTCTTTGTGTGCGATTAGCTTCACTCGTTGTACTTTGACGTGTATTAAAATATTAAACGTTACACAAATATTTGATTTATATCACTTAAATTAAAGACATTTACAATATATAATTACATATATATATTTTTTTGCAGAAATTTTAATCAATATTCAACTTTCTTCTTTGCTTATTCTTGCGCATAGGTACGCTCTCCTCGAATTTTCCACCATGACTAACGGGCCTTTCGACAATGTGGCCGAATTTAGATATCACGAAAATACCAAACTTAGAGATGGACTTTGGCTAGAAACGATAAGTGCTGCGCTGAACTGTTAAATACATTATGTTATGTCCAGCCAGTTTGATTTTCTGTAAACGCCAATCACAAGCAGTTTACAGTTTACATTCTACAGAGCTCTTTTTGTGCATCCCTGGAACGATCGTCGATCTGTTGCCCGTCGTCGAACTGGCATCAATCCTGTTAGAATTGACGCTGAACAAAATGATTGAGAAAAATATATTTTATTCCAAAAGAAAACATTTGCAGCCTGCATACACACATTGATCAATAGCAATCTGAAATCAAATTATCTGAATCACGCCTGATAGCATTCAGAATGTCGTCGAGAAGGCACACGAGGTTATCCCTGCCGTCGAACCACTCCTCCTGCTGGACGACCAATCGGTCCAAGTCGAACTTGGCGACCTCCTCCCTCCACTGTCGCACGGAGACTGCAAATTGCTTATAATAAAATTCATCTATGTGACGTGACTGTGTCTCGTCGTGGTTGATCTGCATCTGTGACTCGAACGTCCGCTCCAGCAGCTGCACGTCCTGCGCATCCAAAATGGACTCGATGACATCCTCGGCCTGCTTATCGTTAATCGATGTTCCAGCCACATCATCGGCAATGCCAATGCCATCGCCATCGCCATCCACGGCAATGGGTTCCTGCGACGCATAGGAGAAATCGTAGGTTTCGCTATTGCCGGACGGCGACAGACTCTCAATATCACCGAGTATGATCTCGAAATCATATTCGTTTAGTTTCTTGTTCATCGCCTTGATGCCCGTGACCAGCAGCTTGAGCACCTCGATGGCGTACTCCTCGCGCAGGCACTTGAGCACCACGCCGTAGTAGCCGTACTGCTGCACCTCGGTCAGGACTTTGGCCAGGCGCAACTTGACCTCGCGCTCCGTCAGCGTGACGATCTTCTTGTGCTCCTTAGAGAAGGTGACGCTGGGGAAGACGCCGTCGATCATGCCCTGGTTCTTCAGCTGCCGATGGAACTCCATGCGCCAGAAGCACAGCGCGTTCACCTTCACCTCCCAGTGATGGTCGCCGACGATGCAGTAGTTGAGGGTCGAGAAGAGCGTGTTCTTGTACTTGCTCGGGATCTTGCGGTGGTCGTAGATCTTGCTCAGCGTCAGTATCGCCTCGGAGCGCACGATGTCCTCGTTCTCGCGATACAGCACGTACAGCAGGTGATCCTGTAATGCGACGCGAGAGTCATTAATGAGACGCCCATTTTGGGTAGGTCTAGTTTTAGTCGGATATCTAAAACCAATACTTTATATATATATAGTTTGCTTGCAAGTGACGGAATGCACAGACAGATCGACTCGGCTTTTAGTCTAGTCGAAGATGCGTTTCAAGCATTTCGCCCAAAAATAATACCTTTGCGAGGTATACAAATATTCAACCCAAAGGATTCTTTCGAATTCGAAACATGACACAGTTTGGATTGTATATATGCTATATATGGAAATCACGGATCCTAATGCAGTTTTCAATGCTTGAAAGTGTTGTGGCCAACTTGGAGAGATGCTTTTATGTCCCAACTTTTGAAACGCATTAAAGGATAAATAAAACTTGAGGGTAGAACGGAATCGGAAAATATTTCGTAGTTCGAGCGACGCTTTGAGGTTGCTGTCGTTAAACGATTCCGCAAACCGAATTCAAATCTGAGCCCTAATCCGAATGGGAATCGCTGCTTACCACCAGATCCAGCTGACTGAGACCGTGCTCCCACAGCGTGTTGATGGAGACCATCTTGGTGAGGCACTTGTAGGCGGAGGCACGCACATATGGCTCGCTGTCGTGCCTGGCCATTTCGTAGACAATCGGAGGGATTTTCACGTCGATCAGAAAACGTTGGAATGCAGGGAACTCTGCGAGTAGTTTGGATATTTAGAGGAATTTCTTTGTGGGTGCAGCTACTCACTTATGCGAGAGATGCACGCGATCGAGGTAGCCAACTCCAACGCAGAGTCACGCACCTCCCACGCCGTGTCGTGCATGCGACTGACAATGATGGGACCTAGGCAGACCAGGGCCGATCCCTGCAGATTGTCCACCAGCAGCGCCATGTTGGGCGACAGGAAGTGCTCCACAGCCAGCTGCATCAGCTTCAGCGCCTGCACAGTGCACTGAAAGCGAATAGATGCAATTTAATTGGGGTAAGGCATTAGGGAAATTCGATCCACCTACAGTCGCGTCCATGTTGCAGTTCTCGAGCACATAGGCCAAGCAGTTGACCAGGCCTATGGTCTCGACGGACTCCTTCCACGTGATCTTAAAGCGCTCGATCAGCGTGCGCAGGCCCACAATGACAGATTGCAGGACCCTCGGATCGTTGACAATAGCTTCTGCGCCGCGCGGATAAATGTCGAAGTAATTATTACTCGATGTGCTTGCGCCGTGGCAATCCTCGGGATCCATGGTTTTGCTGGCGCCGCTCAGGGCGACAACTTCGCGCAGGGCGTAGAGCAGCGCCTGGCACACTGTGATCGCCTGCTCGCGGTCCATGACGTGCTCCAGCGAGAGGATGCTGTGCACACTCTTGCGCGCCAGTTCCGCCGTGAACAGGTTGCCGTTGGCGGTGCCCTCCGGCGTGATGAAGGCATCGCGCAGACTGTAGCATAAGCGCAGCGTCTGCTCGCACGACATGACCAGCAGCTTCATGATGTACGTGTCGAAGAGCTCGCTCTTGCTCTCGTCGGCCATTTTCATGGCGAACTTCATGGAGAAGAGCAGCGGCAGCAGATGGAAGCAAATCAATTGGTTCTCGAAGCCGACGCGCTCGTCCTGGATGAGGATCTCTTTGGGCGCCCGGCTGCCCAGCTTCTTCCACAGGATGTGATGCAGCTCGGCCATCTTGACGAAGTTAATGCCGTCGCTTCGTTGTATACAGAATTTCATGAGATTGAAGAAGGACAGACCGAACTCGGTGAACTGTTCGGGCGGCTCCGTGCATTCGGGATTGAGTATTTTCTCATGCACAAGGAGCGCAAAGTGAAAGCTGCACAACGTGTTCAGCATCTTCTCGGTGAAGTACGTGTTGTGCGTCATCTCTACCAGCTTCCAGATGTTCAGCTCGATGTTGTGGTGATCCCGCAGCAGCGACACAATGCGCGTCCGCTCCTCGGCGACGAGTGTCTGCTGCAGTATATAGCAAAGCAGGTCCACCGTCGACGAGATCTTGTGCAGCAGCTCGTTGTCGTCCACACTGATATGTATGCGCTCCTCGGCCTGCTCGCCGGCATTCGCAATCGAGTGCTCCGTGGCATAGACATTGTCGTGTATGGGCTTCATGATCTCGCCCAGAATCTCCAGTGTGACGGCCTCATCCTGCATTTTGTCGCAGAACTTGTAGAGCATCTCGTAGAGCAGCTGGCGCGCCTCTCGCACAACGTACAGCGTGTGCTCGTTGTTGCTGTACTGGATGAGCAGCGTCCAGGTGCGCTTCATGCGCTGGAAGAACAGGCCCATGCTGTACTTGTTGACGGCCTTTATGACGCGAATGCCGCTCAGCTTGATCGACGGACTGAAGCTGCTCTCGTGCGTCTGCAGAAAATGGATGACCCTGCCGGCAATAGGGAGTACATTTAAGCCATACATATACAGATCACTTATCACTCAGGCCCACTCTTCTTTACCTGGGCATTATGTCCAGCTCGCGCAGGCGAATGATCGTCCACTCGTTGCAGGTCAGGAAACTGGTCAGATTGAGCATGAACGATATCACCTTGGGATGCACCCGGCTGAAGTCTTCGTTGACCAGCGTCAGGCACTTGTCCACCCACTCGATAACGAATGGCGCCTGCAGCACAAAGGCGTTCTCTGTGGAGCAGTTGCAGTCAGAAAATGCCGCCTGTTGCACCCACACATGCACATGCACACGCACACACACACATGCACACGCACACACACACACACACTTACCCTTAGCCTGCAGGTGTGATATGAGCTTTTCAAAGTAAACATTGTCGGTCGTCTTAAAGTTGTCGCGCAGAAATAAGTCGAAGATCTGCTTGAGGCGCGATGTGATCTCCTCTTGCTTTTGCATCTTTTCGCTGGCACTAGTCGGTGTGCGGTTTTGTTTGGCGCATAGTTCAATGCGCAATATTATAAAAAATAATGAAATTTGCCTTCTTATCAATCTCACAGAATAACACTAGCTGCGCGTGCAGTGTGACCAACTGGCAGAAAGTGTCGAAATGTGCAAATTGTACTTGTTACGGGCGGCTGATCACAATCATCACAATGAGTTGACAAAATCATAATGCTACCTTGAAGGAATTAGTAAAGAGAATAATCTAAAGATTGCAATACATACGTGCCGATATAATACTTGATTTTACATATGCATTTACTCTGTTCAGCTTTAGTGCCACTGCACTGAACAATCACTGCCTCCACATAACAGTCAAATACTGAAACTCAATTGCTACTTAACATAGTGACACGCTTAACAGTCACTGTTGTGGCGCCACTGCTCGCTGGCAGTGTGACCAGCCCTGCACAGGCAATATGCGGTAAATATGGTATTTTAGCTCTGCCAGCCAGTCGGCCACACTGGCACAGATGCAATGACGCTGACACTGACATCGGACTTCGATATTTATTATGGACAATAATGTAGGACAAACCGAAGAAAAAACCAAAATAGTTGCAACAACAACAAGCCCAACCGAAATAACCGCGGCCACATATAGCGCAGCAACTGGAGCCAAATCACCGGCGAGCATAATCACAAATTCAACGTCATTTTGGAAGAACAGCGGTCGCGCAGTTCCCGGACGGCCGAGTCCGAAACGCGATTTTCCCGACCCCAAATCGAGCGCTGCGCCAGCAGTGCTGCGGGATCGGGGCAACGGCAGCGGCGGCGGCGGCATGGTGTCCACCTTCCGCGACTACCAGCAGTCTGTGAGCGATGCCTGGGACACGGGCGACGACGAGTTCTGCATCATCAGCAGCACAGAAGCTGCGGCGGCGGCGGCAGTTGGGGGTAAACAGGAGCAGTTTAAAAAATCCAGTAATATCTTGTATCCCATTGCTAACGCGTTGCTCTACGCCTTGCAGACGCCGCACGCATATCGCGCCAGGTGTCACAGACGGTGGCCCTCAACGTCATCGAGACGCACTCGCGCAGCAATCAAAACCACGTCACACCTTGCGAGGGTTCAACCGAGTCGAGACACAGCCACAATGCGGATCTGACGGCAGCCGGCGGCAACATGCCGGAAGATATAAAGCAGGAGCGCAGATCTTCGCACGACAACAACGAAAACAGGTGCGAGCGGTGGTGCAGATGCATGACGCCTGTTCAAAAGGCTTCGCCACTTGCGTAAACATTACGAAATTTCGAGCACCTCTAGAAATTGTTTTCTTGCCTACGTAACTCCCTCTTACTTGCATCTACTATGCATGTTGGCGCCTAGGGGCATTGCGCCCGCGGTAGTCTCCTTCTTGCATCCACATACTCTTCTGTTTCACGGCTGCTCCTTCCTCCTTGTTTCCATTAATCTGCTTCAATGTGATTAATTCCATGCCTCCTTGATCTTTCCTTAGATCTCGCCTGCGCAACTACCCAGGAAGACCGCAGCTGCAGAAGATCAGCTCGAACTCGCAGGACGGCGAGTACGAGACAAAAATAGAAAAGTTCCAGTTGTTGCTCAACTCGCCGCAGCTCGATCTGGTGGCCCTCAAGAAGCTCAGCTGGTCGGGCGTGCCACGCAAGGTGAGGCCTCAATAAAAGCCCGCCATATCGATAATGATCTCAATCCAACTTTACCCTCTGCAGATGCGCGCCGTCAGCTGGCGCCTGCTGTCGAAGTATTTGCCGCCGTCGGGCGAGCGTCGCAGTGCGGTGCTGGAGAGCAAGCGGCAGGGCTATCAGGATCTGCGACACAACTACTTCAGGGTGGACAGCCAGGATGAGACGCAGCAGGACACCTATCGTCAGATACATATCGATGTGCCGCGCATGAACCCGCAAATTCCGCTCTTCCAGCAGAAGCTCGTGCAGGAGATGTTCGAGCGCGTGCTCTTCATTTGGGCCATACGCCATCCCGCCTCCGGCTATGTGCAGGGCATCAACGATCTGGTCACGCCCTTCTTCATAGTCTTTCTGCAGGAGGTGCTCTCGCCCGAGACCGATCTGGAGAAGTACGACATGTCGCAGCTGGCCGAGGAGACGCGCAACATCATCGAGGCAGACTCGTTCTGGTGCCTATCGAAATTCCTAGACTGCATACAGGATAACTACATCTTCGCACAGCTGGGCATACAGGAGAAGGTGAATCAACTCAAGGATCTAATACAACGCATAGACGGTGGGTATTACTGGAGACTGGTTACAGTTAGAAAGTGACATTTCGGAAAGTATTTCGAACCTCTGAGCAGTTTTCCGAGTTCGTTAGTTTCTCCCTCCTTTTTTCTTAGTATACTACAGTTATTTGTAAGTTAATTAGCCCATTGTAATTATCATTACTGAACGATTGGTCTGTCTATTATAATTATCATTTTCGAACGACTGGCCTAGAGATTGCTATCGCGTATAATCTTATCATTATAGAATTGTAGCGATATTGTACTACAATTTGCCCCAATTCCATGTGAATATTATTTTTTTTGGCATTTGCCATGGTTCCACTCAATAGACATGCCAATTTTCGCGCGCTGAATTTCGCCCATTGAATTGTTTAATTGGCCCCACTGTGCCATTAAGTAGTCATGTACAAAGCAAATCGCTGTTTATTCTGTCGCTCTGGCCATTTCGTTGCAGTCAATCTGCATCGTCATCTACAGACGCACGGCGTCGACTATTTGCAATTCTCATTTCGCTGGATGAACAATCTGCTGACACGCGAGCTGCCCCTGCACTGCACAATCCGACTGTGGGACACATATCTGGCCGAATCCGATGGCTTTGCGCTCTTCCACCTGTACGTGTGCGTGGCGTTCCTGCTGCACTGGAAGGAGCAACTGATGCAACAGACTGATTTTCAGGTAATTTTAAAACTGTCTGCGGAAAAGTTCGTCATGTCTACTACCTTCGGAATAAGGGATTGCGATAACATACTGATTTGTATGATAAGCTATCAGTCTTCCAACTAGACTATCATCAAAAAATATCATTGTATGATCATATCTCAAGTGGGATCAACTTGCAGAATTCTAATTGGCCTTAGATTGGCCTTGTTTTCAGTTTAATTTAGAGACTTTAAGCTAGACTATCACCGACGACTAAATCTTAGCCATGTTTAATATTTAATAAGAAATTTATGTTCAGGTGAAGCAATCAGTCTGGAACTAAAGAAATATTAAAAAAGAATTGTACAATGAGCATGTCCCAGGAACATGTAGGATCAACTCGGACACCTTTAATAGGTCGGATGATTTGAAAATCTAAAAGCTAAAACTACCTTTTAAGTAAACTATATTAGCTATATTGACTATATAGACTCCAATCCAGATAAGCCATGTTCAATACAAAGTTTTGTAATTTGGTTGGAGTTTGAGGTCGGTTTAACAGAATGGTTTTCAGGTACAGCTACCAGCCTCAGAATACCCTCTAATATACCCAGTTGGGCATAGTCTTATTATAAATGGTACCAACTCAGAACTTCTTAATGGAGTGGAAGTTGCACAAACCTACAAAACATCATTGTTTCACAACACGTAGAGCTCTATCTGCATTCGAACATAACTTTGATAGGAAACTAGCATAAAGATCATATTAATTCCGATTGCCCCAACTTGATTTGCGGGTTTGCAGACCTCAAAGCAAGCAATGTCCAACGCCAGAGATCTTACAATAATGCACTCTGATTTCACAGGGTCTCATGCTGCTGCTACAGAATCTGCCAACCCATAACTGGTCTGATCGCCAAATAAACGTGCTGTTGGCCGAGGCCTTTCGCTTGAAGTTCACATACGCGGACGCGCCCAAGCACCTGGAGACGAAGAGTTGACACAAAAGCAAACCGAAATGATGCATATACGATACGTAACATAGAAATTAGTTTACTACTTGCGGAATCTATCTACACACACACACACACACACAGACCGCCAAACCAGAAACACGTAATGAAACATATACATATATATTATATATACAATTTGTTATTAGCTCTTCTTTCGTTCTTTACGTTGTGTCTTTGATAATCCTTTGTTTTCAAGCTGAACGTTAAAAATAATACGCTTTTTATGTACATATAGACGCAATTCGCAATCGCAATCGCAAATACAATTTTACAGAAGTCAGAAATCAGACAACTTAAAGCTACAACAACTTCCAAGCGCCAGGGCAAAGCACTGCGGAATGCAAAGGGACAGTGAGACAGCCTGACAGTGAAACAACTCCCAGGAGTGCACTGAAGTTGAAGTATTGCAGAAGCGATAGTTACTGGCTCGACAATGCAATAGAACACGATTAGAAGTCGCAAACTCTGAAGTGAATGTAAAAGATCGTAAATAATAAATAGTGACGGCTGGCAGCCATAAAATCTAAGCACAATTCGCATACAGAGTTTGTAATATAGATTGATTTGCTCGTACATCATTATGATATTCAGAAGTATCACTTTCATTCATTTGTACGCGTAGCTGTTTTATTTTAGTGGTTATACCTCAAGGCGGCCAGAAAAATAAAGGGTGTCCTTGGTAGGTCAAGGCTTAGAGTATAATGCTGTCAACTCATAAGATCCTAACTCTGACGCTCGGCGATGTGCTTCAGCTGCTTGAGAACTGTTTCGAGCAGCTTCTTCTTGTCGTTCTTACGCACAAGTGAGAAAATGGGCTTCTTGTCCGCCTCGCGTATCTTCTCCAGGATGACAATGATAGACTGCGGCTGCAGCAGATGGTAGCGATTCTCCTGCTTGCCATAGTCGTGGAAGTACGTGCTCCACTCCTCGAGTATGAGCAGGTCCAGCAGCTGGCGATTGCGCTGGAAGTACTTGCTCAGCTCGCCCTCACGCAGGCCAGGCACCGGCTCGGAGGCGGCAAAGAACTCGCACTGCATCAGATCCAAATTGATTTGGGTGAGGGCGCCGGTTGAGATCTGCTTGACCTCCTCGTCGTACAGTATGGAGTAGATTTTGTCGGCAATATGCTCGCAAGTGCGCCGACAGGCGGCCTGTGCAATTTGCGGCAGCTTGTACGAGAAGTTGTCGAAGGTGCTCTTCAGGTAGGAGATCATGTCCGTGATGAAGGCGGAAGCAATGCCTGGCGGGTCGACCAGCAGCCAGTCGTAGGCACTCAGCTCGAAGAACTCATCGATTTTGAAGCAAATGCGCACCGCCACCTGCTTCTCGGCATCCTGTCGAGCCACGTGGAACATGGCCGAGGGCGTCTGCGAGATGCTGCGTTCCGTGTTAGTCATGTGGCAGACAAACTCGTCGAGGAACGGCCCTGCCTTGTCCAGATACTGCGTATCTATGATGATCTGTATCAGCTGGACGAGCGTGATGCTAGGCTGACGAAAGACCACGGATAGGCAGCCGCTGAAGCTGCGCGTAAGCAGCAAGTTGGCCGCCTTGCGCACCATGGCAGCTACCTCATTGGGCGAGAGGGTTAACTCCTCGGCGAACTTCATGCAGGCATACATGAACTCCTTGGCCTGGTGGTACACCTCGGGCACCATTCGAGAGAATGGGAAGTGCTTGGGAAACGGCGCGTTCTCCAGCTGCTCCGAGTGGAAGGGAAAACGCTCGATGATGCACTCGTACTCCTCCGCATTCTCCACAACCATCGGCACAAACTGCTCCTTGTCCAGAATCTCGCGGAACACATGCACCCAGCGTTGTAGCAGCACCTGGTAAGACGAAACTCAAGTTATCTTCAAGAGTGGGAAGTCACTGCCGTTCTTACCTCGTTATAGTGATCTCGCATGTCGTGCAGCAGCTCCCACAGGATCTGCACCGTATAGCCGTAGCACTTGAACGTGTTGATCGAGAGCATGATGAGGTTCTTGATGCGCAACAGTATGTTGGGATCGGTGCAGGAGGAGGAGCTCATACTGATTTCGTTCACGAACTTGGTCAGCGAGCTCGACCAGAGCTCCTCCAGATAGCTGCTGGTCACCACGTCGCCTGCCGTGTTCTTCACATGATCCTCCACCACGAAGAAGCCAACTATTGCGCAGATATAGGTCTTATAGGCCTCCAAATTGTCGTGCATATTTGGCGGCGGCTGCAGCACCAGTTTCGACTGATCACGGCGCTGCTTTCGATAGTCCTTCTCGAAGTACTCCCGCTGACCAAGCACCATGTAGATGTGCAGGCATCGGTAAATGGGCGAGAAGTCGAGCAGATCCTGTGCGCTCACGTTGCTGCCGTCGTCGTCAGCCGCTCCGTCGGCGCTGCTGTCCTGCTGCCTGTGCTCCTGGATGATGGCGTTTATGTCGTGCTTCTGCAGCTGCTTCGTGTGCGTGATGGCCAGCTCGCCGATGCGGGGCGAGAACTTGCGTATGTTCTCGAGGAACTCGCGGAAGTCGGCTGCGGCCGAGTGCCGTATGTTCTCCTTGATGATGGGTATCTGTGTCTGCATTTGCGTGGCAAAGCGATAGTTGTACCGCTGGAGCCGCGACAGATGCTCCTTCTCCAGGGTCTCTAGCGTGCGCAGCGCCTGGTAGTACTGCTTGTTCTTCGCCTGCTGTGTGAACTTGATGTAGCACTCCAGTGCGGGCAGGCACGCCCTGAGTGCCTCGATGGCGCTGGCCAGATTCGACTCAATTTGACGGGCACGCACCAGATCGTTCCCCTGCTGGATCAACGAGGCGCTTATGCTGCGCAGCGATGTGTCCAGCGAGTGCACCTCTTCGTGCAGCTTATTCGCCTGTGCGCGCACTTGCAGCAGCTCCTGTATGGAGTCGATGAAGCCCTGGTAGTACAGATTGCATATGCGCTCGATCTCCTTGTCGTGGCTGCGTATGCGCTGGTCCAACTGCTCACTGATTGATTTGCTGTTGTTTCCTGTGTTTTTTTTTTTTTTTTTGTTTTTGTAAATTGGAATGGGCGTCGCTTATTGCTCGAGTTGTTGATGACGAAGCACAGATGGGACTTACCTTCGAGTATCGAGCGGAATGTTGGTCCCCAGTAGTCGTCTACGGCCTCTATATCCTGTACCGTCACTTTGGACATGGTTTGCGTTTGCCCTGGGCGAGATTATTGCACTTTATTTTTAAGAAAACTTTCTGCAGCTAAAAATATTTGCGGTAGTTTGCCTAGTGTTGGTAAGAGAATGCATGACAGCTGTTGGGCAGCAGTGTTGGAAAAGGAATGCAAGCCATGCACGTTCAGCTGCTGTTATTAGGCGCCCACACACGTTAGCTTACTGCAACCTGTTGCATGCAGAGAGCGTAAACAGTGTTGACGGTCTGCACGCAAATGTAGGCAAAGTAGGCAGAAATAGTGCTGGTAATGTACTCCAGTTTGTGTAGCTGTGCTCATCATGCAGTCGGCTCGTTGTAGACCACATTCGGCTTTCACTTCTACTGCTGGGAAGCGGTTTTTGGCTTGACTGCTTCTTGTTTTGGGCCAAGTGGTTGGGCGCACAAGCAGTTATGTGGTTGCCGTCGCGTCGTCATCTCCAGCTCCAGCGCCAATAAGAAGACACGCACGCAATTCAGCGACCACAACAGCAACTTAATCAATATGGCCAGCGTACGGAATCGCCAGAACACAACAGCAACAACGGGCAGCAGCACGCCGGAAGTGGAGCAGCAGCAGGGCAACGACAACCATGCGAAGCCTGCTGCGGCGCAGGAGAAGGAGAAGAGTGATCCGATGATATATGTCATATTTCTATCGCTGCTCTTCGACTTGCTGGCCTTCACCATTATCTTGCCGCTGCTGCCGTCCCTGCTGGAGTACTATCGGGTGAACGACAGTTCCGGCCTCTATGCATCGCTGACGTCACGGGTGCGCTGGTTCCAGCAGCTGCTCGGAGCACCGGATCGATATCTGTCTGTGCTCTTCGGGGGCTTCCTGGGCTCCATGTTCAGCTTCCTGCAATTCCTGGCCAGCCCCATAGTTGGCAGCCTTTCGGACTACTATGGCCGCAAGCCGGTGCTGTTGATGTGCGCCGTGAGTCCCGATTAAGCACAAATTAATTCTATAACCATACCAAGTATACCCTTCCCCCAGTCGGGCATTGCGCTTTCGTATCTGATCTGGGCCTGCTCCAGCAATTTCGCGCTATTCGTGCTGGCCCGTGTCGTCGGCGGCATCAGCAAGGGCAACATCTCGCTCTGCATGAGCGTCATCACGGATGTGTCCAGCGTGCGCAGCCGCGGTCGCGGCATGGCCCTCGTGGGCGTGGCCTTCTCGCTGGGCTTCATTGTGGGGCCCATGATTGGCGCCATGTTTGCCATATTCTCGAATAAAACCGCCAGCGGCGGAGCCTGGTTCGTGCTGCCTTCCCTGCTGGCGCTGGCACTGGCGCTTGGCGATGTTCTGCTGATCATCTTCTGCTTGCGGGAGACCCTGCCCCAGGTGCGTATATATCCACGGCAAGCAATACACTGCAACTGTTATACCCTTTGCCGAGGGTATAAATGTGGCCGGATGCTAAAAACGTCTGGAAGGAAGCATCTCTGACCCTACCAAGTGTATATTATTGACCAGCCTCAGCAGCCTAGTCGATCTGTCCACGTCCGTCTGTCTATCTAAGGTATTCTAACCGAACTTTTGTTCAGAAAATGTTCTGCAAATTTAATCAAATTCGATCAACTATAGCATAAAGCATAAAGCTGTCATAGCAGCAATTGTCCCAAGGAGTAGCTTATTCCAAAAAACTCAATCAATTTGGATCCAAAGGCATCAGCCTTAATTTCAATCAATTCCAAATTCCATAAAGTCGGATTCATTATCCCATGGCTTCTATGGTATAATAGCGATCGGACGAACATGAAGTCGTCCCTAAGGAATTACATTGCCTTTGCCTTACAACCCTTCACACATAAGCCACGTTAGACTGCATAACGTATAATATATATAGCAACGGAGGGAGGAATATAGGCAAGGGTATTCAATATTCGGTACGCCGGAGTTAACGTCTCATTCTGGCTTGCTGTACGAATTTGCCTTTCGCTTGCAGGAGAAACGCGCGCGCGAAATCTCATCGGCCTTGTCTTACGGCCTGCAGCTGCTCAACGTCTCGTCTATATTCAGGTGAGTTCTCTCGATCCAATTAGCGGATCCGGCGGGACAGTCATGTGACTCTGTAAGTTATTGTTTACGCTCGGGCGAGATGCAATGCCCAACAAGCCCAACAGGTTTCTAGCAGCACTCGCTGTAGTCGTTGTTGTTGTTGTTGTTGTTGTAGTTCTCGCTATCTCGCACGTTTCTTGTACGTTTGGCGTGATTTGGCCAGAGTCTTATCAGTAAGCATGATCGTTCGATGTGCTCAACTGGTAGTACATAGTCGTTTGACTGAGGAAACCTCCAGGGTTATGACTTTATCTAGCGAGTGTGCCAGATTAATGCTCTAATCGCAGGAAACCAAGCCGGTCAAACATTCCAGGTCTTTTTTGAAGTATTCTTAAGTACTTTGTAAGCATACATTTTTCAGTTGTTATTTTGCAATCGACTTCACACAAACGATTGCAATGATTGTAAACAATTTAGTTGTAAAAAATTATTTTATGCAGTTATTTATTTTTCGGAATAAAAATATGTTTGCCTAATTCCTTTACAGATTTTCCGCTATAAAAAATGTGGCAAAAAGGGACATTGAAGCCTTGCGAACGATTGGCATGATTTACTTTCTATATTTATTCCTCTATTCGGGCTTGGAGTTCACTGTCACGTTCCTGATGTATCACAAGTTTGGCTACACCTCCATGGACCAGGCCAGAATGTTCCTGACGACAGGCCTTGTGATGACCCTGCTGCAGGGTTCGGTGGTTCGTCGTCTGCCTGAGGCGAGAATCAAAACGTATGCCATCTTCAGTCTGTATCTAATAGTCCCTGCATTCATACTCGTCGGCCTGGCGGAGAGCAGTCGGATGCTCTATGCCGGCATGATTTTGTTCGCCATATCCACGGCATTTGCCGTCACCTGCCTGACCACCTTGGTGTCCAAGTACGGCAACGATGACCAGAAGGGTTCAGTATTAGGCATCTTCCGTTCGCTGGGCGCTCTGGCTCGCGCTCTGGGCCCCGTTGTGGGTTCTATAGGTATGTTTAACTAAAGTTCTCTTGCAACTTTAATACTAAATACGCTCCTTTTTTAGCCTTCTGGAGCGTTGGCTCAAGAGTCACGTATATAGCTGGCGGGCTTTTACTCATATATCCAGCAGTTGCACTGCAACGCGCACGTATTTAAATAATATTTCACTGTGCTATAAGTACAATAAGATCAACAGTTTTGCTATTATTTTTATTGAACAAAATGATACCGTTAGTATTAATTGCACTAAATACTTAAACTCTTGTTTTTATATAACATTTGTTTCATATTTAAATATAACATTATTTTTATACTCATTTATAAGTGAAAATCGTTTTATTTGTGCTTGCTTTGCAACTGAGAACCTACATTTAGACTTTTGAATTTTAACGGTCGTGGTCAACTGTGACGTCACCAACATGGCGCTCATGAGTATGTCTGAAGCATCGAGTACATTTAGCTGTCACTCGCATTGCCATACATGCCGCAGCCAACTTCGCTTCGCTGAATACATTGGGAGTGACTAAGTCCAAGTGAGTGTGTGTCGCGAGAAAGAAAATTATAAATAAATGCAATAAAAAGCCACAGAAAGTGGCAAATTTTGCTGGCAATAATTGTCGCAGAGAGGTGCCATTGCGTGGAACATGTTGAAGTGTTGAAACAAAGCCTGTTCTTCATCGAATTGATATCATTTTTCTTTTCTTTATATCGTCCCGATTACAACTACAAATAAAAGTGTACAAAGTGTGAAAGCAAAATACAGGAAAAAAGAAAACGCATAAAGAAACGGCGGCGCGCAAGGATTATTGGATTTTACATTACACGGACACGGACATAGACACAGACACACACACATCCCAATCGGTTGGAGCAGGAGCAGCAGCAGAAGCAGGAGGAGCACAACACTAAAAAAACACAACAAAATGGGTGCAAGGGAAGACGAATACGATTATCTTTTCAAAGGTAAATTATGAACATGACTCTTCCAATTCGTGCGTAGCAATTAATTACGGGCTAGGCCAGGCTAGCCGGTGGCATGGGAACCTGGCACAAGAGAAAGAAAGAGCGAGAGAGAGAGAGGAGAGGAGTACGCAGAGTTCGCCTGCGATTTAAATTTCACTGCTGATGCGGCGGCGGCCATAGCGACAGTGGTTCAATGCCACTAATTGAAACTAATTGGAATAACAAATGCAGACGTAGATGACACACACACACACACACACACACACACACATTCACACGCATATGTATTTATGCACATATGTTTTCACTAAATACACTAAATACATGTGAAATTCAACTATTTTAAATATCGCCGAATACGCCCCCCCGAGCGCGTTTTACTGCACTCTTTGTTGTTGTTGTTGTTGTTGCTGTTGCCGTTGCTGTTGCTGTTTGTGCCCTTTTCACTTCAGCGCTCGCTCTCTCCCTTACTCTCTCTTCAATTCTGTGACCGGGCGTCTTCGCCCTCCTACATCCCTCCCTCCCTCGGTCTTCACACGCGTAACTACTTTTCCGTTAACTGCCGTCAGTTTTGTCATTGCGTTCCCATTGCCGTTCTTTGCCAGCAACAGCAAAAGCAACAGCAGCAGCCGCAGCCGCAGCCAGCGTGACACGTTGCATAAATCGTAATAATAATTCATGATATAAGGGAGGCAAATAGTTGTTTTTCTCTTTGCTACTTAGATTAGATTTGCAGTCGTTAATATTGTGATTAGTGTAGACTGAAGTTGCTGTTCAACGTAGCCGTTTGTACACTCATTTATTTAATACTTCGACTGCTGTGAAGTTTGCCAATTTCTTTTGCATATGTTTATTCCGCTCAGGCGACGGCGGCGTTGTTGTTGTCGTTCTCTGCCCACACACGCTTGCTCTCTCGCTCTCGCTCTGTCACTCTCTCAACGGGAGAGCACAACTACTAGTTGTTGTTGTTGTCTTTACAGAAACTTCAGCGACGCTCAGCGGTCGTTTGCACAGTGCAGCAAGATCAATTCCCCTGAATCAGAAAAAATGTACTCAAGCCCAAATGTAACTTTGCCGTAGCCGCATGCGGGCAACAAATTAGTAGGGGTACACATGAACTTCCCACATTCCACAGCCCCATCTGTAGGGTTCCGTTCATAGTTTCTTTGTTTGTCAGCTGTGAGTATTCTGCGTTTGTATTCGTAGTTGAGTTGAGGTATTTTGGGGTCACCAATTCTCAATTTTCTCTTTGTTCTCTCGTTTGCATGCGAGCGCTCCGTTGAAATTATTGCGCTTTAAGAATTCAACCCAAGCCCAGCTCCGTTGTTGATTCCCTCTGTACTGTGTGTAGTAGATATGAATCTCTGTCGGACTCTCGCTGGAAGCTCTAATCTTTGTAGAGGAATTTCTACAAAACTTAACAATTCATGCAATGCATCAAAATCGGAACTTTTTAAATTATGACTCATTGAAAAAGCAAACAATAAAAGAAAAAAACGGCACGATAAGCGCTTAATCATTTAGCAAAATAAAAATAAATAATGAAAATTAACTTTTTTTCTCCACTGTTGAAGCATAGATCTATAAGTAGGTATGCTCATCAGGGCAAGACTCAAATGTTCCGGAAGCGGTGAACATTTGATAAGTTAGGTGTAATTTGTTAACAGAACTTCAGCAGATCGCTAAAGGCCTCGCAAAGAGAGTTTGAGGCCGAGTAATGAATCACCATTCCTCGTTACCCTTTACCCGTTACCCGAGAGCCGCTGTCAAGCAATTAAACGCAGAGCTGATAAGTCTGTGCGAGAGCACCGGAGAGAGTAAGCAACAACAAACATACTGCCGGAGACTCAAATAAAAGAGAGTAAGGGAGCGAGCGGGGCTAACACTGTCGCATGCCTGATAAACAAACTCGAAAAGGTGTCAAAAAGTAAAACTGGCAGAGGCGATAATATAACAGCCGACTGATTACAGTCGGTATAAACGGGGCACCGCATGGATGTACTGGCTTTTTCCTTGCATTGCATATGGAATAAAGTAAACGCGTTCTGGCGTCAATGCACAGCAAACACAGCTTAACTTATTCAAAATCAATTTATTAAGGGGTATCTGTAGCATAATTGCGTTATCATCACCATTTACATTGAATTTGTCGAAATACCTTTAGAAACCCACAAATTTAATGTAGGCCATAATTTGAGGGAGGTGCAGAGACGACGCCCATAAAACTGGTCGTTTTTATGGCCGTCACACTGAAATTCCCCCCAAAAGCATAGCAATTTATTGTGCCTGCTGACCTTCAGGCACGCGCCGCAGTTCGCCAATAACATCACACCCCACTCCACCCATGCCCATGCCCCATTTTGCAAACAACACCAGTCGCTGGCAGTGTTAAATTATGCAACTGCTAGACAGGACTCAACCCCATACGTACATACACATCCTCTAAGTATATATATATGTATATATATATATAAGTATATATATATGTATATATATATATATATATGTATATAGTTTCTAACGGCTTCTTGGACCGTTCTCTTTGCAGTTGTGCTTATCGGTGACTCTGGCGTAGGCAAAAGTAATCTGCTGTCACGTTTCACGCGCAATGAATTCAATTTGGAGTCGAAGTCGACGATTGGCGTTGAGTTCGCAACGCGCAGCATAGAGGTAAGTTGGTAGGGAGAAGTCCTCATAGACCCTGCGGCGGTGTTTATATATCAATAGATTGCACGAGTAAACGGACTTTTCCAGTAAGCAACAATTTAACTTTTGCGATTATTTTTTTTACAGAAATATAAACTTAGCATAGTAAATAGTGTTATCAATTGCTTATGGCACACGTTACTCAGAGAATCTCAAGAACTGTAAAAATATACTGACTCTTTGCTTCTTCACCAGGTCGACGGAAAGACAATCAAGGCGCAAATATGGGATACGGCAGGACAGGAGCGTTATCGAGCCATCACCTCTGCATACTACCGTGGTGCTGTGGGTGCCCTGCTCGTCTACGATATTGCCAAGCACTTGACGTACGAGAATGTGGAGCGATGGCTTAGAGAGCTGCGCGATCATGCCGATCAGAACATTGTCATTATGTTGGTGGGCAATAAGTCCGATTTGAGACACTTGCGTTCGGTGCCGACGGATGATGCGAAACTGTTTGCTGAGCGCAATGGCTTGAGTTTCATAGAGACATCGGCCCTCGACTCGACGAACGTTGAAACCGCATTCCAAAATATACTCACAGGTACGGCGATCGAGTAACTTCGATTGTGTCATGTTGTTAATGGTGTTCATTGCTCTGCAGAGATCTATCGCATTGTGTCGCAGAAACAAATTAGAGATCCGCCGGAAGGTGATGTTATTCGTCCCTCGAATGTGGAGCCCATCGATGTGAAGCCGACTGTTACAGCCGATGTACGCAAACAGTGCTGTCAGTGACCGCCCGAAGCATTCGCCGCAGCAGCAGTTGCAGCAGCAGCTGCAATTGCAGCAGCAGCCCCCCGCAACAATAGCCAGAACAGCAGTAAGAGCAGCAACAACATCAACAACAACAACAATTACAACTACAACAAGGGCATAAGATGTTATTTTTTAAACCACAGCCACAAGCAATTCGTCATATACGCATGAAATCAGCAACAACAACAGCAACAGCAAAACAATATTAACTTCAAGAACAACAGAAGGAAAAGAACACCAACAGCAACAGCAACCGCAACATCAACGTCAACGTCAACATCCGGCTGTAGTTAACTGCAGTTTAAACTGAAGTTTTATATATATACATTTAAATGATATATCGCAAAGGCGTCGCAGAGTCTTCGACGTCTGGAAGAGAAAAGAGCAAATAACACTAAAACACTCCAAATTCAGTTTAAGCTGTAGCTGTAACTATAATTTATATAAATATACATAAATGCTAATATTAAAAATATTAATATTATTAATTTTCACAACATAAATACATAGTTGTAATTTTCAAAGAATAACTAAAAACAAGAACAAAAACAAAAGGAGACATGCAAAAGAAATATTTGCTATGTACGTTCTATCAGCCGCCGCCGCATTGTTTTCCAGCAAATTAGGCATATTTAATGTAATGATAATGAGGAGGAACGACTTTCGGCCTGGCCCCGTTTACTATTGCCTATGAATTCTTTTTTCGTTTAAGCCCCCACGGTTTGTGTGTGTGTGTGTATCGCAACACGCGCAGCTCTTGTCGTTGCAAAATCTTTTTGGTTCATGTAATTCGTTTTTTACTTATGAAATAAAAGTGGAACTTAACTTTAAAATTGCAATAGGTGTAGCGTTAAATACCATCTGTAGAAATTTTATGTTTGATTGAACTTTGAATATTGGCTACCACACGATTTCTTAAAACTAGTTGATAATAAAGATAAAAAACAGTTGTAAAACATTAAGCGCAGCATCAGAAACAACAACGGTATCATCAGAAGAAACAAACTAAATACAGCATCACTTTTGTTTGCTATGTTGAGTGTGATTAAATAAATATAATTTAAATAAATCAAGCTTATACTTTTCGGACGCAAGTGTATTGAATTCATGCAGGTCTAGTGCTGTTTGGCGCTAAGCTGTAGTGCAGTGTTAGGAAGCGTGCGAAATTAGAGATGCAAACTAAACATTCTGCATTTGCTAAATTTAGCATGAGTCTGTTTTAATTTGTAAACAACGCTATAGGCGTGTCGGCGCGCAAACTGTAGATCAGTGCTGGAAAGCGTTAAATGTCAAGACGCAATGTTAACGTCTGATAAACATGACTCTGTTAAGCTTTGTAAATAAATCTTCTAACACATTGGTCGGCGTGTCGGCAGAACACTTGTATCAGATCAGAGGATGCTGCCAAGATTTGCCCCAGATGTGGCAAAGTAGCTACATGTAGAGCAGTTTTAGGAAATGTAAAATATCCAAGACGCATTAACGCATTTACATTAACGTTCTCCATGTGATAGGCTTAACATAGCTCGTTCAACTTTGTAAACAAACCTATCGATAAATCGGTCGGCGTGTCGGTGCAACATGTGAATGGTGCAACGACTGCCTACAAACACGTGCGATTGCAGGCTTTCGATTGTTAGTTTATTTTAATAATAAATAGGTCAAGATGGGACGCGGTAAAAAGAAAGTGCATCCCAAAACGCGCACGGCAGCGTTTAAGGCCAGCGAGCCAAGCGAATTGGTGGAGGCACCACATTCGTTCATAATACACCGCGGTCTCTCCTGTCCGTACATAAACGATTTGACGCTCGACTTTCGCCGCATCATGGAGCCCTTCACGGCTACGCAGTTGCGCGAAAAGAAGATGAACCGCATCAAGGACTTCGTGAGCCTCAGCAGCTTCTTCCACGTCTCTCACATGGGCATCTTCAACAAAGCCTCCACGCAACTGTCCTTCAAGGTGGTGCGCCTGCCGCGTGGGCCCTCGCTGACATTCAAGGTTTGTATTCTGCCTTGAGCCCTTAAACGCCCTTGTAATCCTGCTCTAATCCTTCTGCTGCCTTGCAGGTGCATCAGTTCACGCTTGCCCGCGACGTCATCTCGTGCAGCAAGAGGCAAATGGTGGATGTGGACGATTTCAAGCACGCTCCGCTGGTCATCATGAACAACTTCAGCGGGGATGGCAAACACCTCAAACTAATGGCCACAACGTTCCAGAACATGTTTCCGTCGATCAACCTGGCCCAGGTGAACATCGACACCATTCGCCGCTGCGTGCTCTTCTCGTACAACCCCGAAACGAAGCTGGTCGAGATGCGGCACTACTCGGTGCAGGTGGTGCCAGTGGGCCTCAAGAAAGCAGTGCAGAAGATCGTCAGCGGCACTGTGCCGAATCTGAGCAAATGCAACGAGGTGGTTGACTTTGTGACTAGGTGAGTTGCTTGCCTCCATTTCCAGCTGCTTTGTTAACCAAGCCCGGGGCGTTTTCAGGGATGGATACGCCTCCGAATCGGAGGCCGAGGATGACGAACTGTCCCATGTGGTGCTGGCCCAAACACTAAAGAGTAAGGGCAACCTGGAGGACTGCAAGAGCTCAGTCAAGTTGCACGAGATCGGACCGAGGCTGACCATGCAGCTGATCAAGATCGAGGAGGGCCTGCTGACGGGCGAGGTGCTCTACCACGATCATGTCGTGAAAACGGAGGACGAGAAGGAGACGCTGCGCAAACTGATTGAGAAAAAGCGCAAGCTCAAGGAGCAGCGCAAGAAGCAGCAGACGGAGAACCGCGCGCGTAACTTGAAGCTGAAGAAGCAGGAGAACAAGACTGCGAAGCGCGAGGACGAGGACGATGGGGGCGTTGACAATGCCAGCGATGCGGACGACGATGCGCAATACTACAAGGAGGAGGTCGGCGAGGAGCCCGACGAAGGTGAGCACACGGGGACTGGCAGAAGCAGAAGGACTGGGAGCAGAGTTAATGCTTTCGTTATTTGCAGAATTGTTCAAGAACGACAACACCGCGTCGCGCAAGCGACACAGACTGCCGGGCGGCATGAAGTACAAGAACAAGAAATCCAAACTGGACGCAAAGCCTGCAAAGAAGACGCACTCGAAGCCGAGGTCGAAGTAGAGTTGTAAATTATTTTTATGAGATGCCTAGGAATATATAATGTGTGATCTTAATGCGATTATGTTATGTGAACCAACATTGAACCTAAATTGTCTAGCTGAACATGCGCTGCACGAGCTGCTTGTAGTTGGCGTTGCTGTTCTTCCAGCTGGAGGCGATGTTGTCGCGCAGCTTGCTGAACTCGCGCTTCTCCTCGAAGTTGGGCACTCGCTCGATGGTGCGCTGCGCCTTCTCGAACTCCTTGAGGTGGTAGAAGGCCAGCGCGCGCCGGTACATGCTCTTCTCGCTGGGATGCTCTGCGGTCTCCACGAACTCAGTGTGGTAGACGACATGCTCGTAGCGCTTCTCCTGCAGCAGACAAGCGGCCAGATTCGTCTGTATCTGCACGAACAGCGTCTCCAGCTCGGCGCCGTCAATGCCGTTCGACTTTTTGTTCAGCTTGTCGAAGGGTTTGTACGTGATCAGCAGCTTGGCGGCACGTGCGAAGTAGTCGCAGGCGAACTTGGGGTACGCCTTGAACATGGCCACGCCGTTCTCCTTGTAGCGCAGCGCCAGCTTGTGTATCTCCGCAGCGTTCAGCATCTCCAGCTGCGTGTTGCTCGTAATCCTCTCCAGCCTCAACTCGAATTTAAGCTGCTCGCCGGCTTTGGTCTGAATGCTGCAAGCGGAGGTCTCGCCCGGCAGGAACTGCTGCAGCAACAGCTCCAGGTAACAGTCGATGGGAGTCACTGCCGTTCCCATTGCCATGGTCTGCTGCTGTGCGCCACAATCCTTGCCCAGGTACTTGCTCGGCCTGTCGCCCAAATTATCGCAGCTTTTGTTGATGGTGAAGAGCACAGTGCTCTCGGCGTGTGGCTTCTCCACGGCCTGGAACTGCAGTGCCAGCACTTGCTTGTGCAGGCCCCGCGTGGCGTCGCTCCACTCGTTGCCAATGTACCAATCCATAGCTGCAGAAAACGTGAATTAATAAAAGCTTTTATATCCTAAAATAAAAAAGGAAAATTTGTTTTGATATTCACATTTGTGCGACATGCTTAAATGTTGCTTGTTTCTTGTATCACTGTTACGCTGCTGTTATACTCAAAGTGTAGTGTTTGATACCCCATATACTCAGAATGGACTGTTATCATTAATATGCGGGCTATTACATATAAACACATTTTGCTTAGATAAATTACTAAGTTTTACAGAATTGTATTTCTAATTCATAGTAATAAAGCGGAAATAAATGCACATTTAATTGTTGCAGCATTGACAGTTTGCAAAGAACTTGATCAACATTACATTAACAGCGAGAAGCTTGCGCTTACAATAACATAACTATAAGATTGCGCTTATAATAACATTAGGATAACAGCTCAGACGACCCATGTTTATGTTCAACAAGTGGATAAAATAACCTGTTTTTCAATTAGCACAGCTGATAATTTATATTTTTGTAGCCACATTTTGCCACATTTAGTCTAATATGCACTATCTAATTGATGAAGACAGTACCGAACAACAAATCAGCCAACTAAATACGCTTGGTTGCACTATTCCAGTGACCCGGAGTGTACACAGCTGCCAGCATGTATAAAGTCGCAGGGCAACTTATCCGGCAGGCCAAACATCTTCCACAGCTGGCGAAAGCAGCCGCAATGAGCACGAAGCCGAGCGTTTATGTGACCCGCCCCGATGTCGACGCCAGCGGACTGGAATTACTCGCCCAGGGGTATATAGATGCTCATGCAAGCTTCAATTGAATTCGATATTGACTCTCCACATGCGATTCTGACAGCTGCAACGTGAGCACCTGGTCGGAGCCACTGCCAGTGCCGCGGGAGGAGCTGCTACGCGAAATTAGGGGCAAGGACGCGCTGTACTGCGCGCTCACAGACAAGATTGATGCCGCCGTGCTGGACGCCGCGGGGCCGCAGCTGAAGTGCGTGTCCACCATTTCGGTGGGCTACGAGCACATCGACGTGGATGAGTGCAGGAGACGTGGCATTCGGGTCGGATACACGCCGGACGTGCTCACTGATGCGACGGCCGAGCTGACTGTGGCACTGCTGCTGGCCACCAATCGGCGCCTGTTCGAGGCCAACAGGCAGGTGTACAATGGCGGCTGGAAGTCCTGGTCCCCAATGTGGATGTGCGGCCAGGGCCTGAAGAACTCGCGCGTGGGCTTCTTCGGCTTTGGGCGCATCGGCGAGGAGATTGCCGCGCGCATTGTGCCCTTCAAGCCGTCGCTCATAACCTACACGACCCGCTCGGCGCGGCCCGACCAGGCCGCCAGGGTCAATGCGAAGCACGTGGACTTCGCCGAGATGCTCTCCGCGTCGGACTTCATCATTGTCTGCTGCGCGCTCACGCCCGCCACGAAGGAGATTTTCAATGCGGAAGCCTTCGGCAAAATGAAGTCCAATTGCATCTTCATTAACACTGCCCGCGGCGGAGTTGTTGATCAAGCGGCGCTCTTTGAGGCCCTCAAGTCGAAGCGCATTCTAGCCGCAGGCCTGGACGTGACTACCCCGGAGCCACTGCCACTCGACGATCCGCTGCTGAAACTCGATAATCTTGTGGTCCTGCCGCACATTGGAAGCGCCGATGTGGAGACTCGCAAGGAGATGTCGCGCATCACAGCCAGAAATATTCTGGCTGCTCTGCAGGGCTGCCCGATGGAGTCCGAGGTGATTGTTTAAATCGTCAAAGTGTCCATAGTCGTAACTGAACACTGAATAATGTATGAATAAAATATGAATAATTAATATTCAAATTGCAATAAAAGCAGCTTTTATTTGTATTTAAAAAACCGCCAAATGTATCGATGTAAGTCGATAGCGCTGCCGGTGTAGATAACTACTGTATTGATTTGCAACCTATTTTTAGTTCATTATTTATTATGAAAATTATATTTAACTTATTGTTATAAAAAAAGCAAACGAATTTTAATAATTTTATCGAAAATACCGAAAGCAGCTCAATGCAATGATTTTTATTTGAGAGATTTACTCCCAATAAAAATTAACCGATATAACAATTAAATAATTAACTCAAGCCTCCATAAAAATGTATTGATATTAATATAAAATTGTATTCTGCAAAATACTTAGTTACTCGCGTGTTTTCCAGCACTGCGATGTTGACATTGTGTGCATCGATAGGCATAGTTGGTGAACTAGCAGCACGAAATATCGCATAGCGATATGCCAACTTACAATCGATAGTACTAGTTCGGCTCGGAACGGAACCAATCATCGTGAAAGTGAATAGCATTTTTTATATTTTCATTAATTTGCATTTTTTGCAATAAATTCTGTTACCAAATAACGGAGACTAGTCCGCACTTAAAGCGTCACGAGAGTGTGACCAGCATAGCTCTGTGTATAAACGGTCAAATAAACGGAAGCAAAGACAGCTGGCCACAGCTGAAGCAGCTACGACAACCACAAACAACAGCAACAACCACAACGCAGCAGCATCGCTTTGTTGTTATTATTTGGGCCTACGTGATTAAAATGCCTCTAGTATAACAGTATAGTATAGTAGCCAGAGTCCAATAGCGAAATGAGGTCTGGTGAAATGGCCTGAAAACGGCAATTGGCCAATACACGCGCTGCCGTCGCGGCCTTTTGTTGTTGTCGTCTTTTTGCAATAATTGATTGTCGCAGAGTCGCAGTCGCGAAAACAGAATCAGCGTGCCGTCAACGAGAAGGCGGAGGGGTGAAAGTACGCGCACACACACACACAGCGCGCACACACATGCACCCACATTCGCACCTCTAGCTATAGCGAAATTTACGTTCAAGGTTATACTGGCGTTGCCAACGATGAAGTGAACAGTGGAACGGGCACAGAGGAAACCGAGCAGGGGACGCGACAAGGACATGCAGAAGCCACAGTCGACGCCGGCGCCGGCTGCACGTTGCGCCATTTGCGGCACGCCCGAGCAGTTGCTACGCTGCGCCAAGTGCAAGAACATTTTCTACTGCTCCACAGCCCACCAGCACCTGGACTGGCAGTCCCATCGACAAGATTGCCGGCTGCTCGCTCGTCAGAAACAGCAGCAGCAGCAGCAGCAACAACAACAACAACTGCAGCAGCAGCAGCAGCAACAGCAGATAAACAACAACAACAGCAACAGCAACAAGATTCAGCAACTGCAGCACGCTGTGGCTGCCACCACACTGGATGTGAGCGGAGCCAACTGTTCTACGGCGCAAATGATGACGCCTGCCACACAGGCCCAGAGCTGGCCAAACGAACTGGACGAGCTGCTCAACTACTTCGGACAGCCCGCAATGGCGCCACAGGCAGCGGCACAGTCCGCCGGCGTCAGCCAACATCAAGTACAACAGAATCATCATCATCATCAGCACAATGGCGAGAAGAGCTCCAGCTATCAGATTGGACAAGCGGATGCCAGCTTCATGGGCAGCGGCAGGTGAGTCGAGAGTATGTAAATAATACTGGTTTAGTACATAATCGACAGGCAGAGGGAGACAGAGCGTCTTATTGGCATACGTGTGACAATTGGAATGCACTGCTATCGATGACAGTTCCGATTAATTGTATTTGTTCGTTCCGATAATTCGTTGCAATTACACGAAACTAATAAGAATTGTAACAATGGCAGTATTTCTTTGTAGAATTCGAATGGTATAGGTGAATACAACACACGATGTATACGATGTATCGAAGTATTTTTCAATTTTTTAAAACATTCTAAACTGGTCGAGAGTTATGGGCATGGCAAATTGCGAATTTGATTTGAGACACCTTTGTTGCTACAGTACGTTAGATATGGCGGACAATTGGGCGCCAGGTAACGTCCGAATTATTGGAGTTTCCGGAGGGTTAAATGAAAAATATAAAACCATTATTTAAAACATAAATTTAAAAAATTAAATTTCTAATGCTTCAACAATAATTTAATACTTTTTTTTTACCGTTTTTAAAACCGTAGAAAAATGTTTTAACTTTAGAATAGATTCTCCATTTGCACGAAAAAGTTTAAAACATTGTAAAAAGGCAGGGAAAGTCCTTTTGTCCGGATTGTAGGGAAAATATTGAACATCACATACAACCTGGATGTATCGTACAACCATTGCTCGGCTTTCGTATTTGCTTTACCTGATAGCCCTTCCTGATACCCCAAACCGTGTGCTGAATTTACAATATAATATTGAAAGCTCTACAAAACAGCAGTGCAGTACCCTTAACACCCCGCAAACATCTGACTTTAATATGACCAACGTATAGTGCACTTGCATTTAATTTAGTAGATTTACGACTGCTTATCTGACAACACGTGTTTCATGTTTTTAAAATGTTCGCTAGTTTGACCAGCTCCAACAGGGATGGCGGCTGTTTGCCCAGATCCTGGGGCTCAATATCGTTCGCACCGTCTAAATGGCTCGCCTTCCGGTTTTGCATTACCATCTTGTGGGGTCTCTTGATGGCATTGCACTTGTCCACGACACGCTCAATCTCTGCCAGAGCATCGCTGGTGCTACCATTGTTATTGTCCTTGAGGCTTTGCTGTTCCGGGTTGCTGATCTCTTCCCATTGCTGATGCTGCGGGGCAGGATGGTCGCTGTGCACGCTGGTGGGCTGGGCGGCATAGATTGTGGAAACTGCTGCGCCGGCGCCTTCGATCAAGGCCAGCACAAGACCTCCAACCAAAGCACCATTGCCCATTGCCTTGATGCCGTTGCGCGCGGCCAGTATTCCGCCCGTGGCAGCACCGCTGGCGATGGAGTTCCACGTATCCTCCTGCTGCCTTAGGTATATCATGGAGCAGTCTACGCAGCTAAACGTTGCGCCCCAAACGGCAAAGTTTCCCGCCATTTGAGGTGCCTTCATTTTGACTGCATCCACGCCGCCGTAGAGACCGCGAATCAGTCCCGTGGGTGAGTTCCGGAAGCCTCGCATGTACTGGAACAAGGTGCCACCGATGGTGCCCATTAAGAACGCACATCCGCAATCCTCTACAACGCGTATGGGGCATGGCTGACGCGTGTATTCCACCATTTCTCTATACTGCTTTGTTCAAGGGCTCAAAATTTTTAAAATTAGTTTAATTGCCGAAATTCGTATTAAATTGACTGCGGTGCAATGTGTTTTTGTGCTTTGGGTAAAATTTTTTGCTTGTAAAGAAATCAAGGGTTCTTCAAACATCAAACTAATTTTATAACACTCATGACTTAAAATGCTTCAACATATGTTTTCCGAAAATGTTGGAACGATAAAGTATTAATCAATCGAAACAGGCTTTTCTTCAAAGAGCTCTCTAATCCTAAAGAAAGCACAGAACCCATAATGTTTGTTATACCATTTATCCATTGAATGGATATTAACTTTAACAGACCATACAAAGTATATAGCCAAGTCGATTTGGTCATGTCCGTCTGTCTGTCCGTCCGTTCGTCTATATGAAATCACAGATCTCAGCTATTAATAGCGATAGAGACACCAGACTTGGTGGAAGTATGCGTGCATTCAATACACACAAGAAATTTAATTCAAACTTGACGTCCCACGCCCACCGCCTTCGCAAGTCGATAAATGCGTTTTTCGTTTTTTTGCAAATAATTCAATAACAATAAGAGATATGGTAAAATCATCAATCTTAGTAGGAAGGTGTCTTGCAACATTATGCAGAAGTTGGATTTTGGACTTTTGGATGCCCCGCCCACTATGCGATGCGTTGTTATTAGTTCGCCGAATAAAAGTAATTAATATTAAGAATTATTTTTTAACAGCCAAAGGTAAATGGTATCTTACTGTCGAGTGCACTCGACTGTAGCTTTCACTTCTTTTAACCTTAGTTTTTTCCGTTTTAATGACACGATCTTAGTGATATTTGCAGTATATGTAAGTGCAGCTACAGGTATCCCTATGCTCAGCCAAATTCAGTATTCTTATAGAAGAGCTCAATAAATATTTATAAAATATATTATTTGCAGTGTTAAGAACTGATTTTAATGCATAAGTATCAATTAAAAACGAAAAACTCTAAAAACTCTGGTTTTATATGGTCTAAAGAGATTTGTTCGTTTGGTGGATCATTAAAATGGATGCAATAAAATTGTAGATAAATTTGCGTATTCTTATTGAACAATGCACAATGTATAATTATAGAAAATTGCGTATTTGCAATGTTTACTTCAAATGTTAGGTAAACAAAGAGTTACCAAAATAAAGCTCTCTGCTACAGATAAACTACTATATATCAAATGGAACTACAACCGACCTTAGAATTGAGCTCTGCTTCCGTTAATAGATCAAGATAGACACAAAGTTATACTTTGAGATCCTTTGCTGCGATTTGCCACAAGCACACATGCGTGCATGTATGTGCGTCGAGTACCACATGCATACATACTTGCCAGAGGAGGCACTATCCGGCGACAAATCTTTGACACTGACTGCAGAACTACATTCATTTGTATGTGTGTACTCAACTGCCAAGCTGTGAATTTATGGTCGATTTTTTTTTTTTTTGCGCCCAAAGCAAATATGTGTGCCCTGCGATTAGATTGGCTGCAGTGAGTGTGCCGCACGTCGTCGTCTGGAATGTTTACCTTTTCGTCGTTACGTGCAGCGTAACGATATGCACATGGCCGATCGCCGATCCTTAGCGAAGCGAACCGAACTGAACCGGCACACGTTCCGAACACCGCTGCACGTACACACACTTAAGTGCGTTGTACACATGCATAAGTATGTGTACATATAATACATGTGTGTGTATAGGTATCGCGCTGTGATTTGTTAACACCTCGCGGGTGCAATTGCAGTCGCATTTTGCGACCGGCGCCGCTGACTTTGTAATTATTCTGTTGCGCAGTTGCTCGCTCTGGCCGAATTGTTGTTATATGTGTATATATATTTTTATTTATTTTACAAGGCATTAGCAGATATAACAACACATTCATACGAGCTCTTATAGGCACACATACTCACACGCGAATAGCAGCATTCGATGACTTCAGGGGCATTGTGCTGATTCATCGATAGATTCGCGAATTTTATTTTGTTTTGCTTATCGTTGTTAGTGCTTTTATTGTGTGCTGTGTTGGGTGGTCCCCGTCCTCGTGCGCTTGGGTGGTCGCACTTCTCTCTCTTTCTATCTCTGTCTCGCACTCTCTCTATCCCGTTCGCTTTGCAGTTATTGTTTTGCGTACGTGCCGTGCGTACGCAAGCCGACAAGTGTTTTATTTGTATTTCGCTTATCATTAGCAGGTCTTTACCGAGATTTCAATCTACCGTTGCTGCTGCGATGCGCGTCTTTAGATTGGATTGAGTTCTGTTGTTCTTTATCAAACAATTTGCAGTGACATGCTTATGATCTCATTTCGCTCATTTCTTTTTGTGAACAGTCCTGCCAGTGTGTGTGTGTGTGTGTGTGTGGAGTGTGGAACGTAACAATTTTGCGTGCATTACGACATTCCAATGTACACATTTAGGCAGTAGTGTTGGAAAGTACTCAACTTTTGTCTACTCAACTGTCACCCCGCACTTTAAACGTAAGCAAAGAGTTCCGCAAAACGGGCAAGGGGAAGCGCACAGTGGTATCCCAATGTCATTTCGGATGAGAAAGGCCTTAAAAATGATTGGCCACACTGGAAACTGGTTGTCACAGTTTTCCAAACTGTTGCTTCCGCTTCTCAGTGAGTGATGCGTGCGCCGCAGCAGGTGAAGCAGTTTTCAACCCCAAAAGCAGTGCCTAGCAACAAACAGGAGTACACACACGCGCACACTCATCTAATTGTGTGGAGTTTGAAATACACACAAACGTACATATACATATATGCACGTAGTTCATCTGTATCACCACATGCCCCCAAGGTCGACTCGTAGTGCGTGTGCGCCGCCCTCAAACACGCCGACCACAATTCAGTGATGAGCAGTGACTGCGACTTTGGCATCACTGTTACTCGCAATAGATGTGGGAGATGTGCAATCGTTGGGATTCAAAAATTATTACCGAATGAGCCCAGTTGAAATATATATTTCATAGTTTCAATACTCTGGAAATAAGTTTTTAGTTATATTTGTTTAAAATGCATAATCTAAATCTAAATCAAAAGCAGCTTGGTTCGAGCTACGAGGTTTGTTGGAGTATTACTGTTACTACGTTACTGTTACTGTTACTGTTACTGTTACTGTTACTGTTATTGCGACTGTGGAACTTTGCGCATCACTGTCAAATGGTGCACGTGCCCGGCTCGCTCACGTCGCACGTAATGTATCAAAGGCAAAGGGCTAAAATCGATCATTGTGCGCCCAGACGCAAGCCCACACTCACACACACAGTACACACATAAAACATACAACATTATATTTGTTGATCGGCCCTTTTTAAAGAGAGCTACACGTTTCGCGTACGCACGACTTTGAACTGGGCCGTTGACCCAAATTTATGGAGTGCGCGACGAGAGCAGAGCATACGTACATACATACATACATAGTATGTACATAGTATGCGTGTACATAGACTTGTGTATGTTTGTATGTCCAGCTGCCAAATACTGCGCTGGCCACTCGTCTTCTGTCTTCTGTTTTCTGTTCTCTATTTTTATTTTTTTTTCTCTTTGGCAGTTTTGTTATTTTTCCCATTGATTTTGTCAAACATTTAAATCCAAATCTCTCTTCTCTTCCCCTCCCTTTCGCTATCGTTGGTTCTTTCAGACGGTTTACGCATGTCGCTTGTGTGTAGTGAGTGTGTGTCTGTGTTTGTGCTTGTGTCCGATGGGCTATGGGCTACGTGAGCAGTGGCTCGTTTATTGTGTGAGTGCTGCTTGCGTTTGCCTTCCGTGCATTTGTATTGTGTTTGGTGGTGGGCGGCGACGGCAGCGGCGTGTCGTTGCATGCAAGTTGAAGGGCACGCGGAAATAAAGATAAGTGCGCCCCGATTTTCAGAGCGTCAGTGAGCAGAGCTCCCGATTATCTGCTGGCGCTTTTCGTTTTTCAATTCTTCTCACCTATGCATGCATGTATTTGAACACATATACACATATACTCGTGCATACATGCATAGGCACTTCATACACACATATGTATATTATTGTTAAAGGTAGCGCTTATCTCGCCAGCTGCTGCCCAGGCCCCACACTCACACAGACGCAAACATACGAAAATACGCCACGAACAGTCTTCACGAATACTCGATCGAGTTCGCTGCTGCCGTTGTCGCTGCCCTCGTCGCATTCGTGAACGCGCGGTCAACGCATTCGGTTCGTTCTTCAACGCGCAGTTAGTTAATGGCTTGTTTCGAAGCACTGTGCAACAATTTAAGCGAAAACAATAAGCAAACGTAAACAAGAATAAGAACACAAACGCAAACAGCTGCTATTGTAATTACAAATACAAAAGCAACAACAAGAACACCAACACCAACACCAACACAAACACAAGCACAAGCACAAACAACAATAAGCCAGCCATAAACCGTAAACGATAAACTGCAACTGGCTCAATGTACGTGAGTGCATACACATGTCAAGTGTGCGCTTACCAACACTACAACTCAACCGCTGAGATATACGATATAACAAACTGCCGGCATCCGCTCTCTCCCTTCTCTCGACGCTCTCTCACTCTCACACTCGCTGGCTCTCTCGCTCTCTAACGAGCACATAAAACTGGCAGGCGATTTGAAACTTTCATCAGTTGTGCGTGAATTGTTTCCGGAGTCGTTTCCCGATTCCCAGAACAGAACTTTACCCGTGCAACAACAAAAGAAAACAAAGCCTAGTGCAGGCCATACGAGACTATTTTCACAGTAATCCGAGGGCCTTTATAACAGTGAATGCAAAATGATAACCTCAACAACGACGGACTATCAAAACTTCTTCAAGCATTCGGCGCATCCTGCCAATGCCGAGCAGTACTTTCGGGAGCTCTTGGACAAACGGTAAATAAACCCGAAGATACAGTGGAACTCCAATGTGTTTGCTTACAAATTTGCACACTTCGCAGTAATTTGAAAACCGGTTCGGAAATCCGCTATTGTGTTTCAATGATGCGAAATTGAATTCGCGCAAAAGTTGTTCATAAATAGCGATATTATAGCAGTTATGCTTTGCAGCTAAAGAGTAGTTTTTGCTTAGGCTGTCTGGGTTTTTTAATATTTTGTTTCTTATTAGTATTGCTTTTTAATGAGTGCGAATTTGTTTATTTGTCTGGTCTATTGAGTATTTCGCGTATTTGCCACTTTCCTCCTCGCTCTGCCACTCTGCCACTCTTTCCCTCAGTCTCGTTCTCTCTGTGGTTAGCCGAGAGTGTTGTGCGCCTTTGGACTACGTGACTGAAACATGTCTAATAAATAGCACTCGTTTTACGAGCTTTCAAACCATAAAAAAGTCGTTAAATGCTCAAATTCCGAATAACTTATACTAAGCTGAAAGCTGAAAATTCTGTGAACCGCACAGTGCAATTAGAATTATGCATGTCAATTTGTCCGAGATGCTGTAAGATTCTGTAAGATGTATAAATAGAATGCTCGCAGAAAGCAATCCGGCGGGCTAATTCGCCAAGGTGACCCAAAAGCATCCCAAGGGATTTCAGATTGATTAAACCACAAATGAGATTGATTCAAACTTGACTCGATGTTCCTGTTCTTCAACCTTCGCAGCGAGCGTCGCTATGAGGATCTGTGCCGGAACATCATCAACGACATGAACCAGTACGGACTCTCGGTCGTCGACGACTTTCTGGGCATGGACAAGGGCCTGAAGATCCTGAACGAGGTGCGCAGCATGTACAACGCAGGCGCCTTCCACGACGGTCAATTGGTGCACAACATGCGCACGGATGCGCAGTCGTCGGCCGTGCGAGGCGATAAGATTCGCGGCGATAAGATCAAGTGGGTCGGTGGGCATGAGCCTGGTTGCAGCAATGTCTGGTACTTGACCAATCAGGTGAGCTCTCTCAGGTGGCCCTAAGCTCACTCGAATCGCAGACTGACGCACACATTTCTCCCGCTCTCCAGATTGACTCTGTCGTATATCGCGTGAATACCATGAAGGACAATGGCATCCTGGGCAATTACCACATCCGAGAGCGTACGAGAGTAAGTGCCATATAATCCTGTCGCTTTCGAAGGCAGCCCGGTTGATGATCTCTTTCGAACCAATTCCACAGGCGATGGTGGCTTGTTATCCGGGCTCTGGCACACACTACGTCATGCATGTGGACAACCCCAACAAGGACGGACGCGTCATTACAGCCATATACTACCTGAACATCAACTGGGATGCCAAAGAGAGCGGCGGCATACTGCGGTAAGCATTCCTTTTTTGCCTGATCAAATGCGTGTAATTCACTGCACTGGTGTAGGATTCAGTGAATCGTGTTTCTATTTGTTTAGTAGTCGTTCTGAAGTATTTGTAGTGCCTGGGCCTTGCCCCTCTTCTCGATATGTTACCATCGCTATCTGTCTATCTGCCACTTAATCCTCAGTCGAGTGATTAAAGTGCAATGAATCAGTCTGGTAAAGTACCAGATGCTTATAGGCTGTTATAACAAATGATGATTACAATATCTTGAGCTAATAGTTAGCTTTTGCTTAGTTGAATCATCGATCGACTTCTGCTACTTAAATTCAATACTCAACACAGCTGAGAATTGTTCATTGCAATATCATTCAATGCAACACAGAGCCTACTGCAGTTAATCTTTCTTTCGTGACACTTGGAAAATATACCGCTAACAATATACAAGACAAAGAAACTAATTGTTTCCGTTTTATTTCGACAGCATTCGACCCACGCCAGGCACAACTGTGGCGGACATTGAGCCCAAGTTCGATCGCCTGATATTCTTCTGGTCGGACATACGCAATCCGCATGAGGTGCAGCCCGCGCATCGCACACGCTATGCCATTACCGTCTGGTACTTCGACGCCAAGGAGCGCGAGGAGGCGTTGATTCGTGCCAAACTGGAGAACAGCAAGACGAACAACGCCAGCTCCATTGCGCAGCAGGCGGAGCCCGACTCGACAACACCCGCGTCTACCGCCGCAGCAGCAGCAGCAGCAGCAGCGGCGACAGCCACATCCAGTTCCAGCTCCAGCACATCCACACCCGCATCCGCAACGGCACTAGCGTCTGCATCGGCGGCGTTGTCGGCCAACAAACTGGCGCTGACTCCGGCCAGCATGAGCACGGGCAGCACCGGGGCGCTCAACGCGAATGTGGCGAACAGCTCCTGCGCCGTCAGCAACGAGATCTGCACGTAGCCTCCTATGTACCCCGATGTACCTAGACCATGTGCTGTGACCTTGGCCAGAGCGATGCTGGGAAACCAAAAAGTGTAAATTAAAACGACACACACAAACATAAACACACACACACATTGTAAAAAGAACCTAGATAAAACTATTTATATGTAGTTGTTAAGCAAGCTGCAGAACTGGAAGTGGGATCGGGCAGCGCCTTGTTTGGACCCCGAGAACTGCACCCGTCTGACCCATACAATTGTGAATCAAAGCTCCTTTAGTCATTAATCGAGGAAACTCTAGTTGTAGGCAAATAAGTCTTAGTCGTACATTTAGTTATTTCGCAACAACCCCTAGCTAACTGCCTTATGTCAGCGTCATGCTGGTTGTTACTTTATTATTTGCATAATTGCATTGTATATTCTCCAATCGGATCTTGCGTGGTTAACTTAGTTCATTGGCTGCCAAAGTATTATATATAGCTAAACTGCAGCTCAGCATCCATGCACACATACACACACACACACACACATACACCCATACACACATATACATATATACACATATGCATTTTCTATCTCAAAATCTGATTAACTCGGTTGAATTGTATTCTCCCCACCCGATCGCACTCAGTTCATCGACTCGACTCATCGTAGATAGAGATTTGATTGCAAGCAACAAGAAAGTATCGAAAATCTCTTTTTATAAGCCTCATCAAGGAAGCAAAACAAATCTAAAAATGATCAATTATGTATTTTATGCATATGTATATTTTTTTATTAAATGAAGAACTAAGCAAATTATACAAATCCGAAGCTCTTTTCCATTTCGGGAAGCCTGAAAGTGTGAGGCTACAAACATAGTGGGCGCTGAGACAAAGTTGAAGACGAAGACGAAGCTGAAGACGAATTGCTTGCGTTGCGAGTCAGCTAATAGGTTGCATACTGCTAGACGCATTTGATGATATTTCTTGACGTTATTCACAATGCATTTCTCATCAGTTGATGAGCTCCAGTTAGAGGAAAGTTTATTTCTGTAATTGAAACGAACCAAATTTCATTACATTCTGTTAAAAATTGAACCACTAATTATTAAAAATTGGACACATTTTAATAAAACCCCAATTATACGTGCAGAAAGGTTAATTGTAACTTTAAGGTAGAAAATTATTCATAATATGTTTAGTTTCATTATTATTATTATTTTTAATCTTTTAAAGTTTACATTTTTTTTTAATTGTTTTTAATTTGAAAATGAAGTAACGTTTTCTGATGAAACATATGGGCTCGGCTCCGGTGGTGATAAAGCATTATTGGAATATTTAGTTGACGAGGACTTAAATACAGTTGGTGATGGTGCAGATAAATTAGAAGCCTGGTTTTGGATGTTTTGAAATTGAAAAGAGCGCCCCCATTGTACGCATAGTTATATACAAATTTTTGCATGTCCATTCTGCATAAAAGTTTAGTTTGCGGATCCATTTTTCTAACGTGGGGCAAAAGGCTCATAAAAAATGCCATATCCTCATCTTCCACTGGAATATTGTTTTTATTTTTCTGCTCCAACAGCTCCAACTTTTTAAGATTCCTTGGAGTATGATGTTGTGGGGTGGAAGTTGCAACTTCAAATGTACTCAAATAATGTTCTTCATCATATTGCGGCACCTCTTTATCTGCACTATGCTACGTGTGAATATCTTGAATATGCATCGCCTCTATTTCTCCACTGTTCGAATCTTCGCCAACTTTAATTGTTTTGAGATGATTTAAATTTCCGGAAGACTGGCGGCACTTTATCTGGTCCTTAATAAAATTCATTGACCCAAAATGTGTCCATTGAGAACACATCTTGTTGAGTGAATCAGGTCCAGCGTCGCCAGAACGCTCTGGTGGAAATTTCCTTAATTCAGCTCGATACGTGTCCCTTAATTGTTTCCATTTTTTTTTCAAAGACATTGCTGAAAAATAAATTCATATATGAGTATTAATAATTCAGAAGTTACAATAATTACATTCTTTTAACGTGTTTTCTTTGTATTAATATAAATTAAATTACTTACCATCAACATTCAATTCCTTTGATATTTCGTTCCAATTTCGGTCAACAATATGCCTATTGTGGTACAGTTTATTTTGCTGGTCCCATAAACACGGTTTTTTAAAAACGGCTGCGATTAGTTTTTCATTCTTAAGAGCCATTTTCATAAAAAAAGTGTTTCAGGCAATTAAAAAATCGATTCGCCTTCAACAACAGCACTGCCCCGTTTGAAGCTGAATGCTTGCTTTTTGTCTTCATCTTCGTCTCCGTCTCAGCGCACACTATGTTTGCGTGCGAGCGAATTCATATGAATTGTTCAGCACTGTTTTTCGTCTTCAGCTTCAGCTTCGTCTTCATCTTCATTTTCGACTCAGCGCCCACTATGTTTGTAGCCTGAGAAGCAAGTGTGGGAGGATCGAAAGGCGATTGATATTTGAATATACATTTTATTTTTCAGAAAAGTTGCTCATCTTTGTAGTGACTTTACATGTACACATGGTATATATGCTTGTCTGTATGTATATAAGTATTTATATATAGTATATAAGTACATTCTCGGATCTCCCACGCGCTCTGCCGAGTCTTGCAATTGGCATTCCGGTGGCCCATTCTCCACCCCACTCCATTTCATTCCGCTCTACTTCTTCCACTCCCCCACCTGCTGTTGCGATTCGAGTAGCACACATGATTTTAATTTTGCTTTAACTATATTTAACTCTATTATATGATATCAGATAAGAGCTGAACTGAAGTCTCTATGCATTTGAAAAACGAACAACCAAACAAATTTATATTCCCAATCATAAACTCTCAACATTTACAGTATTTCCGTTCGATTCGAATTTGAAAACTCTCCACCACATTCGTATCTATGTATATATATATATATGTTATGTATAGGGGGCTGGCTATTTCGATTTCCAAAAATATTTGTCTGCATATTTCATATACAAGTTGTATGTACACGCGCGGTTCTATTGCCATCTGCCTATAACAGAGTTAAATGTTATATGGAACAACTCCTGCGTCTCTATGCGTTCCTCCCCTGCGATTTGTCGGTGGAAAAATAACACTCTGCACGCACTATTCATGTATGCCTTCAATCACACTCCCCGCTCTAGCTACCGATTACTTATCACTGGCATTCTCGTCACTCACTCGTCATGTCGTTTCCTAGGGATGCTCTAAAGAAAGGATGCGAACATTAGAAAAGATACGCATGTGCTATATGTGGCATCCACTCTATGCTAGTCTGCAAGCTATGGCGAGATCGTTTAATCCTAAGCGGCTGATCGGCTGTTCCATCTTTGAGGTTTGCGTGGCGCAATCAATCAATCGTGTCCATCAGGTCGAATCCTCAAGAAATAATTGGTATTCGCCCAAGTTGTGCATACATTGATAAGGATTACATGTAGAGTTCTAACGGCTGTGCGATTGGGGCTGAGTACGATTTCTCTTCCTATTGAGTGTGCACATCTAACAACTTTAGCAACTATTCAACGCGAATTACTGGGACTTTCACAACTAGATCGTAGCACAGACAAAATTCAGACACCGACAATGAGCTAAAAAAGTAGCGTAGCTATTTAACTGGCTCATTAGCTGTATATATTATATGTATATTTCTGATATTTCTTTTGTACATACATAATTCAACAATATTCTCGTAGTAAGCACAAACTTTGCACTCTTCCCTTCCCGGGAAAATTAAGCGGGGGAGCCCAAATCCAAATCCATACATATACACACACACATATACATATATATATCTTTGGTAATGTGCGTTTGTTTTGTTGTTCAGTTTTCACTTGGTATATGCGTACTACAGTCTACAAGTTAATTGACAGAAGTTACAATTCAAAATTTCTCGTTCCTTTTTGCCAGCTCTCGACGCGCTTTGATTCTTTGATCGCACAACAAAATATCTACAAATTCAACAACATACTTTTGCGTAAGACTACCAAATTATTATTACACATATTGCAATTGTAGCTACATATATATCGTATGCATGTTTACGTGCGTGTCTGTATCTGTGTCTATATCTGTGTCTGTGTCTGTGTGTGGGGCATGTGTAATTGACACACAAATCAGTTGACAATCGATCCTCGAAGCATCCAAGTTCCTTCCTCAAGTACAAATGTGTGTGCATGTCGTATTCAAGACCTTGTAGACTCTTGTTTTCGTTTTCATTTTTATATTGATATCGGTATTTGTTTTGTATTTGTATTTGTATTTGCATTTGTATTTGTATTTGTATTTATATTTATATTTATCTTTATTTAGTAAACGCGTTTTGGTCTCAAGATTTTATGTTTGAATTTTTGCGCATAGTTCGGGAGTTAAGCTAAAGATCAATGAAATGTTTTCTTTATCGTTTGTTTGGGTTTTTGGTTTTGCTCTGTAAACAAGCTAACGTCTTGAGGGGATTTTCAAAAAGAGAGTCTTCCGATTACACAATACAACTTCGATTTCAACTTGATTTGTTTGGTTTGGGTTTTTTGTTTTTTGGTTTGATTTTTTTCTGGTTTCTTGACTTCGATTTTAAAGCTCACAAAACTCATGCGTTGCTAAGGAATACACGAATATATAGTATGTATATATATATATATATACATATATATATATATATATATACATATATATATATACATACTATATATATATATATAATACTATATATATATAATACATACTATATATATATATGTATAAATATATTTATATGTAGTCGGTAGCATTAATGGATAAGTATGATACATTACACACAGCTACACAAATAATGTTTGTCAACAGTTTCAGATTAACACCTAGAAAACACTTGGCGTGAGTCTCCATAATAATAGTTATCATAATTTTGTATATATTTCATATATATGTTCATATGTATGGGTAAAGTACAATATAGATATTTGGTAGTACCATGTCATTTTTTAGACTTTCTTTAAGCTTTTCGGGGTGCAAAAAAGTTTCAGCTAAATTTCTCTAAATTGTTGCATTTCTACATTGTTTTCTTTTTTCTTATGTTGCTTCAATTGGTTTTCATTCACGATTCGCTAAACATTTTGTTCGTGTGCTTTAATTTGTTAACAAACAATTCCAAATCAAAACAAAAGTACAATTTTGTGAGGGTCTTAAGAGTTTTCTTTCTTTTTTCGAACAGTGTTCAGTGTAAAAATCAGCAATTTCGTATTTTTTTGCTCTCTCAAATTCTCCTGCACCAATACGCATGTATGTCTGCATGCGCGTGTGTGTACCTACAGGTATGTGAGTGTGTGTGTTTAAAACATTTAGAATATATATCCTTGTTGCACGCTTCTAAAGTGGGGAGACTATACAACATTTATAATACACACCAATGCGCCGCGAAAATGACACTTAGATTTAGTTACTTGGGGCTTGTTGCTACCGTTGCACATTCATTGTGTATAATGTATATAATCTGATATATTCATATATATGCGTATATATATGGTATATATACTATATGTATAGTTACACTTAACTGTATCTCAAAAGGGATATAAAGCCATTTAAGTTTTCAAAACCATTGCACCCATGCAGGCCCGCCAACTGCTGCTGAGGGTGCTGCGGGTGTACAAATATGTTGGTGTGGTGTGTATATGTGTGTGTGAGTGAGGGCGTGTTGAAAACTAATGCAGTAAACCTTTGGCCATCACACGCACACATATGTATGTGTACGTATTTGCTTATAAAGGCAGGTACCTAAACTCTGACTAAAATCAATATCGTATGTAGCGTCTGGAAGAACCTTTTTCTAGGCGTTCGCTGAAAAGCGCCTCCGAAAAGTGTAGCACACTTTTAGGGCCTGTGTTTTAGCGTTGGGGAAAGCTGCTGTCGGGTCTGACATGCCAGATCTTTTGCTTATAGCGCAAACGTAAGCTCCGAGTGGGCACTGAATGCTGCGTTCAGCTGAAAGCTACACTAAAAGCCGGTAGCCAACCTACTAGATTAGCCTGCCAGTGTTGTAAAGTGTGGCTAAGCGCAATTAAAAAGTTCTGGGTTTGTAATTGTTGTATTATATTGTGTATTTATCAATCTGGTGTTGTTGCCTTTTAGTATAATTGCATAAAAATCAACATCATTAGCATAATTAAATATAGATGATGTAAAACTTAAAAAATAATTGCCTTTATGTTCCTTTTCTCTCTCTCTCTCTTTCTCGTTCTTGCACTCTTTACTTCTCCTGTTATCATTCTCTTCTTTTGTCCGCCATCAATTACACACAAAAGTTAAATCAATAAAATATATATTTTCGTTCCACTTGCAATCGGGGCGGCGTCACGTCGGCGCTCCTGCACTAAAATTATATCGACATTCTTTTCATTTCTATCTGCACATGTTTATAGAGAAAATCAAAGGCTTGTGGTTGCATTGAATTTAAACGTAACGTAAATGTAAATTATATTAAAATTATAAAATTATATATCGAACAAAGTACAAAACAAAGAACGAATCAATTGAATTGAATAATCGGTTTGATTTGAATTGAAAGCTTGTTGCCGCTTCGTGTTGTATTTTGGTTCACCGACATTTCATGTAGTATGATTTTCCTTCTTGATAATCGAGAACTTAGGCTTAAATGCGTGTGTGAGGGTGTGTATGCGTCTGTTTGCATGATGCTTATGTCCAAATGTGTGTGTGTATGTGTGTGTGTATATATGCGTGTGTGAGAGTGTGTTTAAATGTACTTTCAATTGTTTTTTCCGTTTTCTCACTGTTTAAGTCTAATACATAATTTAGTTATCTTTCGTTATTAGTATAGTGTATAATATAAAAACTAAATAATTAATACGTATCAACGCATATAGCAATTTTTTCTGCTCACAGGCATTTTTACAAGCTTTCAATTGCATTTGAAGTTAAGGTTACAATTTCTATTATTCTCGTCTTTGTGTTTCTCTGCGTGTGATTATTTCTGCTTCTGCTTCTGTATCTGTATCTATGTCTGTGTCCGCTGCTGTAGTTGTGTCTGCTTCTGCATCTGTGTCTGTTTCAGTAACAGTATCTGCCGCTTCTGCTGCTGCTGCTGCTCTGGCGCTGCTGTTTCGACACGCGTTTGCTTTAGCTTTTGATATCATTCTCATGTTGTTTGTTATTGTAGTAGGTTGATGGGTATTTTCTGTTTCTTTTTCTGTTTCTGCTTCGGTTTCTGTTTTTGTTTAGTACACATACATATATATATATAAATATATATATATATAATTAATTAAATAGGTAGGCTTCACTCTTCATCTAGAATGCGCGTATGCGTGCGTTCTCAACACAAATTCACTTAAACAAATGCCCAGCATTCGAGTGTTTTGATAACAAAGTCTTCTTGTGGCGCCAACGGCTCGTTGCCATATGTGCTGCAGTGCTGCGACCGGCCCTGATTAAGATCGCCGTCCAGCCACAGGCCAAAACGACCGCTAAGGACAAGAAAGGAAAAGAAAAAGAAACCATAGTTAGCCAGAACCTTGTACAGTCGACCCGGCAACTACTCACTCTCCAGCGCCAATAGACAGACTCTCCATGTTGCCCTTGATGAAGTACATGTTCTCACCAGTCCAGTGGAACACTTTGAAGCTGGGATTAAACTTGTAGAGCAGGGACTCGCCGGTGCCGTAGAAATGATCGGACACATGCAGCGAGCAGGAGGTCAGAGCACCAAATACCTTTAGGGAATACAAGAGCAAGAAATGTCACGATTATTTAGTTTCCAGTCGATGACAGTCCGTCATTCTTCTCTGTACTCACATTGTGCTCCGTATCCTCTATGACAATTAACACCGGACTCTCCAGACGCGCCATTTTGCGGTACAATGAGTTCAGTGCGAAACCATGTTGCGATGTGCTGAAGATCAGGGACCATGAATATCCCTCAGCGCGTGCTGGCAGATGAGCGCAAAGTTTTTCGCTAAAGGAAAGACGCAGAAAAATTATTTTGAAATTTAGAGCTATGGTATCAAAAGTTTCGCAACACCTACCGATGCTCCTCTGTGAGTATCTCTGTTTTGCCAATTAGATCTGGTATGGGGAAGTCCAGGTCAAAGGAACCAGTTGCAAAGAGTGAGGTCTTGCGATATTCATCTGTGCTCATAGACAGCACCTGGAGAACGATCGAACGATCAAATAGATTAGCAAGGAGTCACCAGGAATGGGCGCAGTTACCATAAAACATAAACTAAATCAAGTAAATTAAGGTATTAAGTGATATAGACGGGCATGTTCTGGTTTTGCGAATCCATAACCAAGCCATAAAGTTTCAGACTCATCCAGTTGGCATTAGCTAACCCGATTGGCAACTATACGTTCTCGGTAACACTGAAAACTGATTAGTTCTCCATATGTTTTCGCACAGATTGAAAACCAGAACTGCCCGCAGACCGAAATAATAACATATACATGAACTAACAGATTTTAATAATATACTCGAAATATATTATATATTTTCGTTTGGTTTGTGGGTGTGGCATAACTTTAAAACTCTGGTGGTGCAGTGGCTAAGTGGTGAAACTGATGTATACTTTGTCAGTGTTGGGAAACGTATATAATTGGCTTTGTTGTGGATTGTGGCTGAGTATATTCGGGTTTTAGCTGTTGGTATATCTTTGTCTGTACGATTCGGTGCCGAGTGTTCGGTTCAATAAGGGATACTACTACAAATCAAAGTGCACGACGCGTAGCTTATCGGGTGTCATGAGCTGACAACTAGCAAATCAAAAGAAATTGAGAATAGCGAAAAGAATACAGTATTACAGTATGTACATGTTTATGGTATGCGTATAATACACTGAAACACTGAGGTTTGAAATCGAACAAACTAAACGGAGCTTCGATGAAAACTAACAACGATGCGAGGTGAAAATTGGCAACATGTCAACATGGGGAAAGATTGGCGAGCTCTGGAGACAATTTAAGGTATTTTTATTAGACGAGATTAGAGTTATTAGTATACAAATAACGAAAAATTGAGCGGCTTATCAATTTAGTAGAAACACATTAAACTTTGTCTAGGGTTCACTTTGATTGCGAAGAATTTGATATTAATTAAAAATTTAGCATGTCCACTTTGGCATTCGGATATATCGATCTGATCGGGCCCTAGTTTCGAGCCCGTTGCTGCAGCTGCTGCTGCTGGTAGAAGGCGTGGCCCATGACCTTTTCGCCCAAGTTGCCCAGTCGCTGAACGGCCGATTCTTTGGTGTACTCCGGCGGCATTGGTATAGCATTCTGCATGGTATCCTGTAGCTCATCCTCCCGTGAGGTGAGGCGCCTCTCGCCCGCGTGCAGCACCTGATTCGACAACTGGGATCTGTTGCTCTCCACGCTGCCGACATCGGTATTTAGGCCGTGGCTGGCGCTCGACGCGTTGCCCATGCTGTCGCCTCTCATGCGCGACTGTATGAGGGAGTACGAACGTTTCGATCTGTCCTGCGTATTCTGCTCGCTTTGGCGCACCAGCTTCTGCTCGTTCCATTGCCCATGAGATCCCTTAGCACCCTTCTGCGACTCCTTTGAGGCCCGCGCCGTGGGTACGTTGCGGCCCTTGGGTGCCGGCGCTCGCACTGGCCTATTCGAGGCCTGCGACGGCTTGGGCTTCGGCTTGGGATTGAGCGACTGGACGATGCTCTTGGCCGGTGCATTGAACTGTTCGCGCGCGGGGTGCACGTGCTTGCGGTAACCCTCGAAGAGTTTGTTGATGACGCGCTGCGAGGCGCTCATCGAGTTGGCCGACAACTTGGGCTGATAGTGCAGATTGTCCATGCGGCCAGCGGGTGGATCCTCGCGGCCTGTCTTTGCAGGGCTGCGCTCGAAGTAGTCATAGTCGGAGTCTGGGAACGACGACGGCTGTGCTGCGTGCCGGTCATTCTGGCCCTCCAGCTGATTCTTCTCTGAGCCAGAGGCGGGGGCGGAGCTGCTCACCGGCATGTACATCGTATCGGAGTCGACTGCCGACTGATCGCGCTGGCGCAAGATGCGCTCCTTGGTCGACTTGACGTAAGTCTCGCCCAGCTGAGCCTGCATCTGGCGGGCCTGCATGCTCGGCTGCATCAGCAGCTGCTGGCTAATGTCACTGGCATCGCTCTTGTAACGTACGCTCGCCGCCTTGCGACGCAATGGCTTACGCTGCGTGATCAGATTGTCCTCCAGGGCCACCGGGTCGACGGTCTTCAGGGCCGTCGGATGGTTCCAGCCCTCGAGCGGATCGTAGCGCAGCGCCTGCTGCTGCCGCATGCGCTGCAGCTGCTCCTCGTTCTTTGGATCGTAGTCGGTGGCCTCGAGCTTGGTGCGAGCGCAGCTGATCAGTCGCTTCGTATTGGCATCCACATCCATCAGCTCTGACTGTATGGAGCGACTGATGTCCCTGGCGAAGTCGTCGCTGCGCTGCCCGCTGCTCAACTGATGGTAGCGCTGATGTATGTTATACGCTGGCCCCGCCGCGAACTGCTGTATGTGGCTCAGGCCGGAGACGCCGCGTTTTTGCTGCTTGCCGGAGGAGAGGCAGCAACTGCTGCTCGAGGAGGAGAAGAGCCTCGTCTGCCCGTAGATGCTGTACTTGGAGCTGGCAAACGGACGTAGCCGCATCTTGGGGCGCGTCGTCTGCACCATGCCCTGCATCTGATTGACCAGGGTCTTCTTCACGCCAATCAGCTTGGTCAGACGATTCATTCCGTGGCCGTGACGGAAGTTCAACAAGCCGCTGTCCACTGTCATGTTCACCTTGTTGCTGCGGTTGACATCGATGTCCCGGAGCGGGGTCGCCAAATGCCCGGCCGTGTGGTAATTGCAGAAACTACACACTGTACAAAGTCTGCTTTTGCCCTTGACATTCTGCAGGGCCATCTGGCAGAGGCCGAATTTGTTGGTGCTATTCATGCTGAGTAGGTTCAGTTGGTCGGTTGGTCGGATGATTGGTTGATTCGTTGATTGCTTTAATATTTGGCTTGTCCGTCTGTCGGTTAGATCGTTGGTACTCTATATGTGTTGTATATACCGAGTCTACTCTCAATTCGACCCACGACACGTGTATTTTGTTGTAATTTAACGTATAATTTTGACTGCGATTTACAATTCGACCTAAATGTCCTTTGGATTGGCACCACACAAACAAGAAATTCCACAAAAAAGTAAAAATATTCGAGAAGTGTTTTCTGCTGAGCGAACTATAAAACTGTACTGGGGTACTCCGACTAAATGTCAATCCGTTCGTTTTCTAGTCTGAACGGATCCTCATGGCTTTCTTTGATGCGATCATAAAATCGTTTTAATTTGATACTTTTTCCTTAAATATAGTAAACAAAGCTAGAATCGAGCGGACTCGACTGCTAGATACCTTTCATGCTGTTTACAAATTTTCTCTCAGTATGATGGTATGATTTAGTTCTCCATTTTACTCTTCCTTTGAATATTTTCACGTGGAATGGGAAAACGTAAAAAAGCAAACAGTCCACTGCATTCAACTACTTGATACCTTTCACCCTACTTTTTACACATTTTCTATAAGCTAGGGGATATTGAGTTTTGAGAACAATAGGAACGTTATCTTTAACCGATATATAGTATACACTATTAATTTTGTTTACAATATTATTAAATATTACAATATTATATTACGCATATTCATTGCCCACGAATCGCTTCCCCAAAGAAACACCTGATAATTAAACAAACAGAACTGAACTGACACAATTTACGACTCATTTTGATTCCCAGTCAACGCTATAAAGCTATCAAAACCATCTTCCAGTTACGTGGGCACAGGCAGTAATTCTTCAATGATAACAGACGCCTTGCCAAAGCATGTGAAATTCGATCGGCTGTGACTAAGTCCACATAGCCATAAAACGCCGGGGAGGGTCTTCCTTTCCTTCTCGCTCGTTTTCTCTCTCGCTCAGCGTGAACTTTGAGACGCGAAAGTGACAAATTACCATCGGGAGAGCGTGTGAACATTAAATCAGTGACGTCAATGACAATTGAGAATTGACTGGATTCGCCAATTGGCGCTAAGTGGGTGTCGTCATATTATGATTGTATTGTTATTGAGCGCAATTTGACAAATAATCTTGTGATAAAAGAAGACTGCTAAGGCGAGTCTCTTTTGTTTCAAACTCTGACGAACCCCCAATAAAGTCATGAATAATTGTGCAAACAAAAATAAATAAATAATAACGCAAGATCTGTCTGCAGAAAGAGAGATCTATATGGATAACCTATCACGGGAGGTGCTAATATATCCAGTTTCGTGGCCAAAACAGGAAACCAATGCAGTGCCCTATAACACGCATATGGTATTTGGGATTATTTGTGAGTCACTTGGAAGAAATCTAATTTAAATATTAAAGAGGAATTCCAATTCTATTGGACTTTATTTTTTATATATATTCGAAACAAGAAAGTATCTTAACCATAAATATTTTCCGTTGGGTCAAAAGGGCACTCGTTGTCGCCCCTACAACAATTTATTGTTCAGTTCTGTTTTTTTATAAATTGAACAAAATAAACAATAATCTGCATAAACATGAAGTCGTCTCTTTTAACACATTTGCTCGCTTATTCTCAACTTGCGATCGTCTAGTTGTAGTTCATCTTTAAGTCGTTCACTCTCAGTTTTGCGATTTCCATGAACTCAACGAGTTATAAAATTGAACGTGCTTGAACCATTAGCAGCTTTGGCAGCTCTCAAATACGAAAGATGCCTGTAAAGCCCCCTTCAAAATATATACGTCTGTATGCAAGGTGTACGTAAATTCGATAAACCTTAAAACTGCGACTTATTTCAAATCGATTAATCACTTCGAGGGTAAACGAATTCACAGATGCGATTGATGCTAACTGCTCGAATCGATAGTACTATCGATTGACTGATTCAGAGATTGATTGATTGATTGAATGACTGAGGGCTTGACGTGAAACCGACGGCATGCCTTGATTTCAATTTAGCTCAAAGAGTCTTTTCTAAAGTCACCCATAAATCAATTACGAGTGTATGCTGTTGTCTCTCCTTGTACTTGTAGTTGTAGTTGTACTTGTCTCAAGTTGTTTGATTATTATGCATGAATTGCATAAAATTTATGCAATTGCCTCGTCGAGCGCATTGGCCTCGGTCGGAATTGCCGCTGAATTGATAGTCGTGCGAGGACCCGGCTGTAGGAACAAACACATATATGTGTATAGCACACATAGCTGCCCTGGCTGCAGTCAGAGCTGCAGCTAGTATTTGGATTCGGATTAGATCGAGAGTTATGGGCCGGGCTACTGGGGAATCAGACCAAATATTGGAACAAGAACGTGCAGGTATCTGTCACTTATCACACTACGAGCTCGTCTTTCAGTCACAGTGCGAAGCACCTCGTGATGCATGCCAGCGATTCGTCAAGTTGCCCGCTTATTGCGCTCAGTGTAGCCGCCAATTTTACCTGCTGAACTGCCAAAATGGGTCATATCCCCATTAAAGTAAAATACAAAACTCATTTCTCTGTCAGAGTCGTCAACAAACTGTCTGGCGGCTATAATTATAATTATATACCTATATATAGATGCGTGTGTGTGTATATCATAGATATTTGTATGGCAGGGGTTACGGGGAAAGGCGGGGGGAGTGGGTAACTCATATATCGTATGACAATCATCTAAATGACAACAAAAGCATCGAGTTGAAGCGTGACAAGTGCGCAGAATAATACAGATTCGTATCGAATCGAAAATATAAAGCGACATTTTCTGAATTTAAGACGTATAACAAAAGCTAGATATTCCGATATTTTGTATGTGCCGTACATATCGCACATATGTGCATATATATATCCACTGAGATTTCTCGATGCTCAAATAAAAGTCAAACGTCAATGACAGTTGTCTGTGCGATCAGATCTGCAGCAGGCTCACAACCAGTTTCTGTTTGCATTGGGCTCGATCATAGTTGTGTGCGCGGCACACGCACACACACGCAATCACATACACACACACATACACTCAAGCACACACAGGCAGGTTGACACTGTTTGTTTTCAATGATTCACATGGCCGCGATTCACATCTTAATAACTTATTTGGATGGGCTTTACTTATATGTGGTCTACCTCATGGTTGAGCGGATGGTTGACAATCAACTCGCACATTCTCATCTCAGCGGTGTGATGCTCGCGAAGTATTAAGTATACGCCGCGACGGCACGTGCTCTTATCGTATGTTGATCTCCTTCGCGCTCCGACTTTGATTCTGGTTCTGATTCCGACGACGACGATGGCGATTCACGCTGCACTCGCCGACTTAAGCGTAACACGTTCCAAAGCCAACTGCCAACTGCCACTGCCGATTGCCAGCTACTCTGGTTCGGGCCTTTTATTGGCTGACGCCGCTAACGTCGCTGCCGCTGCCGTCGTTGTCGTCGCAGTCGTCGCTCAATTAACATAAACTCAACAAATTCGCATTTTGTTTTCGTTTGCAACAAATTGTTCGAGAGCGCGCGCAACTCGGGTTTGAGTTTGTTTCGAGCTAAATTGAGCTGGAAGGCTGGCAGAAGTAATAAAAGGCAAAGTAATCAAGGCAACTTGCCGGTTGGCCATACCTGGGTTACCCATACCATACCATACCATACGAATGGGCAAAACCCGTCAGTACTTTTATGATATGCCTAGCTCGGACAAAAAGCTCAAGCTCTTTTTAAAATTTCTAGGGTATCTCTAATTCAAGGAGGCCCGTTCAAATGCAAACTAAATAAGTAACTGACTTTACACTCGTGACTTCTGAAAAATATCTCTCTATCTGATATTTCTATAATTTTTTAAACTCTAACAAATGTGCAGGGTATCGCTCTCTTTTGACATGGAAAAATTCCAAGGTATCTTTACTTCGAGCATTTCCCTTTAAGCTCCTCATTTTCTATTTCTATAAACGTTAATAATTTGAGAAATGTCCAGGGTATCACCCGCTTGGGAACTCCCTTTCGAGCCCGCTTTAATTGTAAATATTTTGCGCCTTATTGTTTAAATCGCCGTCGTACAAAATGGGCAGGTTTGCTATCGGCACAGCGTGTATCTGATGTGTAGATATAATTAAAATCCGAAAAAAAGTTATTCAAATTATTTACATTACCGGGCATGTTCGAGTTGAGAACTTTTACCTAAAAGCCATACGTTGTTTTAATTTAATTTTATTTTTTTTTTTGTGTTTTTTTTCCTATTAAAATATGATGGCGTGCATTGTTTTACTTCCAGTGTTATACCGCGTTGGACAAAGAGTTAGTTGAGGTGACGTCAGCACCTGAGACATACGAGCTCTATGGTAGTTAGTGAGTTCTCCATGCACGATTAGCAGTTCGTAGTTCCTGCATCTGTGGGCATAACAGCTTAGAAAGTTGTTTCGACCCGAAACCGTTTCAATATCCAATCAATTGGGGCTATAAATCTGTCTGAGAAAATTCCAACTTCATATTCACATATTTCCTGAATTAGATTCACAAATCTCAACAGTTTCCAGAACAATTCGACTCCCGAACAAGACAAGATAGTCCAGCGGAATTGGGTCACTCGTCCGTTTAGAATGTCTATTATATTGTTTATCATTTCTAATCTGAAACAATGGCGCATTTGTTTATAATTTCGAAATATTCTGTTCGTTATTGTCTACAGTTGCCCGATAAGATAGTCACGAAGTCATGGCCAATTATTAGTTCGGGGGGTGCATTTGAAATGATTGACAGAGCGGAGAATACAATGGGATATCTCTAGTGCACAAAGTTGCGATTTCTAGACACTCGATGCACTGATTCACGATTCGCTGCAGGAATACCTTATGTTTGGCTGCAAACATGTTCCACAACGGTTCCACTTCAACTGGTTATTGAAATGCGGCTGACAGCAGCAGAGTCTGAGCCAAAAGTCTGGGGCCAAAAACGTGCAGTTGTACGCAATCCAAGAACCGGCAAGACGAACAAAGCAACAACAGAGCATAGGGGTCGGAGAGGAGAAGGAGGGGGAGGAGTAGGAGCAAAAAATGACTAGCTGGCAAAACGGGTATTGAGCTGCGGTCTTTAAGCAATTTGATAGCACCGTGCCCAGAAGGAAGCAGCAAAGCAAAACATCAACAAGACACAGAGAAAGAGAGATAATAGGAGAGAGAGAGAGAGAGACGACGGTGAAAAAGCCGGGCTTCGAAAGGGTTAAGTGTTGCTCTGTGTAACCGAAAGTATCTATACAAATGTTTGTATACACTACAGTCGAGTACATATGTGCACATGTAAGTACACCTATTTATGCTCTCGCCGGCCAGAGTCCCTTTGCTCGTGTGGCAATTGGGTAATGCGGGTAACCCGAGAGCGCATTGTTTGAGAGCCCACAATGCTCATAGAGTTTGGCAGGTACTACATCATACGACAGCGGTCTTGTAATATAAAACTTTACCTACAGGTAGGGGCATTACTTCCGCTTTGTTCATGCTTTACGCTCCCAATTTGCTATCAGCACGAGTCAATAATTAGCAAACAAACAGGCCATAATAGTTCCTCTTTCTAGGCACACTCCCTGCCGCGAGCCCTCGATCGTCGTTCGACTTGCTTCGGTGCATAAAGAGGGCGTGGAAATTAGATTCGCCGTGCTGCGTAGTTGGCACTTGTTGCTGTAGACTTTTGATAGCTAGGCCAATATTTAGTAAGTTCTAGTTTGTGTGTTGTCTGGGTGCGTTAGGTTAGTTATGGGTCCCCTGTTGGCCCAGACACGTTGGCCAGGTGACCATACGTAAGTGCTATTTGCCCGACTCAAATAGCTGACGCTACATCGCATGGGGTGATAGGTTTTCCCGAGATAGATGGAGAGGGGTATACGTTGAGTGCTGCCCCCATAGGGCAGCATCGGGCACATTGACCCACACTCTCGAGTGGGCAATTAAAGCGCTTGGCATTTGACAGACTGACAAATTGAGTTCAGTTAGAGGCTGACTTCTCCGATTCGCAATTCAGACTCGTGCGCCTTAATGATGCTATAATATAATAATGGTTGCATACGATCGGGTTGAAAGAGAATGTCATTGGAGCAGTTAGGTGGCTTGACGGTAATGATGGAAGACACGTGGGAGCCATAATGATGCAACATACCACGTCTAGATACTAGATGTTAATTGGATAACCAGTTCTAAAGGAATTCGCTTTGAATCGATGCTGTTGCTGCTATAATATTTATAGAGTACACCCTGCCCTGCCTCTTGACACACTTTTCTGTGTGGGATTCGGTCTTGTGTTTCTCTTTCCCTCTCACCGTTTCGTGCATTTCGCCGCTTTCGTCGAGCAGAGCCTCCAAGCTTTGATCATCCTTGGTGGGCGAGAGCGGGGGTGTGGGCGACCGATTCTTCGCCGTGAGCATGGCACGAGGCAGTAAGTGGCGCCCATAGTGCAGGTATAGGTAGCGGCCCCATTTGCGACCGGCTACCCCGCAAATAGCGAGCACGACAAACAGTCCACAGACAAACCACATGTTTTTTCAAGTAACGGCAATAAGCAACAAAACACAACAGGTGCAGCTTCAGAGCTGCTTGTAAGCTTGCAGGCGACTCGACTTTTTTGGACGGCACTGTGCGTAAAAGCTTTTCGATGTGCTCAGCATTGCCTTCTCTCACTGGCTCGCTCTCTTGCCCTCTCTGTCGTTCGCACAGCTGCTCTGTGGTCTTGTGACCGACGCGAGTCCACAGCTTTTTTTCCCGTTTTCTTTCTGTTTCTTTTCGTTTTGCTTTGGTGTTTGTGCTTCTGTGTTGTTGCCGCAGCTTTTATCACGCTCTACGCCTTGCGTTCGCTTTTCCAATATTTCCTTGCACGCGTTAACATCGAAATGTTAATGTTGTTTACCCTCGCCGTAACACTCCATAAACTGTATAACTGTCTTGTTTTCACAATAAGCACAATAAACACAACAGCAATATACACATGTATTTGTTCTAGCACTAAGCACTGAGCACTGAGCACTAAGCGCGTTCCATTTCCACTCGCCTTCTCTCAGTTGGAAAACAAGTTGCAGACTGACTGAATGACTGCCGACTGGCGCACATGATGAAACATGCCCGTACATACACAGAAGAACGGGCGAGCACAGTGGCCCAAAAGAAGTTGAGCACAAGACGGAGAGAGCGAGCGCGAGAGAGGGCACTTGCCAGAGAGCGTAAGCGTTAGTGCTGAGAGAACGTGTGATAGTTGCGCTCTTAGCTGCTGGCACTGCGCTCTCTTAGCAAAGCTTTTGCCACTTCCGAGCTGATTTAATACTTGTTGTTGGCATCTACTTATGTGGCAGGGGGCGGGGGCGTTCGGCCGAGTGTAAACAATTGATTTTGTTGCCAGCAACATGTTGCCAGGCGTTGCGTATACGTCACGTAATTTCTGTCGTTTGCTTGATTGAAATGGTGCGAATCATATGTTTATTGACAAGTAGTTGACGGCAGCAGGCCCTGCAAATTAAGTTCCTCTGACAAACAATTGGGGCATGAGTTGGCGGCAGTTTTTTTGTTTTTGTTTTTTGTTTTTTGTTTTTTTGAATGTATTGTTGTTTCTTGTTATTTCGCTCATTTTGGCATTTACAAACGCACAAATGTGTTTAGCATTGCGTTTTGCCAGACGCATCACATCACGAGTTTTGGCCCCAAAAATATGTACACTGATTTCGTTGTTGTTGTCGTTGTTGCTGTTGCTGCCGCCTTGGGCCAAGGCTTTTGACGCTCTTGTTGTTGTTGTTGTTTTCGATGTTGTGCATTTTTGTGGGTTAATTTGATTGTTTTAAGTGCTGTTTGAACAGGTTTCTGTTTTGCTATTGCCGCCAGATGTGTTGCCATTCGAATTAACTTGTTGCGTTATCACAACGCTCAACGCACCGAAACTAATTTATGGGCGTTTCTCTGGGCTGCTTGCAAAGAATATGTAGTTAAAAAAAATATAAAGTCTTACATTGCAAGCTAGAACAAGTGAAGAAAGCTACAGTCGAGTGCACTCGACAGTAAGATACCATTTACCTTTCGCTGTTAAAAAATAATTCTTAATATTAATTACTTTTATTCAGCGAATAACAACGCATCGCATATTTTCGAAGACAAATACACATGCATTGACGCTGATGGCACATGCCGACTGCACACTGACAACGCGAAGACTGTGCGTGCGCAGTCGGCGTGCACAGTCGGCGTCGGCGTCGGGCCTCTACTGCTGTGAGCGAAACTTCTTGTGCCTATAACTTCTGTGTTTATTTTCCGATTTATTGGGTTGGTCAATATTATTATTATCTACAATAATACCTAAAAACAATTTTGGAAACTTTTCTACTTTAATTTTTATAATTTGATTTACCGATTTACAAAATCGATTTTTGGGGGCGGTGGGCGTGGCATCCAAAAGTTGAAATTCCGCATTCTCCGTAATGTTACCAGGCACCTTACTTCCAAATTTGGTGCTTCTAGATTTTCTAGTGTTTTTTTAAACTATAAAAATGAATTTTTTAGAGGCAGTGGGCGTGGCATCCAAAAGTTTAAAATCCAACTTCTGCATAATGTTGCAAGACACCCTCCTACCAAATTTGGTGCGTTTATCTCTTTTCGTTATTGAATTATTTGGAGGCGGTGGGCGTGGTACATCAAGTTTGAAATAAACTCGATCTGCGTATTCAATACATGCACACTCCCACCAAGTCTGGTGACTATAGCTCTTTTAATAGCTGAGATCTGTGCGTTCATACAGACGGACGGACGGACAGGCGGACAGACAGACCGGCATGACCAAATCGATTCGGCTATTGATGCTGATCAAGAATATATATACTTTGTATGGTCTGCCACGCCTCCTTCTGGCTGTTACATACATTTGCACAAAGTTAATATACCATTTTTTATCCATTTTCAATGGGTAAATGGTATAAAAAGGTTGGCTTTGACGGTCCGAAGATTTAATACTGTGCAAGAATATAATATATTATAGTATTATAACATACATATTTCTTTTTCTAAAATTATTCGCCACTTGTTTCTATGGTAGCTAAAAGCTACAATGGCTCGCTTTTCATTAGATATACCGATAAAGACAAAGCGAATTTGGGTTGCAGACTAACCGAAATCAGGGCATATGTTATATGGCAGCTATAAGTTGTACCTAAACGGAGTCAGCGGTCCCTTCTTCTGTGCGTTGCAAACACCTGGCCAAAATGACTCTACCCCTGCCAGGGTAGTGAAAGCTTGTTTGAACTCTAGCTACTCGTATACATAGTCAGCTGATTAATTCATAATTATTTTTGGCAGATTCTGTCAGCGTGACAGAGACGCGGTGAAGTAATCACGTGTTCACGACTTTCCGGTGATCCCAATTCGGGCTGGCAGCTGTTATGCTGCTTAGAAGCCATGTAGAATGTCTGTATTCGAGGCTAAACTGGTATTTATTACATTTTGAATTCCTTCGTGGGAAACAGCTAGGTTTATTTGACACCTTCCAAGGCATTCGAGAGTATCGGTTTCGGTTCCAAATAATCTTTGCATCAGGCGGAAATTAACCACTCATATTTAAGAAACTATTTCCAATGTACATAAGTCTATTACCGCTTGTTATCTCTTGCAGGCATTTCGAAATGCCGGCAAACTGTGCAGATTTGCATACAGCTTTCAATTGCTCAAATCGACAGGTAGTGTTTTCACAAGACCAGCCACAACAACAAAGCACAGTAACAGTAACAATAACAATGTCAGATGCCGTCATTTGCCACACCTTCCTTATATAGTATATACTATATACTAGTATAGAGCTATGTCAGTCAACCGTTTGAAATCCAAGCCAAACATACAGTGCACATTATGTATATATATCGCGTGTATCGTATATACTTATATTCCCTGCAGTCTTCACAAATGGCTGTGCTTTCGCAGTGTCTGTGAGTGCGCATTGAATTTCTCCTGCAGCGGATTGCAGATAAATAAACTATAGAAAATAAATTTTAATTGTAGAGACATTACAATTGGAAGCAGCTAATTGTGAGCCCCAAATAACACCCAGTCGGCTGAAAGTCTCGCATCTGGATAAAGGTGAAAGAAATGTCAAATGCGACAAATCACATACACCAAAAACGTATGCGATATTATTCCGAATTCTTGGCTGAAGGCACGGAAAAGCCGAACCAGTCGAACCTGCTGCTGGTTGAATTCGGCTCTTAATTATGAGATACGTAAATTATAGATCAAGAAAGAGCGTCGTCGAATGTCGCCCAGTCAAAGGAATGTATTATAGATAATAATAGAGCTTTATTTTCGTATATGTATCTGCGTTTTTGTCACGCTCGATTCACAGCTGTTTTTCTCGCCGTCTACAGCGTATGCTCGAGTCGTGCATGACGTGCGAACTTGTCCGCTTGAAAGAGAGTTTCACCCAAAAAAAAAAAACACACGGGGGAACACTTTGCATATTGGCGAGTTCCGATCAAGGCCTGGAGATAAGCACGAAAGCGCAACTGTGATAAGTGATTGTCGTGGAGGAAGGAAAGTCTTTCCCCCAATCGATAAGCCATTAGCCAAATCACAACTTAGTGAGGGAACCTAATTACTTGTACTATTTGTAATGGTAGGTGCCCAGGTAGGTGCTCGATGTCTCGATAAAGATTGTTTGCGAAGTTATCAATTTGTCCGGCAGATAGCGCGGCACGGATACAGATACAGATACAAATACAGCATTTCAAAGATATCTCTGGAACAAATGGACAGGCGCGACGGCACGCAGCAAATGCAATTTATAGGACTGCTGCTTTTTATAGCATGCGAGAGACTATTATAGCGCTATATAGTGCTATATAGCAAATTGACGGCAATTCCGATGTTCGCTTGCAACATCTAATGGGGCAATGAGGCAGCTTATGGCGCATCTCTTGCAAGGCTGAGGCACTAATTATAGCTACGCGGCTTGTTCCGAACAATCTTTACATGAGCATTGCTGGCTTCTCCGTCGTCGTCATCGTCGTCATTGTTGTTTTTGTGGGCGGACATGGCGCAAACGAATTTGCATGCGATGGGCCCGACCTTATCGACGATATTGCCTGTTTGTGCTCCGTTCAATATGGACACTTGATGCCATTTATGGCCAAGGCATTGAATAGGTACGTATATCGCACATATATCGCATAAATATCGTACATATATCGAGTATCTTGTTGTTGTTCACTCTGCACGCGCTTCGATTACAAAACACTGCGAATTTCAGGCGAATTGTTCGTTTTTTGAGCAGTATTCCTTTTGTTTTGCTCAACTTTCACCCAAAAACAGAAAAGCACAAAAACATAAAATCGTTTCGCGTGTTTCGCACAATGCGCTGGGCGAACCCCGACTAAAATTCTCTTTTTTCGAAAACAGTTCGATTCTTTTCGCTTCTCGGGCTCTACTCTATTTACCTTTTTCCTAATATATTTGGCTATTTTGGATAACTTGATCGGTTTGACGCTCATTTTGGCGACGTCTTTTTGGGTTTCTGCTGTTGTTGATGTCTGCGGGCTTTGGGCTTCCTCTCGACGCGCAGGCGTTGCTAATTTTGGACACGCTCTTCTACGATTGGAGGCACCGTCGGCGGCCTCAGGCCAAGCGAGAGCGTTTTGTCCCAGACAATTGGGCACATATAATATATTTTGTTGTATTAGTGTGTGTGTGTGAGTGTGTGTTTGTGTTTGTGTCGAAAATTAAATATATAAATTTGTTGCATAAACAGATGGCATTAGGACGCACACAGGTGCACGACAAATGCAGTCACATTGAAATTACACATAATATGTATTTAGCACATTTGGGGAATGAGCGTTTTGTGTATGTGTTGCCACTTGAAATTTGAATTCGAATTTGAATTTCTTGTGCACACAGAAGAAACGCGGCGTTGATCGCGACGCGTTGACAACGAGACAGCGGCTACGGCTACGGCGACTGCGACGGCGATTGTGATTGCGACTGTGCGGCTTGAATGTGTTGCGAAAACTAAAACAGAAACAGAAACAGCAACAGCCCACAAACAAGCCCAACGAAGCTCGAAGCCGCTGTTCGCGTCGTCGTCGTCGTCGTCGTCGCCGTTGGCAGCAGCAGCAGCAACAGCAACAAAAAGCGCGGCTCAAGCATCATGATGCCAGCTGATAACTTGCGTTTGGCTTGCAGCGCAGCACAATATTGTGGGACGACACTGTTAGACGCCTAAGCCTAAGCCGCGTGCGTTGCCATGCTTTGACCGCCAGAGCGACAGAGAGAGAGAGAGAGAGCGAGAAACAGGGAGGGAGGAACGAATGAAGGAGAGGAGAAGCTTTCGCTTTGCCTCGGCAATTAGTATGGAGAGCATAGAATGCATTCGTTTTACACCTAATTTACGATTCATTTTAAGCTCCGCTGCGAATTGAGACATATTCTCGGTGCTGCCTGAGGTATTCCGTTCACATATCCAACTGCTGGAATGTGACATATCTTTTCCTATGACATACTCGTACGTATGCATACCTCGTAAGCGGTTTCAGCTCAACTCGAATGGTTCCCGGGCGAGTGCAGAGCGGATTCCCCTTCAGAGAGGAGGAGAGAGACAGCATTGTTTTAATGACTCTCAATTGAACTGAAAGGGTCGCTCGGCGGGTTCTTATCAATGGCATATGAAAATACTATGTGTACGGCGTATTTCGTGTGCAGAATCATGGCTCATTGCTCATTGCTCATTCAATTGGGGTCCATTCAAAATGATTTGAATCCGCAAATTCAGTCGAATTGTACCGCGTAGGCATTTCTGGTGCAGACTTGTTAGTGGTCAGGAAATTATCATTGCGATGTTTTCACGTACTGTAGCCCTAACTCGAGTCACATGAAGCATTTAGAAACTTCTCTCAAAGTTACACCCGATTTCGCATTGGTTCCAGTTGAACTTTTGAATCTATAAACAGCTCTCAAAGATTTTTATACCATTCACATGCGTGGCATAAGATTTGAGTCTTTAAGGTGAAAATGAGAAACATGGTAACTGTGATTGTCATAGTTCATCATACTAAAAAATAAGTTGTATTCATTTCCAATAGCAGCATCGAGAAACTTCGCTCGAAGTCCCACCAGCTATTATGTTTTGTATACCACTCGCACTGGTTCAATAAGACTTGCATTGAGCTCATATTCAGATCGAGAAATCACTAAAAATAACTTCAAAGATAATTTTAAAATTTCGTCAGCTCTTTGAGGACTTTGCTGCACCTCTTTTCCAGTTGTTCACGCGATTCAAAAGTCGTTTAAAGTATAGCGTATATCGTTATCGCATTTCGGTTATTCGGGTTCACTGGGATCATCGAGTGATGCTAAAAGTTCTGCAAATCAATTGTTGTGGCATGCGTTGTTAATTTAATTGAAGGCATTCTGAAGGGAAGCCGCAATTAAGGCAAATATCGCAGCTATTAACGTTTCGCTTATTGATTTGCCAGCTAAAGTGCGAAATTTGCGGATACCGCATGCAATATGCTAAATAAGCACTTATCGGGGAGCTCCAGCTAGGCTTTCGACTGGGTCGATCGCACTCTCCTCAATTGTGTGCGGAGCTGGCGACGGCGAGACTTCGTGTGGACGCCGTAAAATTTATTGAAACTAATTGACAAGTACAATTCGCAGCAGACAAACAAGTACATACTATATATACACCGTATATACACATGCATATATAGGATATGTGCGCTTGTCTCCTGTATGGAAACAAAGGCAATCCAATAATAGCAGACGCGGCTTTTGTACTGCATACGTGGGCGGGGCCTGATCCGATTTATCGACTAAAGAAGTACCCCGACCAAAAAACCAACAAACTTAATTAGGAGAGCTACGGAACAAAACCGGATACGGTATTCAAAAGACTAGAGGATGATGATGTTGCCAAAGTATCATCGCCAACAATAACAAATAACAACGAAAACAAAAAAACAAAAACAATAACCGGCTAAATGACAAGCGCTGTGGAATTGAATAAAACGTAATTAATTTAAGCAAAGTAATTAATGCTTGTTTAGTATAGTATGATGGAATTTTAAATAGACCACATACGAGTCACTATATTTAGACCTAACCTCACACCGAGTATGTGCTGCTGCGAGAGCCGCTGCACATGCTCAAAATCAACTCGCTGAGATCTCAGCCCCTGCACACACACACATACACACACACAGCGCGATGCGAAAGCGCAGTTAATGGATCTTTGTTTGTTGGGCTCTGCTGCTGCTCATCATCTTCGAGCGATTCTTCTTTATATGCAAATTTTCTTTTGTTGAATGATTGAGGCATTTAGTTATGTTAGGCACACGCTCGGTTTGTCATAAATGGAACCACAACAACGCAACAGAAACATCAACAACAACAACAACAACAACAACAACCACTGTAAGAAGCAGAACCGGTTGATGAGGGAGCTGAAAACTGCTCAGTTGCTGCGAAAACGCGATATACTATACATATCTGTATAGTATATATATTAGAGATGTGCAGCTACTTAAACTGCGCAAGTGTGTGTGTGTGTGACTTAGAAGCACACGCATCAGATTTTATTTTGGATCGCCCTTTCGCAGTGACCTGCAAATTCGTCTGACAGGTTTCGACTGTTTGCTGCTCAATTAAAAGCAAAACTGAAACTTGTTTATTATTCCTAGTGGGATCAGAATAAAAGTTATGGCATTTGCTCCTTTCTGAAATTCTGCCTCGACTTTTCCTATATCTCTGGACTGACAGTTTCAGGTTTCTGCACGTGTTTTTCTCAGTTCTTTTTCCACAGAGTCGCATTACCCAACTGTTTTGCAGACTTGTCTTGCTTCTATATGCTATAGGCAAATAGTCATATTCGTTCGACCGATCAATTGCGCTGGACACTTTGTTGTTCTGCTCGCGCACTTAATTAACATGTTTCTCAGTACCACACCAAGTATATTAATACTGCTTTGCTTATCTCGCTTATATATACTATACATATACTATATATATATATAATTATACACGACCTGTATGTTAACAGTATTTTTGGACGCTGTCAACGATAAGCGCGAATATGAATAATTTCGTGAATCGAATAAGCTGCGGCCGATGAAACTGTATGGCCTATAACTATAGGCCAAACAGTCGATCGAACAAGGGAAATGTATACAAAATGATGTTGAAGTGCACATCGATGTTGTCGAGTTTCAAGTGCACCTCAGATTTCAAAACTTCCAACACTTGTTTACGAAGTATTAAAAACGGAAGTCGCGCTGGACAATCCTAGAGGTGTTGTTGCCCTGCTGCTCAGTGTCTATGGTACTGTCTGCAGTTGCGAAATTCTATAACTATTTTTGGCTTGATAACCCCTTGAGCTGCGCCTGTCAATAGTTTTAGCTTCTCTACCCAGTATATAGGTTATCGGGGGCCGACCGACGATAGGTATGGGTATTCTAGGTGCATCGGCTAATGAGGAAACAATTTGTTGTTGTTCCGCTACACTTTCAGCGTCGAGATCAGAGATAAGCGTGCCGAGAAGACGCAAGACTTACTCGTTCTATTATTAATTAACAACAGTTCATATTATTATTTTTACGATCCCCCATCAGCATTAGCATCATCAGGTGTATAGCTCGGAAGCCGGGCAACTCGCCGCAACAGACACCGAAACAAATTACTCATACGACGTGTGAATCGTGCTCAAAGATATTTACATACATGCACACATACACACAGATATTGGGCACGCTTATAGGGTGAGAAAAACGTGGCCAGACAATGTTGCGAAATAGCCGAACAAACCGCAGCAATAATAACAATAACAATAAAAAAATGCGCTAATTGTCGGATGAATCGAATCGGGAATGCAGACCAGATCAGATCGGCGCATAAGACTCCGTCTGTGGCAATTAGATCAGCCGATGCGATGAATATCGCATTATGCAAGTGCTAATTAATTGGCATATCAGTCGGGAGTGTTTGACACACACACAGATGCACACACACCCAGAATGTGGTTAGTAGTGCTGTGGCCTTAAAAGGGGGCCAGACCCACAGTCAGGCCCGTTTCGCAGACAAGGCGCGCCCTCTATCGAGCTGATATACATATACAAATATATGTTTGCATATGTGTGTGGGTTGTTATGCTACGTTAAGCAACGTATGTGCTTGTTATTGTTGTAATGGGAGCTTGACGAAACCTCAATTTGAAGTGTGCGATCGGCAACGATTTGGTTAACAGAAACCCCACAAGTGTGGCGGAGAGATACAAAGATACAAATGCATTTAGATCTAAATAAATACCGACGAGGCCCCCAGATAATGTTATAAAATCTATGCAGGCTTGAAAGATTCACATTAAAGTTTGACACTGTCAAATAGTCCCCACCGCACCCCTCTTTCAAAATTACGCAATAAACTTTAATTCACAGTTTAGTTACACAAGACTTGAAAAATATAGTCATAATATTTGCTTTTTGCGTCAGATAAGGAAATTCAGTAGCAAGTATTTTATTTTTAGATAAAAGAGCAAGTCGCTGCCCGTTATCACACCGCACACACTTTAAATTTCCGATGTTCTGTATTCGTGGTGCTGGTTTTATCGAAGGCGACGAGAGAATATGAACTTTATGTTATTTATTTGGATGTTCAAATAGAATCTTTTTGAGTTCGAGTAATTTGATGAAAATGTTGCCAATATGAAAACTTATGTTACAATAAGGAAATCATAGGGATAATGAATTTTGAATGCTCGCTGTGGGATGGGCCAATGCAGAGTGAAAACTAATGAATTCGGTGCTAGGGAAATAAAAATTTCAAATATTTTCAGTTGAGTTTTGAGTGCGACACAAACACACTCACACATAGAGAGAAAGTGCTCGAAACGGTGCCAAGGAGAAAATGTTGCATTACCGAAGGAACAAACGAAACATGATGCACATAGAAGGTGGAATTGGATAACTACTAGAACTAAAAAACAAGCGAGCCATAGGTAAAATCAGGAACCAAAAACTAATATCAAGAAATCAAAAACGGAATACATAAAGATACGCAAAAGTTCACATCATTTTCAAAAAGTTCCAAAGGTGAAGTTTTTTTTTTATGTAGTTGTGTGTGTTTGTGCTTGAACAACATCACAGTTTAGTTTAGAGTTAAGTCTAGGTGGTGGAAGAATTCGTATTAAAAGGTTTTAAGTCCTAACCTCGCCGCCCAACAATTCCAAATCATGCGATGCGGCATGCGAAGCCGTTTTTATGATCTTGTAGGTCTTGGCGAAGGGCGCCTTTAGAAGCTGTCGCATGGAGAAGATCAGATCATATATCATATTTGTTTCAGTTTGAGTTGTTCGGGTTGATTGTTCGGTTTGTTTCAGCCCGTTTCAAAGGTTAGTCGATCATTGTGTTGTTTTTGTTTTTTTTTTCGTTTTTTTTTTATTTTGTTTTGTAGTATGCAAAATTAATGCAAATTGAAACGTAAAAGAGAGACACGACAGAAAACAGAAAGAAGAAAACGCGTGTACAAAGATAAATGTAAGAAAAGTATACAAGAGATATGTTAAAAAATGTTTGCATAGTTTCAATTCAATAATATCGAGGCATAACCTAAGAGAATTATTTTTTAATATCTTTTTTCGTTTTTTGGTTTGGGATGAAAATTTTGAGAGCTTGAAAGAGCAACAATTTCTTTTTTGGTTTAAGTTGTATTACTTAGTAGAAAAGTACGAGAGAAAAACTCAGCGCATATTAAAGAGCAATAGGTTAAAAATTAAAGATGGAAAAGAGACGCACAACGCGATTATCTGTCGCGTAAGTACATAGGTATATGGTACATCTGGGAATGGATAAAAGAAAAGACTCACCTCCCAGGACTCGCGGGTGAGATCACCGATTTCTTCGCCATCCTGGCTGCCGCCGTAGCCGCCAGACTTGGTAGTACCGCTCTTCGTCCATTCAGTATCCTCTTGGATCAGCTCAAAGCCGCGCGCCTTGATTTGCTCTTCGTCCAGTTCACCATACAGGTGTTTCACCCAGGTGTTTATGAAACGATAGAGCTCATCAACGCTGTGAGTGGAATGATAAGGGAGGGTACATTAGTTTCAAATGCTTGTGCTTGGTATATGAGGCGGAACTCACCGATTCTTGGGCACACTGAACCAATACTCGGCGCGCAGCTTGTTCTTGCCATAGGACATGACTGTGGTGCCCTGTGGTATGGCTTTGCCAATGGGCTTGCCCATGCGCAGGCGGAAATACAGCGGTGGGTCAGAACAGGCGCGAGCGGGACGAGGTATAAGCTCTATGAGAGAGAAGCCAAATCCGTTAGTAAAATAAATAAACACATGAAGAGTCTATCGAGCACTCACTGTCCACGCTGATAAACAATTCCGGCTTGTCATCCATCGAAACCATGGAACGATAGTCCAGCTTGGGTGGCTGTGGCTTCGGTTCCTTCAGCTTCGTGCTGGATGCGGTGCCCTCCGACGAGTGCGGGCGTATAAAGGTGCCAATCGAGGAGCGCCTGCGGGATCAATGGAAACCGAAATTAGTGAAGAAAACTACACCCGGCAGATGATCAAGTCACACGATATAAAGAACTAGTGCGAGATGAGATGAGAGTAGAAATGAAACTCACGCCTCAGTAGATGATTCTTTCAAGAGTTTAAAAAAAAAAAAATGATGAACTGAAGCAGTAGCCTAACTACACAGGATGTTGAATGCTGAATGAATGAATACACAACAATACAACAACAACAACAGCGACAGCAACAGCAACAGCAACATCAATATCAAGAGCAAGATTAAGATCAACAGCAAGAGCAACATGAACACATCGCACAGCAACACAGCCAATCCGTCCTTACCCATAGGTCATGTGACCCTCGGAATGTGTCGAGTGAGGGGTCAATGGCGGCACTGGCGACCCACCAGATTCCTCGGACGGGGTTTTCGAAAATAGATTACCGCCCAGCTCTGAGACCAGAGTGATGGGCGAGCTAAATGATTCGATACCGCGTGTATATATTGGTTTTTGTTGTGTGCGTTGGTGTGTGTTTGTGTGTGTGTGTGTGCGCGTGGCAGTGGATTATGTATGAAAAGCATAAGTTAAATAATGTTTGCATAAGCAGCCGATCCGCATTAAACGAAGGTAAGCATTATAAGTGTGTTTTTTTTTGTTTGGTTTGGGAGATTTTTGAACGAAACAAACAAATTTTTGGCAACAATTATATAGAAGTTAATATAATGTAAATACGAGGCTGGCCCAAACGCTCTCGCGTTGGAGTCTTTAGCGCACCTTGAGAATACTTTCGAAAATACACTTTGATTGGAGTCGCCCGTGTTGGGCGCCGAATCTGTGTCCGCCGATTTGTTGAGGCTGCCGCCACCGACCGGTGGTCCGCCGCCCTCGCCTGTGAGACCCTCCACCCAGGTCAGGGGGTATGAGAGGCGTTTTAGCATCTGCAGGGAGAGAGAAACAAATTAATTTACTTAATATGAGATTAGATAGCAATTACCTACCTTGTTTTTCTTGTCGGCCTGCTTATCACCGCCTGCGGCTACTGCCGCTGCAACTGCCTGTGCCTGTTGTGCCGCCTCGTCGTCCACGCTGAAGCTCACGCTGGAAGTCTTCTTGCGCGGCCCGCCTGCGTCAAGGCTCTGGCCGCCCAGGATGGTGCTGCGTGGCGGCGACTCGCTGAAGTGCGTCGGCACGATGGTCTTCGGTGGTACCCAGTCGGAGCTGAGAACAATGTCAGCATCGCTGTAAACAGTTTTCTTTGGTATTGGCTGTATTTGGGGTATGGGTTCGCGTATGTCGATGCCCGAGTCATAGCACGACTGCTTCGACAGCTGCTCCAGATGTTCCAAATCAATGCCCGGCAACACAGCAGGGCCGGCACCAGCACCAGCAGCAGCACCCGGTGCAGCTGCAACAGCAGCAGCAGCAGTTGCAGCGGAGACAGCACCAGCAGCAGCAGCCTGGGCTGAGGTCGCAGCTCCTCCACTGACTGTGCTTGTGGTCGACTGCGGTCCTTGGACGCGTTCGCCGCTGTCCACGGTTATGTTGGACTCGTTGTCGGCCTCGTCTTCCGATGATCTTCGGGAATTAGACAAACAATAGCTGAGTATTTGGCGTGTTTCGAGGTGCAATTTACAGTTACAGTTACGGGTATGTGTGGTATATGTATGTGTGTGTGTGTTTAAAGCAATACGAAACACAAATTGCAATTATGGTTTGATTTTGGTTTTGGAGAAAGGATTTAGAGAACGTTGCGGTTTGACATATGAAAGTAAAAACACAAGAAATGTTGAACATAAATTATTAACAATTTCGCTTCCGGTTGGTGGTGAGAATACGAATAAAAAATAATAAAACGGGATATAGATAGATGGAAGTGCGGGCAGGTTGTTAACTAACCGATCCTTGCTCGGAATAGCCCAGTGATGATCCAAAAGGCTTTTACGTCTTTCCTCTAGCGTGCTGCGTGTGTTGGTCAGGCCAAGTGTTTTCTTATCCTCATCGTCATCCTGAGCGTCAGTCTTAGCGCTATCTTTGGCTTCCGTTGATGAATCCTGAGCGGAAGCATTACAGGGTGAATAAACGAATTGTTTTTTATTGGAATAGCTCTCAGTTAACACTCACATCAATACGTTCCTGTTCAAAGGCCTTCGGAAAGGCATCGCCTTCACGTCCAGTGCTGGAGCAGAGCGACTCCTGGTCATCGGTAATCTCCAGCGAGCCAATCTCAGCTGCAGGAAAGGTATCGGATCAGATGTACTGTGTCTGCTGTGTTTGCCTCAAACTCACCCTCCAAACGCTGCTTGTTGGCGTCCAAGTCGACCTGCACCTCGGACAACTCCTTGGAGTCCTCCTCAACTAATACTGGTTTGGGATAATAGATCTCTGGCTTCTCGGCATCGCCGCTGGCAGAGGCGGCAGCCACACTTGGTCCGGCACCGCCGGCCACACGCATGTGTGCGATGTCATGGAATATGGCTGCGTTCACAACCAGATCCATGGGCGCTATAACGCCATAGCTCTCGGGGCCGTGCTCAATGACCAGCGGGTCACTGACATTCGGATCGAACATGACGGCGTTGCGTGTGACCAGCAGAACGCCGCCGACGACGCCCTGGCCGTCGGTAATGTGCCGGACATTGATCTTGAGGAAACGCTGTGTGATCACCGGATCGTCGCTCTTGTCCGCAATCTCGTCCGCCTGGCTGTCGCTGATGCCACCGCCGGTGCCGCCGCTGTTGCCGACAACGCGCTCAATGTGTCCCGGCTTGGGCGAGCCCGGACGCAGGCCCTCCAGAATATCTGCAATTCGAGTACGGAACGTGAATACAAAGGCAAACGAACGGCCAGCAATCGGCTTTGTCTTTCGACTGCGCTGTGATTTTATCAGCCTGATAAGATAGTGAGTGTGCCGGACCCAAATTGATTTATGTGATATTTAGTTTAAAATTAAATCTCTCTAATGAAGGAGCGCCATGTGACGTTCTACGGGCGAAATGCGTTGCAAAACTTGCTCAGCGCGTGCTCGTTATGCCACCCGCATAGGCCTGGACTGGATTGCCAACCGCTGAATCCCATAGTCAAGGCCAGCGATTGGCAATTAGCACGTTTGGGCATCCAAAACCCCCCAAATATGACGATTATTGACCTCCGTTTCGCCAGAAGACAGCCGTATGCATGCTGAAGCTGAGGCTGGGCTGTCACTGTAACTGCAACTTAGGCTGACGCTGGCTTTGGGTCTGGCTCTGGGGCTGTCGTCGATGCACTTTACAACACTTTTCACGCGACAATTTAAACGCTGCGTGGCTAAAATGGTATCTTAACGTTGCTGTTGTTTTTATTGCTTGTTTGGGCCCCACAACACAAAACAAATAGAACAGCGCAGCGCAACTGTCACGCAGACTGCTGTGAAACCAGGGCTGCGCAACCGTAGCAGCTGTTGGCACAGGGCTGCCAAGTGCACAGACACCGGTTAGCAGCGTTAGTGTTGCAAAGTGCCGACGCACGCAGCGTTGCCAACCAACGTGTTTGAATTTGAATTGGAAGCGGGTGTGTGAAACGAAAACATAAGAACAGAACAAAACAAAACAGAAGGAAACCAAAAAAGCGGGAGGGGCAGGGGGCGCTTCACTATCATCGCACCAATTGCACCATTTCCAGCAGCGCGTTACCTCGCAGCTAGCTTACCTTTCTCCTGCTTGCTCTCATCGCTCGAGAACTTGCGCTCAATTGGACTGGACTTGCCGGAGACACTGCCGCCGCCTCCCTCATTCGTGCCAGTGGAACTGGTGGAGGCGTCGTCTTTGGCACTCTTGTCGGGCACGAGCAGCTGCTGGCCCGGGTAGATGAAGGAGCTGTTCAGGCGATTCAAGTGCGTCAGCTCCGACGGCGTGGTGTCAAAGCGTGCCGCCACCGAGGTGAGTGTGTCGCGATTGCCCACAGTGTAGGAAATGGTGGGTATGGTGGGCAATGAAGACTTTTGCCCTGTGGGGAAAAGAAGACGATGGTTTCGTGTTACAATCATAAGCTTGGGATGCACAGAAGAAAACAGTGTGTGTCTGTGTGTGTGTGTGTGTGTGTGTGTGTGTTGTGGCATGTATTCTGTGCTCTGTTACTTGGTGGCACATTGGGCAACTGCTCGAAGACCGCGAACACTGCGGGGTCTGGCCGCAGGCGCGAGCAGATTACACCTGTGCCCAGTGCGCGCTGCCGGCACACGTAGATGACAACAAACTCATGCGGCGTTGCTGCTGCCGCTGTTGTTGTTGCTGCTGTTGTTGTAGGTGAAGGCGAGCGCCAATAGATCTCAACGAATTCGCGCATTTTATCGCTCTGTGCGAGGAAGACTTCCGACTCGACTCGGCCGCGATTCTGGGCACAACTGCGAAAAGCTGCGCGTGGCGTGGCGCGATTAGGAGCAAACATTTCTATTTGTGGTTTGGTTTATCGCGCGTCCTTTGCTTGTTCTGTAATTCGCTTTGCTCTACAGATTGACAACTTCTTCATGTCGTCGCTGTGGTTGTGTTTCTCCTCTGCTTCTGCTTCGGCTGCGGCTTCTGCTTCTCATGCTCGCTGACAGGCGCGCTGCACTCGAAAATATTCGCCGACTCTGCGCTTTTCCGCGTCAAATCGCAACTAACCAAATGAAGTCCCAGGCGAAGCGATAAAAACATTACATTCGGCTTGATATCAGTGTTCGTCTCTGTGTGTGTGTGTGTGTGTGTGTGTGTTTGGGCTTGTATGTTGAAGATCGATTAGACTCGGCCGCTTATCAGATGCTCTGCAGTTGGGCGAGCATATGATGACTCAACCATGCTGCATAGATAGCGCGCAGATTATGTGTTGAGTCATGCGCGAAAATAATTGATTTCAAATTGCTTTTTGTGTGCCGCCAAAAGTGCGCTGCAGTTCGTTCCGAAAGTGTGCAGGTGAACAGGCGGACGCAGTAGTAGTGCGCGATGCAATGCTGTGGCAAACGCACAAATTGTTCTGTTTCACATTGTTGCATTGTGAATATATTTAATTCACTAATAATTAATAAATTGTCGTTTGAAATTATTTACTTGGCATGCGCCAAATGTTAACATGCGCTGTTAACTAACAGCGCACAGGTTCGCGGTGCGCAGCCAACTTAGCGCGGGCGCGAGCTTTGCGTGATACACAACAGATGGCGCTAGCGTGCCAAACAGTTGAGCGCGCGCTTTTCAAAAGCTGCAAATGATTGTGGGAATACTGAATGACTGATTGATAGTGTACTCACTTGATAATTTGTCGACGCTCTCGAAACGCTGCTCGACTTTCGAGCGCAGCGAATCCAAATCGAATGGTGCCGCAAGACCATGATCAACACTGCGCGATTTGCTCCTGCAAGCGAGAAGAGAGAAAACAGAGACACGCACACCAAGGCATGGGAGAGTTGTTAAGTTAATCGCGCATATATATAGCCACAACGATAGCAACTCGCACTAGTTGCCGATCTTTATCACTTACAAATTTTCCAGCTCAAATTGTGGCCATAACCAGCTAATAACAGTTTATTTACTTGTGTTTTGTTTCTTATTTGTTTTTGCTTCCAACGCTCATTGTAATGTTGTTTTTATCTGGCAATCGACAATCTACAATCTACAATCGACAATCGACCAAAAATGGTCAACGACGCATTAAAAGCGTTTTGCTTGCGTTTTGCTCGCCGCTTTTGGCCGACCTTTAAATACTTTCGATTAACGCGATTTCTGACATGTCACGAGTCGCCCCCCTCCCCTGCCTACCTCCTCTGACTAGCAGCCCCCAGACCCCTCAGCATTCATAGAGATTTCGTACATACATACATAGGTATGTAGATGTACGACAGATTCCCCTTCAGACTGGGCGAGCAGGCCTTGGGCAGAAAGTCCACTGGTTTGACATAGTTCATCCAGACTTGTGTAAGTTTCTTATCCGATTGTAAGCGTCGTAATCATCTCTCGATATGGAGGAATATACACGTGAGCCCTGTCCCTTCCGCATTGTCGAGGACTGCGGCGGCGCCTTCGCCATGGGCTTTGTGGGCGGCTCCATTTTCCAGGCCATCAAGGGCTTCCGCAACGCGCCGTGCGGCATGCCGCGCCGGATGGCCGGAGCCATGGCCGCGATGCGCGCGCGCTCAGCTCTTGTCGGCGGCAGCTTCGCCATCTGGGGCGGCACATTCAGCGCCATCGACTGCGCCCTGGTCTATGGGCGTGGCAAGGAGGATCCCTGGAACTCGATCATCAGCGGAGCGGCCACTGGCGGCGTTCTCGCAGCACGTGGGGGTAAGCCGGCGTGCCCCGACTAAGGCATTCCATTGCATTCTCTCCTGCTTCCAGGTGTTCCGGCCATGCTGAGCAGCGCTCTGGTGGGCGGCGTGCTATTGGCTCTCATCGAGGGCGCCGGCATCGCCATGGCACACTACACGGCCGACACATACCGCCAGGTGTCCGTGGTGGAGCGCATGCAGGCCTACAACGAGCGCCAGCAGCGCCAGGAGCAGCAGCAGCAGAAGATCGCCAGCTTCTCCATGCCGGAGGCGGCCGAGGCGAGTTTCGCGTCGAATTCGACTTGGCGATCGAGTTGAGTGCATTGACATATCATAACATATTCACTCATTTACAGGGTAGCTCTTTGCCGGCCTAGAGGGAGACACCGTTGCCCCCTCGCTTGCTCACAACAACATCGTCGACAACAACATCGCCGACAACAACAGCAACAACATCAAAAACTACAACAACGAAAACGACAAAGACAAAGATTGAGTTCCGTTGTCTTGTATCTTTCCTTACTTTTGTTATAACTACGCGTTCCTGCGCCTTTCGATTGTTCCTGCCTCGAAATTGAAACACAGTCCGTCATATGTATAAACGTATCTATAGTATCTGTACGATCTGCCTTCTGTCTTCTGTCATCATTAATTAATATTCATTTGCCGTGCAGTCTCAAGTTTTCGAGTTTCCACCTAGAATAGAAATATTCCCCAACTTTGTATGCCGCGCGATGCGATGACGATGACGTCACGCTGATATGCATATGGCAGAGTCGTCGCGGATCCATAAGCCGACGTCGTGTCGTGTGCTTCCTAGCTCCAAGTTTGTAAGCGGCCCTCGCCTTATCGAGCATTCCACATCGTGCCCGTGCCATGAATTTCGGCATGTGGCAGACATTTGACTGTCGACTTGATTTATGATAATGCCAGGCGATCTAAGCGCGCAGACTATTCAGATATCATTTATATGTCTAGTATTTAATTCAGCTTCAGTCCTTCTTTCATTTCCAGATTTCAGCTGCTGCGATTACTATATATTCGATTCTTGCTGAAGTATTATAATGAGAAGACTGAATCGCGCCTAATACTCAGATATACCTCATATATGTTTTGATTTTAATTTTCTTTCGAAAAATAAAACTTGGGTATCGCACTGGATCTACTATGTCGGTCCCTTCTCTGATTTCTAGATCTCTGCTTATCCCTTTTGACTTTGACTTTTTGATTAAGACTTAAATTTAGATTTAGGTTTATGCTCACGCCAAAGGACTTATCAGCAGTAACACATAACTCAGATATCATTTACATGGTATATTTTGTTTTGCGATAAGAAAATCTTGTATCCATTTATAAATAATATATCTTTGCGTCGAGCCTCTGATTTTTCATGAATTTATAAATTAATTAATATATTTTAAATTAAGTAATTAATTTTATTATAATGTCAAACGACGAAATAATTGGTATGCATGTGTTTGGATTTCAAAAAGAAAACTCATTTGATATAGTATGGTATGGTATGCTCCTTGCTCTTCGATTTCTAGTGCTTCTGGTACTGCCTTTCCTCTAGTTTCAGATTCAGATGTGTCTATCTTTGACTCGACTGCTAGCTCTTCCAATTCCGTGCATAGCATTCAGATACTGCTTGAGCCTTGCTTCTTCTTTGATTTCCATTACTTCTGCTCCCCCCTGCCATTGCAACTATTTCTCGCTCGGCATTTGCCTTATACGAGGTGTGTTCAAAAAGTAAGGTGACTTTGTATTTTCAAGAAAAACTTTTAATTTATTTATCAATATTTATGTTGTCCCCTTCAAAGTAATCCCCCTCAGATACAATACACTTATGCCAACGGTTTTTCCAATCCTCAAAGCACTTCCCATAAGCACTTTTCGGTATAGCCTTGAGCTCTTGCAGCGATGCAGTCTTTATCTCTTCAATCGTTGCAAATCTCCGTCCTTTCATAGGTCTCTTCAGTTTTGGGAACAAGAAAAAGTCACATGGGGCCAAATGACCCTTTTGAGTAAATCTGGGTCGTCGTTGACGTCATTCAACAGCTCTTGAGCGATGCTCATGTGACAGTTCTTTTGGTCAAAATTCAGCAATTTCGGAACAAACTTCGCTGACACACGACTCATACCCAAAACGTTTGAAAAAATTTCATCGCACGAGCCAAGCGATATACCGACATCTTCAGCAACTTCTCTGATAGTGATTCGACGATTTTCCAAAACAATTTTCGTCACTGCTTGAACGTTTTCATCAGTTGTTGACGTGCTTGGGCGTCCAGAGCGAGGCTGGTCATTGGCATCTTCCCGGCCATCTTGGAAGAGTTTGTACCACTTGTACACATTTTTTTTACTCAGAACAGTTTCACCGTATGCCACTGTCAACATTTCAAGTGTTTCAGAGCACTTAATTTTATTTTTTACACAAAATTTGATGCAAATCCTTTGATCCATATTTTTCGATAGCAAAAAATCGCCGAGCTCGCAAAATAACTTGTAACTTTACGCCTCTCACAACCAAACAAAAGAGGATGTTCCATTGAAACTTGGTACAGATGTTAGGGAAGAGTGTACCAATATAACAAAACAAAAAAATCGATAATCGAAAATATGTTACCCGCGAAATTTGAAAAGTCACCTTACTTTTTGAATACACCTCGTACAATTTCTTGTGACATTCGCTTGACAAAATTAATTTCCGCCGTGCGCGCAACGTCATCCGCTGCAGAGATTCGTTTCTGGTTTGTTCGCAATTGAATAACGGATTGACAGCTCGCTCAGTGTCAACTCACACACACAAGAGCACTTGGAGTTGTAGTTGTGTGTCAGTTATTTTATTTATCAATTTGAGAACGTGGATAAAAGATGGAGACTGCTGGAGCAGCATCGTACCTCAAGGCCGTGGGGAGCAGAGAACTGACAGGCCTGAGCGATGGAAACGCGCAAGTTTTGCGATTGGAAACTGAAACAGGAACTATAAACGATGTACATACAGTATGATGTGCGCTTCAATATATATACATGTATATATGTACATTTATATATTATATTTAGATACTTTTATATTGTATTTATTTTATTTGCTACATTTATTTTTAAAATTTGAGAAACTCTAACTGAAACGCTTTGTCCTGCTCCTTTGTATATGTTTTCTACTATGCATCATTTGTTCCAATATCTTGGAAGCAATCAGTCTAGCTAATCCCCTTGAAACCTGTTGAAAACCACAAAAACGCTGATAAGTATAAATTGCGAGCGTAATTGGACTCGAGTGCAATCGAAATTGATTTATATACCATATATACCATAAATGTATATATATATATATGTATGTATATATATACATAGATTCGCATACTCGATCGCGCATGAACTGTAAATCGAATTATGAGCTTTTAATCCTACACTCTCAGGCTTTATGGAACATTATAAAGAGCGGGAAATCCTGTCCGGCTCCGGCTCTACACACATACATATGCATGTACATACATGTATGCAGTTGGAATGCAAAAACAAAGCGAATGCGAAATGAATTCGACGGCGACGGCAATTAGCAAAAGCGATCGCCGATAAGAGCGAAATTCAATGCCGACGATAATGGAGTGGGAGAAGTCTGAAGACTGAAGACAGAAGACTGAAGAAGAAGCAGAGACCAGGCATATGTATATTGATACAGTTCCAACAATTTGCTACGCGCTTTGTATTTACTCAGTAATATTTATCGCAATTTCCATGTTAATTTGCCTTAGAGTTACGCTTTCGCCTCTGTCCGTGAAGTTCGTTTATTTATTCATTGTGCATTATTTATTTGCTTCTTCTAGTTGCTGTTGCTGTTGCCTCTTTAATTAATTGCGCAGCTGCTCGAGTAAACTCCCTCTTCCGACTTGTAGGCCTAGTTCCATAACTCTATGGGGGCAACAACTACGGCAATTGTCGGGACTGGACAACTGTGTTTGATCTGTAAGTTGCGACATTTGACGAGAGCGACTCGAATCGTTCAATTATACCTCTCGATTCTACCATTCCCCTCCCGTTTCCGCTCATGCTTCTTGATTCTGTCGCGGCGCGAGGAATTTCATTTGAACAGTTGCGAAAAGTTCGCTTTGTCTTTTCTTTCTGTTTCTGTTTCGGTTTCTGTCCCTGTCTCCGTCTCTCTCTCTTGGCTCAATTTAATTTTGTTAAATTTTATTTATTTGCACGCGTCGAGTAAACACAAACAACAATTTTATATGGAACAATTTGGCGAGGGTCTCGTTTGCTTTTCGCATACCTTCGCGGGGGTCGGCAGCAAGATTTGAAGGCAGCAGCAAATCGAGGAATGTCACGAGGGTGCGACAAGGCGCAAGACAATGACTGATCGAGGAGCTGTTTAAAACTCGACTGGGAAGCTCAAAAGAGAGAGAGAGAGAGAGAGAGAGACAGAAAGAGAGAGAAAGAGATAGAGACAGAGAACAAGTAGGGGAACGAAGACAGGGTCTGAAAGTTTGACGAAGAAAATAAGAGTGAGGATGGAAAATAGAAAAAAAGAGAGAGGGGAGAGAGAAAGAAGTAGAGAATGTAAGACAAACATGTTTAGAAGTAAAATAGACAACGCAAAAAGAAAGAAAACTGAAGAAGTTGAGGCAGAGAGACATAATGATATTGAGAGAGTGGATTGAAGTAAAATGTAAGTTACAAATGGGAGAGGGCAAAGCTATAGAGAAAGAGAAGGTACGAAAGCGAAACAGCGAAGAGAGAGAGGAAGAGAAAAAGGAAAAATACTCGGGAGAATGTATCAGAATTATGGAAGTGTAATATAGTGGGTAGAAAGGCTTTTTAAGTTAGAGAGCGAGACAGAAATAAAGTACTATGCGACAATTTCAGATAGTCCTCTTAGCTCTAATTTTAAGTAGTTTTAGAATCTTTGTCTACACTCAACTTAATTGCATGGCTGTTCTGTACTTCCTATTGACTGCAGAGTCCAACTCTGATTTACAATCATATAAAAAGGTGTTAAGTTCAGCTATAACTTTACTAAATTGCCATCCAATTATATATGTATGTATATGGTGTATGGTATACATGTGGTAAATCTTTCCATGTAATTAACCATATTACTGCGCTCTATTCGGCTCGTTCGCCCTGCTGGGTTCATTAACCTGACAGAAATTTACTGTATTGCTGAACAAATAAACGTAGTGTTAGTTACGCCTGTAAATTTTGTAAACTGAGCCGGAAAACTGTACGGAATGGCAATAGAATGTCGAAGAATGAGTTACAGCTGAAAGAACTCGCAGCGGATCGCTGGGAAGGTGTTTATATCTTATCGCACTGCAGTCGTATTCGTCTTCGATTTCTTGGCCCTGGACTGGGCGTAGTGTCAGCGAGAAGAGCACAAAGAAGTGCTTGACAGCGGGGCTCAAGTCTTCTGGCTTTGGTAGTGGCGATAAGTGGCAGCAGGGTCGCCTTACTGACACCATTCGACTACCGATCGACCACCTGTCGACAGCTGATGAGTGTCAGTCACTTTGAACGCAGCAAAGTCGGCATAACAACTGGTCCCATTGTTGCACTTGTTGCCAGGGCTATATCTGACCTTTATGATCGATGTTAAGGATTGTGTGTTGGCTATAATTATAGCTAAATATATATAATGATCATATACTCTCTAGCTTTCATCGAACAATTAGAATTGAATCTTAATAAATCTCATTTCAAAAATGTGTTGTGATCGACTAGCAACTACCTTGTACATTGATTTTATGTATTGTATAGTTTTCAGTAGTTTCGTCTCATTCGACTACGTAGAGCTGCTCTCTCTGCACTCGAAAAATCATTTTGAAACGCATACCGAAATCAGAACAACCTTCAACCGCGCTGACTAATTGTAACTGCCATAAATACGCGTCAATTGTCTGTTTGTCTCGTCTGGTCTGGTCTGGTCGCTCGTCTGGCCTGAAGATCATTGACAAGTTGGGTCTTTGAACTTCGTGCTTATTGTACGCTCTGTTGAGCTTCATAAATTAATGGGTATAGCGTGGCATACTTGGGCAAACATGTAGGAGTTGGCAAAGCCTCAGCTCAGCTTGATTTAGCGCTGTGACGCACTCTCCGATAGGCAAATACTACTGCTGCAGCTATAGTACCATATACCATATACCATATACCATATGATATGCTTTCCACCTGCCTCACAATGTGAGGCGCTTTGCGCTCTCCCGAGTGCTTCTTCTGCAATCTAATCTTGGCTAATCTTTACCGTTTTTTGGTTTCTTTGTGGGTAGGTGTGCATGTATATAGTTCGTTTATATAAAATATTTTGTAATCATTTTAATATCAGTTGTTATTGCTGTTAACGCTTTTGTGGCTATTATAAATTATCAATTCTGCTATTAAGGCGACAGGCGCACATTAAGATTATCTGCTCGATCTATAAATAATGATATACGATTTCGGTTCAAACTTATTTATATAAGCGGGCTTAGCTTGCTATAAATTCTGATATAATTGTAGCTTTTGTTCGCTCTCCGTTCGTTTTGTAGGCCAGCGACTGTTTGCGATTGTTTATATATTTTTGAAAAAGTTTCAATAAATTATTTGGTTATTTCTTAGTTATGGTCACAGTTTGGCTGGAAAAAATTAGCTTAACTTGATGCAAATAATTCATATATTATATATCAGAAGGTTTATAGGAGCAGTTTGTGATGCAAATTCGTGTGAGATACTTGAGATGTACGTGCGTTTGTGTGTGTGTAGGCGACATGCAGGCACACACAACTACATGCACATGTGTAGGTATATACTGTATCGTACTTGCTGTTCAGATTCGCCATGCGACATGCAAGACTTACAAATATTTAATTAGTACTATGCGTGCATTCAGATCGAAATACTTAGTTACATTGCGCAGAATGCTACAGATGCAGATGCAGATGCAGATGCAGACAAGCTTGCGAGTAATGCACAGTAGTTTAGTTGCAGTTCTTGGTTTACGCTACTTTACGCTATTTACGGGATTAGTAATCGGGTTATGCAGTTGCACTTACCTGCGCACGGGAATCGCCAAATTGTCAACGCTGCGTGACAAACTGGAAACATCTTGACTAGCCCTACGTGACCTGGCACGTTATTAAATTATAAGGTGCAAACGAAATTGGGCCATAAAAGTAAATAAATACAACAAAAGACGAATAATAAGTTAACGAACAAACAGGTGGATGAGGCGTACTTAATATGAGAGGGGAATGAGTTTGTACTTGTACTTTTTGAATGCCATATGCATTGCGAGATACTCGCAGGAGAGCTACTACTTTATATACTCTAAGTACCTTTATATTGTTTAACAAACGCCGATAACAAAACAGCACACACACACACGCACCCACTCATACGTTACTCAAGCCCTTGCCAGATCACCCAAATAATTTATGGGATCTATCTCCAAGTGCCTCGACTTGTCAATTGCGCACGCGGCGATTAGAAGAGCACGCGCTTCATTTTATAACTATGGAAAGTCACGTTCCAATTACCCTACATTTTAAGGGCTATTTGTGGCTAGAAAACCGATTTGAATCCATGACACTGCATAGGATCGCTTCTAATTGGAAAACCATAATATTTCAGTTTCCATTTTAACGGACAAATAAAGTTCACACATCGCCGATAATATATAGCTCAAACTTAATTCTCTTATAGGGCAATACATTTAAAGAAAAACAGTTCCTGACATCGGTATTTCCTATTAATTTTGCGATTGCCTACGCAACATGATAAGCAAATATAGTATCAATAACCCTCAAGTGTTTTTCCAGTAATCTTGCTGAGTCTCGTCTAATCTCGCGAATTCAATCAGTTGCATCTCGTATACAGCCAAATTTAGCCCCCTTATCGTCTGGCTTCACTTGTCGATCGCCAGACTCCTCTCAAAATCCGTGTGAGCTGTCATCAAAAGTGCGACCCACTCCATCGACTGGCCCCATGGAAACACTCGAAGATCTCACAGGTAAAATTTCACCACGGCAAATCATAATTCGATTAGAGCACTTCTTATTTTAAACGCAAACGCCATGTCCGCAGGCAAAAATATACTATACTATATATTCGTGTGCTCCGTTGTTGGCGATTCACGATCTGGTGCTATGGCCATCTGAACCGATCGAAAGAGAGTTTATCTTTATAGCATACAATAGCCCGAAACAATACAACGTTAAATTGCCCCGCGCTGAAATCAGATGTTGGCCAAACATTCTGCAGTTCCTAGAACCCAAAAGGTACCCCAAAACAGTTCTTGGAACAATTGTATAAAGTCAAACTACTCACAGTTGGGCAAGACAACCAGACCGCTTAATAAATATCGCTGTTCCTCTCGCCCCTTCAATTAAATATTGAATACGAACAAATTTGCCATTGATTAACACTTTTTTACAATCAATTGTCGCGGGCAGTAATTTTCCCAGTCTTTCTCCCTCTCTTTTTATTGTAGGCATCCGGCACTTATTTCGGTCTGGTCTTAATGACAATCAACAAGTTTTTCGGGGGACTTTCTCAACCGATATTTATGACACTTCACACTTCCCCAGCCATAAAGTTCTTCGTTTGTTCCTCTTTAATTTGCTTCGTTTAGCAATGTTTCTCCGAAGAAACAAAGAAAGACAAAGCCAGAGAGTGATTGACAGCAAGAGAGATAGAGAGAGAGAGAGAGAGAAAGAGAGGAGAGCTGCTGATCTTCAATAGCGCAAACAAAGCCGTGGCGATAGTTAAGCAGACGCAAACGAGCGCGGAGAGGGAAGTGTGCATCGCGGGTTTTCTTCCGACAGATTCTCTGCGTACGTGCCCCTAGGCATGCCATGTGAGTGAGGAGGGTTCTGTGTAATACTGAAACGCTTAATGCTTGCGAGATCTGGGTTTGCCGGAAGCTGAGCTGTTTCGGAGCTGAGCTCGGCTGAACTTCCTTCTTAAGAACAGGTATGGCGCGCGAGAGTTCGCGTGACTCAACTGTGGAATACCTTGGACGGGGAACAGCGACTTGTTGTTGTTGTTGTCTTGCCATTGTCGAGTGTGTGTCTCATATAATTTTATAGACCTTGGCAACGTTAGTGACAAGTACTTGCTGTATACAATCGGCAATTGAGGCGAGTGTGTGAATTCTAATAAAGATCTCTATAAGAATTTAATATTTACAACAACTTAAATTATAAGTACTGCAATTACTTCATGATCTTGTTCTGTTGTTCAGTAATATTTCAACCATCAAACCCAAACACACACTCTCTCTTTATCATAGACTTATTCCCAACTTCAAACTTAGAAATTCGTAGACTCGGCAATGATTCATGCTAAGTTATAATGACATTTACTCTCCCCAGTGAGTTAGAGTATTTCATATGGCTTACCAGTATTGCTGTGACGTAATCATGATGTTTTGCATTGCGCAATTGCAATTGCCGCAAACATTTGCTCGAAAACAGCAGCAAATATTATTTTATTATTTAATATTTAATATTTATGTTTATTTTTATTTCCTTAGCACACACTGAAAAAGTGGAAGGAAGAGGGCACGTTTCCATTTCAATTTTCATTTCTTTGGGCAAATCAATCGCGAACAGGAAAAGTGATGCGCGTAAGGAGAGGGCAAAAGTTGACAAAAGTCCGTCGATAATTTGAAAAGAGGCCCATCAATCATACGCCGTGTCAGCCGTGGGGCGACAGATGGCGACAGATGAGCTGTAAAAGCGCACGCATACTAGCCGAAAAAATTCATCTAAAAACTGTGTTGACGTTTAATGACTCAATTTTGCTGTCATTCGTTGTTGCTGTTGCTGCTGCTGCTTTTGTTGTTGTTTTTTGCTGACGAAATTGATTACGAAATTAATTAGCTTGTCAAATGTGCGAGGAACGAGAGAAACACCAATTAATGAAATCCAGACCCAGCTCCCCTTATCAATGGCCAACTGCAGCGGCTTCTGAACTCTCCGAATGTCACGTGCCGCGTTGCACTGATAAGAGCGCGCTCTGATAACACAGCCGCAAGTAACGCGACAGCAGCGACGTCAGCAGCAGAAACAGAAACAGTCGCAGCAGCATCCGCAAGTGTCAGCTTTTGCTGCTTCTGATTTCTTGTGGTCTGCATTTCTACCCCTCTAATTTCAGTGTTCAGTGTTCAGTTTGCTTTCCTCTTCGGGTCTCTGATATTTGCTTCTTCGTTCTTATTGGAAGTTCTTAATGCCGCATTCTTATCTCGCGCTCGTTAGAGCCGCATTGTTTTCCCGACCATGTTTATGTTTGCCTCTCGCCAGATTACGGCCAAGTTGAAAGGGTTAATTGAAAGAACTTGGACTTTTTTTCCGTCTCCGTCGTAGTCGCGTGTATCATCCACGAGAACCGATAGCTGAGAGCACGTGACTTCTGAACTGGTTTGCCTAAGATCGACCCACTGTAGCTAATAGAACTCAGGTGTATGACTGAATTTCAATTTAACTTATTTGTTATTTTTTATTCGATTCAAATATAAAGCATCAAATATTTTGAAATTTGTTTATGAAATAAACATGAAATAAGCTCAACTTATTTGTTATTTTTTATTCGATTCAAATATAAAGCATCAAATATTTTGAAATTTGTTTATGAAATAAACATGAAATAAGCTCAATATTAAAAAAGAACAGTTTGAAGGCCTAGGTTGTTCTGACTACCAATATTACATTGAAACTAGAATTTAATTCATTCAATCCAAAACAAATGAAAAAATATAATTATTTCTAAGAACAACTGTATCAAATCTCCACGTAGTATTCCAATATACAGACAAATTGTGTGGAGTTTCAACTTGAGCTAAACAAGTTTTACAACAAAAACTAAAAGTTTTATAGAATTCGTAAAGACTTTAACAACATCTATCAAAAACATTTGAAAAACCCACAGATTTCGTAATAGTTTCCAATGAATTTACTGAATTGGCTAGAAAAATAACGAAAATGTATGTATGTAGGAAAAAACTATAAGCGTGAGATATTCTGCGAGGTATTTCTAAAAACAGCTATTTCAAAAATATACAAGTTTTATAGATCTTAAAGAAAATATATATAGGTTTGTCTATGGAAAGCTCATCTTCGCAAAGCTTCACGGATTTTTTTGCAACGGGTTCGGGGTGCGGTAGCCGAACACATACCGATATCCAGATATTACGCACTATAAATGACATCTCCTCGCCTCGCGATTTGTCCATCAACGACTCTCACAATTTCGCAAAACAATTTACAAGGTCAGTCCAAACAATTTCTGCTGCTTCTTCGCATTTTTCCTCTCATTTTTGTTGCTTTTGGTGTTGTTGTTTATAATAAATCAACTTGCACTTGAAATTAATCTCCTGACAACAACAATAACAACACATTTGGGTTAAGGCTAAAGTTTCGGCTTTTCAGCAATTTTTTGTTTTCTCGCTTTTTTTGTTTTTCTGTTTTTTTTTTTTTTTTTTTGTTTACGCACAAGGAAAGCAAATGCGCGATATCGTTATCTCATTTTTTTTTAAATTGTTTAAGCCTTCGATAAATACACAAACTAAAATAGAACGAAAGTTACTGTTCAGTTTAGCCGTGACTCACATCAAGAACTACGAACAATTATGGAGCTTCTCGAACAATAATCGCTATATAATTTGCTGTTGAATTTACCTGTACTTTAACTTAATTATTTATATTCTGATTTCTGTGTAATGTGCCTGCCTTATGACTTCTGTGCGAATCGTAAATATATCCAAAGTGTGGTCGGCTTGGCGCCAGTAATTTTCATGAGCTTTTTAACTGAACCCGGCGCCGGTTGAAAATAAAAACACCAGCGAACCGGTTCGGTTTGGTTCGGCACTAAGGCTACAACAACAACGAAGACGAAATTTGTGAGCCTAATTGAAATTTGCATAAAATCTAGTTTACCGTTTTTGTTGGCCATTTAGCAAATGGCATATAATTTGTTTCGTATTCACGAGGAGCGCGATAGTGTCAGCTCGCCTGATTAGCAGGTGCGACCACAGCCACACCTGGTCGAACTAAGTAACCACACACACACACGCACATACTTCGTGGGTATTTTGCATAATTTCGGGTTAGCTCTACGGCCGCCTCGATAGACAGACGAGCCCCTAGGTTGGGTTTATCTGACAATTCATTTATTTTTTCCTTAAGAGGGACATCAGCTAGTTTGAATAAGCTATATCTGTACTATATTCAAATATAAGTACAATATCTGTAATATATTCTTGATCGCAGTGAAGTCTGCTGTTACATTGAGATACATTTTGTTTACAAGAAAGCGCAGAGCATATGCATGCCTTATATGGTATGATTTTCGGCCACCTCGACATACTGCCTGATAAACTGACCTTCAATTGGCTTAATTAAATAACGCAGATAATGCAGTCCGGTTGCACTCAGAAGCCACTGCAAGTCTATAAACAAAACTGCAGATTAGCCGAACTGACAGCAACTGATGAATAGGAGGGAAAAGAAGAAGCAGCTATCTCTCATTTAAATGAAGTCTTCTTTTGCGTAAACCCTGATAAGCAGCGCTTATCAGCAAGTAACGGCAACAACAAAGGTGCGCAATATAATTTTAGTCTTTACCAAAATTTGCATGACATTTTGAAGTAAATTTTAAGTAAGAATAGAGAGAAAAGTACCCAAAATTGAAATAGAACAAAGGTTCTACCTTCCTTCGATATTTAACATTATATATTAAGAATCAGTGGAAGGAAATTGTACTGTGCTTTCGAAATTCTGAAAATAAAAGCAGTGGAAAATTCTTAATGAAGTGTTCAGATTAATTGCACTTCATTCGAGTTATTGATTCAATCATTTTCGAGATACTTTTTCAGTAAACTGCAAACGCATGCAACGCTCGCGCGTATTATCTTAAATATTTGGAAATTTGTAGCGTTAATAAATTATATTTGAAACACACGCACACACAATGCAGCTGAATGCGTTGCACTTTCGCATTTGCATAAAACAACAATAATTTATCCGTCGATTTTGCTCCGTTTTGCGCGACTTCTGTCGATCGCTTCTCGATGTGCTGTCGCGCTACCCGTGTTCCGTTTCCAACTGAATTCAGACTGAATTTCAACTGAATTTCAGGCCGAACCAAGGGGGATAACGAGCACTGCGAGAGAGCGCCGCGAGCTAATCGGATGGGATTGGATGGATGGATGTGTTATCATTATAAGTGCTGGATACACCCTCATATTTTATGGACGCACAGACAGAAGCGTACTAAGCACGCACACACACACCCATCACACACACACATTCGGTGTGGAGACCTTGTGGCATGGCATTAATATATATGAATTTATCAAATCAGCGGGCAGTCGAGCGCAGTAAAAGGCCGTCATGGACTTTGTGCATACACGCACGTAATCATCAGCGAGAGTGGACCACGGTCCGAGCGAGACCATCGACCACTGTGCAGGCCTGCCAACCCGTGACTTACACAGACAGTGCGAGTGATAAGTTCGTATATCGTGTGCCTCGACTTATCTAAGTCGAGCTGAGTTATCAGGTGCGAAATTTATTGTCATCCTCCGAAAGCCCCTATATTATTTAGGGTTAGGAAAGGTTAGTATTCTCTTGCTCTCTCTGGAATTTGAATTCGTCTTGAACTCGATTTGAAACTGGTTTCTCAAGCATCTTGTTAAGCGTTCCCCAATGGCAAATTTATATTACGTCGATCTCATGCAAATCGCAACCAGATGAACCCTTTAAATACTTTCCAGAGCGGTTTCCGCACACTTCGACCGGCTTTAGTAGTCGAGTTCTATGTCGATTACCTAATCTCAGCTTGGAGCAAAACTTCGAAAACTGCGCACAATTCAAATTGATTGTATACAACTGTAAAGTTTCTCCTCTTGTTCAACGATTAATACAGTAAACAATCCGACGAATCAACCGTGTGATTGATGATAAACATCTGATAACAATAACATCTATGGCCAAACTCGTCGGGCAGGTATGCGTATATAGTAGATGTCAGTCTGCCAACAAGTTGGAAACGAACATTACTGTAAACATATGTCCAGTTATGGATAAGTGGTTATCGGGCTGGTAGGGGGAGGGGGGTGGTTGCAGGGAATGCCGGAATATGAAATATATGCCGCATATAATTTGTATTGAGTGGCCATAAATAGATAAAAACAGATAGACATATAGCATCGGTGCGATTCGGTTTTGTTTAAAGCTCAATGCACAAATCAATTAAATGCGACCACGAAAATTTATGCGCTTCATAAATCGTGCGATTATAAGACTTATAGGCCATACTCAGCTGAATTCAAGACTTATAAGCCATAATACCCGTCAAGGGGCACTCGCAAATTTACGCCTGCCGCCATGAAAACACACAGGGGAGAATTTCGCAAAGCTCGCAAATAAGTACAAATACTTAAACTTGTATATATAGTATTTTTGTATATATAGTATACATCAATATCGTATCAGTGCCCGCATATTGTTGTTATATGGGGTTCAAGTGTGTTGCTAGTTTGATAAGTGCGCCCAGGCGAAAAAAGTGTTGACCGTGAACAGAATCGAAATAATCGCAACAAATGGAATTGGAGTACGCCTAACCTACATATATGCAGTAACACGGGTACTGGGCCCACATAAGCTAACCCGAATGACTCTTGTACTAAGCGTTAAGTGATTCCAATAATAAAAGTGATTCATGCTCTTGTCTTCAAGAGGTCCCACAGACAACAGGTGAGTCAGGCCCAATCAAAGTACTGTGACAACGTGAAATATATTGCAATTTCACCCAAAATGGGGTGTATGAGCTTATATGACTACAATGGGCTATAAACCCAACCTGAGGATAATTTAGAGAATGCAATTAAACTTAGATTTTATCGCATTCTGAAAATTCAAAATTCATCAATATTTGCATTCCTTGCCATAATCATTAAAAATCAACCGATATTCATGGAAAACATGAGCAGGTATACAATTTTAATCTAACTCTAGTTCTTCAGTGCTGCTGTACCATTTGGCTTTTCTTCAGTTGGAACTTACCTAAGCTTCATATGTGGCTGCAATTTGCAATCCTTCACCTAAGCAAATACTGCACGCCCTTTGGCTTTAACCTCCCCGCAGCGACCCTTGCAAGCTGAACATGATGTTTTACAGTTTACACAAGTGTTTAGGCATTACCTTCGCACACATACACATGCATACATACACACAGATACAAACGTACTTGCAGTCATCAAGCTGTACTTATGTTGACTTGAAATGCAGCCCGGCAGCTGAATATTCGCCACGTAGTATGTTATAGACACGAGTATTTGCTATTTACATCTGTCAAATATTTGCGCAAATAGTTGCGGTATTTAAGCAACTGCTTCGGAAGACAGACAGACTGGCGGACAGACATACGAGCAATACAGACAATGTAAATTGTAAATTGACTAACTAAAGCGAAAAGTGTGCGCAGGCATTTCCTATGGAGACTGATGGAGACTGCGACTCTTGTTGACACTTCGAATTGAGTGCGAAAAAGAATATGAGTACGAGTGTTAATAGGCAATACGAATGTGAATGCGAGTGCGAATACACAGGTGCGTGAACTGCTGAGAGCGCATGACAACACACAACAACACACACAACACTCAGCAGCAGAACAGACACAGCAACTGAAACTGAAACTGAAACTCAAATCGAGGCAGAAACAGAAACTGAAACCGGGGCAGGGTATGCGGAGGGACGAGGCAGGTTACGCGACAAGCCGTCAAACTGTGCAAATACGTGTACGCAGGCACGTGAGATTGCCTTATGGAGGCTGTGCGAGAGTCTGGCAATATTTAATTAAGAACGTTAGGCGCGGCAGCTCCGACAGCGGGGAGAGGGGCAGATAGAGAGGCGGAGACGCTGTGCGAAATCGCCAGCTTTTGTCTCGCACGCCAAGTGTCAATTGAACAAGTGCAATTGTTTTGCTTGTCTCCGCACTTGTTCGAACTCATCCGATGCGAACTTCCCTGAACTGAGCCTACAGACATTGCCATGGCATCTCGATGCCCAAATGAAAATTTCAGTTATTGCTTAAATTGCTATATAGAACTTTGGGTAGGTATTTCGATGATTTTTGGAAGTCGCATACAAATTTCTTGTCTTATTGATGAGTTTCCAGAAAATCAGGAAAAAGTATTTGATATTCTATCGTAATAATAAGTTTTAGTTTCTGTAGGTTGTATTTAGTTAAATTTTATTGCTTCAAAAAATCTTAAATTTACATTCAATTTTTTTGTCTAACCTGATAAAATATATTTATATAATCGTACCATATATAAGCTAGTTATTTAAAGTCGCAAAACAGCCTTGTCAGCAAATCATGAAAATAAACTTCAAAGCTTAATAAAAAATGAACCCCTAGTATGTGTATTATACCAACTAGAAAATCAATTTTAAAATCCGAATCAGAATATTCCCATAAATTTTAAATTTTTGTACTCGATTTATTTTGTAGTGAATTCATCGCAAACTCTCCGAGCCCAAGTTGAAATGCTGTTTACACTAATAATGCTTTCATTGTCCACTTGATTGAGCTGATGAAAATACTTGTAATAACATTAAGTTCCCGCTGATTCGCAATCGCGTGCCATAAAAACGTGCTGCCTCATTCTGTAGCTATGAACAACTGCAAGTCTATGTGGGGCGGTCAGTTTTGTTGGGTTGGGTTCGATTGTGTGGGGCGCTTGTTTACATTGCATTCGGCAATTAATTCTCTTTACAAGTTCAATTGACATTGAATTGTAAGTTGCGCAGTTGATTGGCCGCAGGTTCCTCGCCGCATTCGAAACTTACATAAAGAAGGCCACATCAAGAGGGGAACAGGGAACAGGGTAAAGGGAGCAGGGAACACAGAAAACAGAGCACATGAGCTTGATTAAAATATGGTTGTATGTGCAAATTCGAGTACGTCTAGTCAATAACCCCCCTGGACTGTCCGCAATGATTGATTTGCATTGCAATGCTGGAAATTGGTGATTGCATTGGGAAATGGCGCCGGGGGACTGAGGCTTTGTCCGAGTTCGTTGATTTTCGATTGGTTCGAAATAATCAATGGCTGTTTGGTAATTAAAATCCATAATCAGGCAGTCGAGTGGACGAGGAACACAAGTAATTACAACAAAATGACAAATGAAATGAATCGAAAGCATTCGAGGAACATGAAATGTTTGAGCTAACAAATAAAAGAGAACAAGAAGAGCAACAAAACACAAAATATATAGTATATGATATAAAATATTTATGTATGTATATGTATATCAAGCATAATTAAGAGAACAGAAAGAGAAAATAACAGATAACATGCAACATTCAATTGTTTTAATAGCGAACTCGAGAGTCTGTCGAAATGGTTATGCCTGCGGGCGAGGATTTTCAATAAATACAAAAAAAAAATAATCTTATCTTAATGAGGCTTATTTGACGCCTTGGCAGGCAAATCGACAAATATATACACAGTGCTAATGGCGAAAGGCGTGGCGTGGTCGAGTTCAGCTCAGGTCATAATTATGACAAGACTCTTCGGCGTAGCACAGTTGGGCATCTAAGGTTACGACTCCGGGTTGGGTCATGGTCAGTCAATGGACTGACGTGGTTCACGGGAAAACAAAAAGCTTCGCTAATGGCATCGCAGTGCAGTAATTGAATAGGTAACCAAACAACATAATTTGTAATGCATTAGTGTTCAAATTTCCAAAGATGTTATAAGTGTCTTCAAGCTGTCAACCAATCGCTTCAAATATTGCGATGAAGGATGATTTCAAATTAATGATGAGATTGAACTTAATAACAGACGCAGGCTTTTCGTCGGTTCTGCAGTTGATCTCATTGTCAGGTCAACTGTACTCTATAATTAAATCCGCTTGAAATATGTTTTCAAATAACCAAGTTTGACTACCGTGAGTCGATTACGTACAATCAATTACTGCACAAATAAATAATTGGCCCAGCCGAAATATGGCGAACTTTTTCGCACACTTGATCGATATTAATGGTTATGCGATAATTCAACATGAAAGACCTTTTTCGGGGTCTCTTTCACCGCGTCTCACAAAGCACAAGTCAAGGTCTTCGCTTCGCCACGCTCAAGAATTTGTGCGAACGATGACGCAACAAAATAAACAATAATCCATTAATTTCCCACACTCCATACGCCAAAAGGTGCACATAATGAATAACTTTTAGTGAAATCATCGTTATGCTCAATTGGAAATTGGAGGCTTATCACGATCCCCAATGGCCAGAGACAGCTGAGAGAGAGAGCGGGAGACAAAGAGTCACTCGCATGGCCAAGCGAAAGCTGCAAGTGTAGTCGAGCTATAAATCACAGGGCATACGTAGCTTAGTTCACTTTTTGCAATGATCAGTGGAGTTACGAGGGTTTCTAGTATTAGGAATCTCGGGGTATCTAAACATTCAACGATGCGTTTTAGTTACTTGCAAGGCGCTTGTTAAACATTACGGTTAGATATTAAACACATGGATGAATAATCGATGAATACACGATTTCAGATGGCATATATGCGTGGTAGACTGTGACTATAGCGAACCTGTTCTTGAAGTTATCGGGCACGAATATATTCCACCAGGAGTGGCGCTTCTCGCGCGGAAAGTACTCAACGTGATTGGGATCGACAATGTCGTCCTCATCGTCGTCATTCGAGTAGCTTCGCAGGCCGCCGCCGCCAGCACTGGAGCCATTCGCCGCCATACTGTCATTGGTCAGATCGCCCTGCGACTCGCTGTGCGTTATGTTCGTTATGTTGGAGTCGAGACTGCGCTGGTTGATATACTCCATTTTCATGCGTCTGTGCCGATCGAGCTTCGTCTGCAGCGAGCTGCGACGTCGGCGTTGGCGATCGTTGGGTGTGTCGTAGGGATTCATGCCCTGCACAATGTGACGGGACTGAGTGCCGTCCTCGAAGTAGGTCACTTTGCCCGGCTCGTTCGGCGAGCTGGCGCGTATGTTCTCCTCCGAGCTATATACGATATCGGGGCTGTTGGTGGGCGTGGCAGAGCCATCAGACTTCTCGCTGCGCACAGCCGATTCATATGAGTCTTTGGTAGAATTCTGAAAGTAAACAAATCACAGGCGCCGGCCGGGAAGGGAGCGTTGGAGAAGAGAGTAGAGTTAGCTAGGGGCCAAAGTTCTATGCGAGGGAAATTGGACACTCACCTTACTGCTATCACGCCGCAGAAATGAGACGGCTATGGAGCTGCGTCGCTTCTGGCTCTTATCCGACTTGCTGGAGAAGAGTCCCAGCGCGAGGGAGCTGCGACGCGGCGGCTTCTGTGGCGGCAGCGGTGCCGTGACGTTCATGCTGCTCTCCGTCTCGCCGCCGTCGCCATCCGCATGCTCATCGATGTTGACCAATGACGGTATGGAGGCGCTGGCCCAGTCCTTGCGCAGGCGATACTTGCCGCTCTCGATGACGCTCATGTTGGTGATCGCGATCCTCTGCTCGCCTCAACTCAGTTACGAGTTAACCGTTAGGCGCTGCAAATATTACGCTATATTAATCGACCGCTTTCAACAAACTACAACAGACTATTGCAAATTGCTCTGCCCAGCGAGGCGTGGCTCCCGCCCCGACAGTGGGTTACAGTTACGGTAGTAGCTGCCAGCCTATATATGGTATTTCCCAACTCTCTCACTGGCGCGCTCTCCCACAGTGTCGGGCGCAACTTTTACTTTCAATGAACTCCATTGAACCGACATTAGCGATGTAATTAGCAGGCCGTTGTCGGTCGTCCGGAACGTCAACGATGATATCGCAGCTTGACTCTATGTACGTAAGTATGACGATTATCTAAGTGCATGCAGCGTACAGCACGAGCAACTCAATTACCCGTTGTGGGACAGCGGAAAGGGGTGGCAGAATGGGCGAATGGGCGCGATCATTAGGGGAATGAGTTGCAATAGCGCCACGCGATCGGATGTCGGCCACAGTGAATGCTCCGATCATCTACAAAGAAGACTACGATCCGAGCAAGCGTATTGAGATATTGAACTCGATCAAACAGCGCTGACCAGACATCGATTTGCTAGATTGAATATTTAGTTAATTAAAAAAGGGTTGACCTATCATTACCTTTAATGATTTTTCAAACTGAAATCAATTTAGCAGTACTCAGAGCCATTCACAAAACTCATTAGACTCAAGACAGAAGATTACACGCAATTAAGAAGAGAATCGATTATCGATTAGTTGAATAGATCAGCCTCTAGATTTTACATTTTTATAGTTAGATCGAACACTGATATAATCAAGTAATTAGTAAGATTATAGTCCAACTTCAGACCACTTGAAACTCAAATCGATCAGCTCTGCTCTGAGCCATGGAAGAGACCCACCAACAACTTTTAACTTAAAGATCGTAAACAGAAGCTCGAAATACCTTGCGATACTCGTCAACAGGCGAAGAATCAAATAAAGGAATTCGGCAGCATAAAACACAGATTAGCATATCAATGGTTTGAGCTGGTACGACATGACCTTGAGAGTCCCCATCCCTCTTTAGAATAACAAATTAGGCAAAGTTATTGTTATTATCTCGATAAGCCAGCAGACACATTCCGTATAAACCAGTTCACTTTCGGTTGAGGGAACTACAACTAACTATAGAGCCAAGTGACTATTGAAACCAATGTACCCTGCTCCACAGTCAACAATCGACTATGCTAAATGGCAGAACAACTGCTAATAATGAAAATTAGCGTCGAAAACTTCATGACATCCGAACAATAGCGGCAACCTACGACAACAACAGCAACAACAACTGCAACTATAAAGCAGCAACAACAATGAAAACAGTTTAATAATAATAATAATAAAAATCAGGCCGGCTAACGATGACGACGTCGATTTGAATGACTTCACGGAGCGTTACAAGACCCGCTGCACGACAGCGAAAGCGAAAGTGCTCGCTTAATATACAAGCTTAGATATCATTCGGAGATAAGCGACACGCCCAAAGGCAGCGACGCCGCCGGCTGGGACAATGGGAATTCTAAGCGCATTACGGAGAGTTGAATGAATGAAATTACAATATTGCACTCGTAGCTCTCTAATTGCACACCCAGCTCGGCGCGTTTCTGGGGCCTGTAAACTGTCAGTTGTTATAATTTAACGCCTGGCCGATCCGAGCGAGTGTAAGTGGTTATTGCCAATTCTCACGTCAATTCGCTGGAGCTAGAGCGATAGATCAGAACAGGGCTATAATTGCTTCTAGTTTATTCAGCTAATGTTTACGCTGGGGATTACAACTAATTGGAGTCTCAGTTGAACGAAAACGTAGGAAATATATGTCCAGATAGTATTCAGCTGTATGGGTAGATCGAGGCCTTGCCCAAATCAGAAGCGAGTCGAACGCGCAGATACATGTGTTAATAGAAGTGCTGGAACTGCGATTAGATAGCCCATTGGAGGCACTCGAGTCTCGGGGTTACGACATTATCTGTCTCTTTATTGATAGCACGGATTCTAGTGTCTCTCTAGTGTTTTTCTGCGCGCTTCACAAACACTCGTCAATGGCTATAGAGCATGTAATCCCAGCCCGAGTGCCCCCTTATCTGGCCAACAGATTCCGTAATATCAAAAGCGCCATAGGAAACGAGCAATTTGAATAAGTCGCCGCATGATCGTTATGAATATACGAGAAGTGCGCGAATAAACGACTATATGCCATATGAATACACTCGTAACCTTGCGTGCGCTAAGTGCGCAACTGCGACTGACCACAACCGGTCAGTCTCAAGGCGTTTACACTGCCCCTCGAGAAGTGAATTGAAGTGAACTGAAGTGGAGTGAAGTTCACGCTTGGAAGCCGGGGGATCTGCTACGAGTACTTACGACTTATAGTTAAGACCGAATCGGCCCGGCCATTGGTCTATAGGTCTCCCCGCTGGTGACTGTGCCTGGGGTCTGGGTCTTGCGTCTTGGGTCTGGGTCTAGGGCGTTTCTTTTAAATTGCATTGGGCCGTGAAGGCGAGACTCGAGATTCGATGTGGTAGCGCTGCGATCGAGTGGGGGATCATCAATTGTGCAATGCGCATAAATGAATAGAAATGACACTCGAAAAAGTGAAAAACACCAGCAACCCAAATCTTACTGTGTCAATGTCACGGTCAGTCAACCGAAAACTGGTCGGCTATTGTCAACAGTTTCACGGCATCATCAATGGGCCATTCATCTTCGGCAGCCCCACCTGCCGCTCTTCGCGTCCCATTCCATCCCATCCCATACACCAATATCATATATGGCCAGCTGTAATCTGTGACAAAATTTTCCATGGCATGGGAAAACAAGCGTGCAAGTGGAAAACTACAGCACGTGATAACGCAACATCGCCGATAAGCTGCACCACGACTGGCCGTTGCAGCCCACAGATGTCCATGCATCCACACGCACTCACACAGATACTTGCAGACACACACTTGCACATGCTTGCATTCGGTCGATGCAAATGGTATGTCTGATTTTCACACTCAAATGGAAATGCAACAAACAAGTGACTATAAAAAACTCGATGACTAACTAACCCAAGGCAAGGCAGATAAAGGAGCCTGAAGGCAAAGAGAGAGAGAGAGAGAGAGACAGACATAGATGGGGAGTGTTTGTTAAGCGGGGGGAAGAAGGATGTAGAGAGAGATGCTTCCAATCAAAGTCCCACAATGAGTTGCAAGTATTATGAGGTGTGATAAGCCCTTGGAAAATTTTCATTCATTCAATTGCAAATGTCCAGGCGACAAAGGTTGATTTATTTTCTCAACGAGAGGAAAAGTCTTTAAAAGGGAAATAAATAATTTAATATAAATGTTTTTATATTTGATGAAGTTCTCAAAAACTGTAATTTTCTACAAAATGATGTATAAGACTTAAAGATACATTTTTGCTTTTTTCAGCCTTTCAGAGTTCTAATTCACGTTTCGATTTCGTCATCGAGTGTTAACATCATGAACATATTAGACAAGTGGAAATCTTAATTCTGCTTCGCATCGGGTTACACAACTGCAAGCTAAACATCGGCTGCAGACTGAATAAATAATTTGCAGTCGCAAATTGCGAAACTCTAGATCGTAGATCGTGAATAATGTTCGCAGAGCCCAACTACTATGGTATATGAATGTACCCAATTGATATCAGTTGATTGAGTGTGCACTTTGCCTCCACACTCAACGTTCAATTAACCGATAAATGTTGAGCCACAACCAACGGCTAATCTCGTAGCTTAAAATTGAATTTCCCATATCAATTTCATGATAAGCACAGTGTATGCTCCCGCTCTCTCCCTCTCTCCATTTCTCTCGATATCTCTCACTAGTATGTGTTCAAGAATTGGTTATTTATGGCTCAGTTGGAAAATTTGTTTGACATACACAAGCAGACAGACACAGAGAGACTCTCAAACATAAACAGACTGACTGCACTTTCGCTTTTGCAAATGCACACAAATACTAAAACGAATGTATCTGAAAGATACAAACGGCTCGCGTCAACGCACACGCACCCCCAAGGAGCGACAGCGGAGCGGGGAGTACGGCAGACCACATTCCGCTGCCAAATGAAATGAAACGCAAAAGAAAGAATAAGTAAACAGTGGCCAGTAGTCGATGTTCGACTCTTAGATACCCTGCTAAACGAATAGCAGGGAAACTAGCTCAAATTATAGTTAATCAATCTATTAATAGAATACAATGATATATAAATATTGCGTTATATTCTATATCTTTCTCATAAATCTGAATTTTGAACATAGTCAGATACCTCGTAATAGTATCTATAAATTAACTCAATTCAGTATTTAAATTTATTCAAAACTGTTAACCTTTGTTTTTTTGCGTCACCTCGCCTATTATTCATTCTGCCCCAGTTGTTGTTTTACAGGGTACAATCTTTAAAACTACACATAATACATAAACAAAACAAACACGCATAGCCGCAGATACAAATTTATCTGCTGCTGTACGACAAATAGCATAAAAATCGCGTGACTACGAGCCCAAAGAAATGTATTCGATATATCTACGCTTATATATCGCAAGAGTTCAACATTTAGAGGGAGAAATAACGACAGAGAGACGGATTGAGAGTCTTGTGTCGTCAAACATAATTTACAGCAAATTTTAAGCAGACTTTTCGACGATAAATAAACTGCTTCTTTCTATTTATTTACTAAACTTTGACACAGTTCTAGCAGCATATCAACTCGCTGCGCCTTTTAACCTAGTTTTATTTATTGAATCTATCATTCTGATTGTAAATCACCGCAAACTTTGTTCATTCACACTGTTAAGATACACACTGACACACTACGGTGTGTTTGGGATTATCTGCTATTCTCATTGCTGACGCGTCACGAATACAGAAAGATATCCGAGCGCGAGCATTCATATTTGTTTGATTTGCCAATCTCCCTTCAAATATTTTTACTCTTGAAACTACGTAAGCAGCTGGCATTTGTCTGTCGGACGTAATCCCCCCATGCTTCCCTTGTACTCCTCCCCGATCTCTATGGCTTCTACATTTTGTCGTAATGCAAAAACCGGTTGCATAAACAATTCGCTAATAACAATCGACTTAAAATCATAAATTTGATATCAAAGGCGAAAGAAACGGCAACACATTCACACACAACTTCGGGCGAAGTGCTGCATGAAATTCCTAAGGAATTTCCAATTAGAAACCAACAAACGGAACACTTTGAGGTGCGTTAGATTGTCAACACGATCGTGTTCAGATCATAAATCACGCAATCGAAATAATTAATTTCGTCTCGAAATGTATCTGTATCTGTATCTGTACTTATGCTCTGGACAATGAAAACAAAAACAAACTGGTCGGCCCGTGTCGTTGAACTGTGGGTGTGAGTGTGCGTGTGTGATTGTGCTGAGACTGAGTGAGTGTGTGCAGAAACACAAAAGATACAAATGTATCTACACGTGTTTGCTACCGTTTAACTGAGTATTTTTCATCAGCAAAAGTGTCAAGTGGTTACACCAACAACGACGGGTGGCGAATCGATTGTTAAGCGTAATTTGCTTAATTATACCCTGTACACACGACACACACACATACGAAAACAGGGTGTAGTAAAGTTTTCGAGCTCTTGAAGCATCCACTCAATTAGCATTGAGATGCGAGACAATGTGACTACTTTCTGTTTGAGCTAGTCAGTTCTCAGATTTCTCACGCAGCTCTTAATCAGCCTATCAGATATGTGCGTACATATGTAGCCTTTAAAGCTGGCACTATAGAATAATAATGCTGGAAGATTATCGATGAATTGATTGACTCATCGCAGTGGTAATGCCTACACATTGCCAAGACTCTAGTTGAATACTATATATATAATTTGTATGTATGCTTTCGATATAGTTATGCATTTTATGGAACATAATAAAACTGTATTACTATCGATGGACAGTTTGGTAAGTTTTTTATTAGCCGATAAATCCAACTGACGATAGTGAATTTCGATGTTGTCACCGCTGATGTTTATTGGCCCCATCGATAGTTGTTAACCCATTTGAACTGTACTATCGAGTAATATTCGAGTTCTCTTGCGAACAATCTAATTCACTGCGCTTACTAATAAATACTGTGCTGCTGGGCCTGGCCGAGTACTCGATCGTAAAACAACTAGTTGGCCACATGTTCCGGCTCTGCAGTTGCTTTAATACACCACTTGAACACGTTAGTTGTGGAGTTGTAGGTTGGGCTAGCCACGAGGTGCGGCACAACAGGAATTCATTGAGCTGAGTCCCGGTAGTGGGTAATAAAACCAAACAATTGGTCAACTTTTCTACTCTGGCGGTATTTATGGCTGCACTGTCTGCGTTGATCACGTGGCCTGCCTAGGCTCAAGATAGAGTGATAATAAGTGCGATATAGCTAAATTCTCAACTTAGCTTCAGTTTTATGTACAAAATTTCCATTGCATAATAATTAAGAACCGACTTCGATGACATAAAACCGCGAGCATCGCATTACATAGTATACGATTCGCTTGGTATTCAAGTCATATGTATAAACCGAACGATAACATTTATTTACGTATCAGATATTCAGGCGGACAATGTATGCAGCAAGTACTATATACGATATTAATATTAGAGCTCGCTGGCAGACAGCAAATCCGCATTAGAATCAAATTCAAGCACATGACAGTCACAAGTCGCCGCTGACAGGAAGCAAGGGAATTGAAGAATGAGAGGGTGGGAGAGGGAAAGAGCGTGTGTTAGTCTGTGTGTGTGTGTGTGTGGGGGGAAGGGGGGTCAATACATAAGCAGACGCATGGCTGTGGCGACAAAAATGACATAATCCGTAAGCGTGACACTTGAGCCGATTTTGTGTGTGAACCTGGACAGGCCGCAAGAATGCCGAGTAGCTGAGCATTTATATCTGTATCTACAAGATATAAATGTATAAGTGAAGTGTTGCTAGCACAATTAAAGGTGGCTTACACAAGTTTTTGTTATTATTGTTGTTGTTTTTAATAATTTTTCAATTATTTGCACCTCGATCGACAGATCGCCAGATTTTGTAAGAGATAAAAACAACCACATAAAGAAGAAAACAAAAAGTTTTTACTAAGGCGGAAGTGATCGCAATTTGTTTGGAAACCTGTTCGGAATTTTGCCTGCGATTTACTACTTTCATAACTATGCGTGTATGTGTACGTATCAGTACATACGTAAATGTATCTGCGTATCTATCGCTGTGCCTGCCTGCGTATCTGTGTGCTTAATCAAAACCAATCAATCGTCAAGTTTCTGTTCCGCAAAACAAAAAAAAATTGTATATAGAAATAAACGAATTGAAAAATCAACAATTTTGCTTACAAGTGCGACCACAACAACAATAACAACAACAACTTAAACCGCAAGACGGAACCAAACGAGCGAAATTCAATGAGTGGAGTCCCCTCCTAGAACGATTACTACTTATGTTGCCCACGAATTCGCTTCGGGCGACAACTGATTTTGTTTGCAAAACGGAAACATTTCCTAGAGCTTATAAAATGATTTCACTAATTTAAGAATCTTGGATTTAAAATTGAATCCGATTCCGAAATTCAGCGTGGGCTGTCGACGCAGCTCAGAATGATTAATTAATAATCTTTTAGATCGAAATGCAAGTGAAACACTAAAGAAAAGTGCGATTAACATTTATTTTCACTTTGAAAAATCTAAACAAATTGTATGCTACTTCGCTTTACTCATGGCATTTACATATCTACGCATTTGGTTAACAAATTTATTCAAAACTTATCCGTGATCTTTAATGCGCATTTAATATATTACACAATTTGCTTGAGCCAAAACAAATATATATGCATGATCAATATATATATATATAGAAAACTATTTGTTTTTTTTCAAATATTACATCAAGAAATTCGTTTTGACTAATTTGAAAATTGCACTCTGTCGAAATTTGGCAGAGGATTGCCAGTTCTATCGAGACTTCGGAAAGCAGTGTGAAATGGCAATTTTGGTTTTATGTATTTGTTAATAAATAAAACACTATAAGTCAAATTATCAGTTCTAAATCTCTAAATTTTAAAGTTTAATAATAATTTCATTGAATAATTCGTAGTGAACTTAAGCAATAGCTTTTTAGTTTTCTTGGTCAAGATTTATACATTTATATTGATAGGAGTTTAAAAGTTAAAGTTTTTAACTCCTCATTAAATTTTAGTTGAATTTTAAAATTTAATATATAATAAAGACACGCTTTTCGGCATACTTATCATACATCTGCTTCAGCAATTACAGATACATTTTTAATTTATTTAATTAATTTACTTTTTCGATTCAAAATTTCGAGTTTGGAATATTTCAGATATTTATGGAGTACACATGTTTAATTGCAATCGAGTGCGGTTTATTTTACAGGATATCAACTTCTTTCTGCTAAAAATATTAATCAAATCGCCTGCGGCTACTGCACAGCAGGTCTATAATGAAAGTGCGCTTATTAAATCATCGACATGAACATCATCAATAAATCACACATGCCGAAAATAAAAACAGCAACAACAACAACAGCAACAATCGTCCGAGACTCGAAGTGCTCTTTGTACCGATACAAAAGAGACGCAACAAAATACTCGCGGCTTAAGGAGTATATGAAGTGCCTTTGTGAGCGACAATTGATCGGCGGCATAGTACCGTATATAGCATATAGACATACTACACGTATATCGAATACTATACACGAAACTCATGTATTTATTTGTGCAATTATGACATTTTTTTCACGCCAAGTCGAACAAACAAATAACAAACTCACAGTAAGGCTCTTTGTCTGAGGCGCACAAAATATAAAGCTCATAAATTATCAAAATAAAAATAAAATAATAAATAAAATAAAAACAAAACACATTAAAAATGATTATGCGAAATGCAATTTCCCCCCGAACGACGGCAGGCCTTCTTTTGAAAGCTATTTTGCATATGCGCGTTTCGGGGATCCTTAGCAGACAAAGCCTATAGCTGTAGCTATAGCTATACCTATAGATGGCTGCGACAATGCAGCGCCGATAATGGGCCGAGCGTTCTTTTTTCGCTTCCCGGTCTGAAAACGCTGTATATATATGTGCATGTGGGCTGGAAATAAATTGAGAGACGCTATAAGCTGACCAACGCACAGCTTGTCGCTCGGTATCAATAAAAAGATACAAAAGTATCTACGCGATGCATCTTTCTTCCTCCTCAGTGAGTTTGCATTTCCGTGTTGGCATTTAAAAATATTAACGCATTCAATTGAGCCCGTTGCATGTCGGAATGGATTTATAGATTCTGACACGCCCACGCGATGCGCCTCATTATAGCAGATACTATATATATGTATGTGATTTTGCCACCTGACTTGGCTGGCCTGAATTCGCTTCTAGACGGCATTAAATCTTCATATTCAAAAATAAATCTGCATTATCTATCCCATGCATTTTATCATAAATAGTATATTTTGCTCCACCTATCGTGACAGGTTCTTATAGGGCTTAGAAGCGAAACCGTCAGACCTCAGTGTTCACACGAAGTGATACTGATGATGTCGACACACTCGTAAATGAAAATTGTGTCGAAGATTTGCCATTGAAGGCAAGAAATTTAAACAAAAACAGTCATTTATAATGAGCAAGAAATATCTTATCGAACTAACCAAACAACAGTTACTATAGATAGCGAGTCCCTCGCGAAGACAGTATAATATTTAGAAGCGGAAGCCGCTTTCATAATATGCAAATAATCAGCGTGCTATAACAAATGCCATAGGCGCGATTAAATGAACTAGCGTGATTAAAAGGTCTTTATCTTGTTTCTATATTTGATCGATCGGTGGACTCCATAATAAATCAACTAATTTACATTTTTAATGTTTTTTCAGCACTTAATTTGACAAAGAGACGCAGACGATATCAGCCTTATAGCATGTGATTTCGAGGGAACACAAACTATTTATAACAACTTAAATATAACGGAGCTTAGAGCTTGGAGCTTTCTAAGAGCGACACTCTTAGCCTCTCTGCGCTGCAAGAAGAGCGCCTGAAGAGCAGCAGCAGCAGCAGACGCGCTAGCCGCGCCACTCAGTCTACAAATCTGAAATCGGAATCTGAAGCAGGTTGTGCCGGATTTGCATAAAGTGTGAGAAGAACGGACAACAGTTAGGGGAACGGAACTGCAAGTCTGGACAGAGCTTGATAGACAGTATATATGTATACGTATGTATATAAGATTTGTATAAGTTATGATACATATCGTATATACGATATATCTATATATATATATAACGCTAATGCGAATGTTTGCACAGGTTTGGACTGTTACAACACACACGCACACGCACACGCACACATACAAACAAATACGTGCCCATATGTCAGTGTGAGTTCATTACTTTTGGAATACCGTTGCCTTTTAATTCTCTCTGCACACAAATGGCATAGAAGGGCCCCAGCTCGAGCTTGGAAACGACGCACACGGCGAAGACAGTAAAAATGTTGCGTGCTGAACTCTTTGCCATTGTTGTTGCTGTTGCTGTTGCTGTTGTTGCTGGGGTTGTGCTTGGTTTTATTGTGCTGATGACCTTAAATTAGGCGTAGGTCTTCAGTTTTTTTGTTTTTCCTCTTTTCTCTGTCTGCCGCATTCGTCGCTGTTGGCCAAGTTTGGTGTGCTGTCAGCTGTTTTGTGCGCTTTGGCCTCAAGTTGTACTAAATAACAACAATTTTTACACACTCACAAGCAGCAGTAGCAGCGACAACAACAACTCCGACAACAACACCAACAACAACAACTGTTGGAATGCCTTGACCCGCAGGCGGCAATAGCCGAGAATAATGGCAATCATATTGTTGGTTAGCTTGGATTATGTTAACACACGCACACACACACACATGCACACACACACATGCATACACACACACACACTGGCATGCAAAAGTGAATGCAAACGGGAGAAAACGAGAGGAAAACAACAATTGCAGTTGCAGAGGGCAGCGGACACAGTGGGAGAGAGAGAAAGAAGCAGCAGCCTAGACTGCAGTCAGCAGCCGAGAAGGGCTTAGCCAGAGTCGAGAGAGCGAGCATAGAGAGAGCGACAGACCAGCAAAGAGAGTGGGAGCGAGCGATCGGGAGAGGCGGCAGCATTCGGTAACCGTTTCTTTGCCTATTTTCGAGCACACTTTGCAATTCGCTTCCTATTTCCCCGCCTCTTTCTTACATCATCCAAGTATACACACACATACACACACCTGGTTTGTTGGCTCGATCGTTGTGCAGCAGTAGTGGTGCCTTCTGAGCTTCGGGCTCTTACTGCAATTCGTTTAGCTTCGTTTGTGCTTCGTTTGCCTTTCTTCCTTTGCTCGATTCCTTCTTCGTTGTTTGTTTCTTAGTTAAACTTTTTGTTGCAAAATCTTGTTTCAGTCACATTTCTAACTGGTATTAATTTCACTTTCTTCTCCTTCAACTTCTCCTCCTTCTTGTTTTTTTTTTTATCACTCTCGTTAAACTTTGAAACGATAAACAAACACGAATAATTTGAGTGCAACTTTTATTTAGTGATTTTCTTGTTTCTCTTTAGCATCAGGCGAAGAGTGTGAAGCAAATGCACTCTGCGAATTCAATTTATATAGACGATCAGATTGGGCACATTTGAATACGATGCGAGATATAGATCTATGATCCGCGCACAGTCCCAGGTACGGGGAATTGGAGAATTATCTGCCATATTCCAATTCGAAAAAATATATTTAATTTTCCATTACTTCCATTTTTTCCACTGGAAATTTGGAAGCTCTGGGCGGCTTTGTTCTCCTTTGATCTAACGGAATCGAAAACGGAAAAGGGAACAATGTGGCTTGTACTTCGTCAGTGATTGCTGCCAATCAACGAAAGACTAACCACAAATCGGGCGCAGACAATATCAGACAACTGCAATACCAACAACAACAACAACAACAACAACAACAACAACAACAACAGCAGCGACACTGTCATTATGCCCGCTGTGGGTACAACAAATTAAAAAGCACAGTCTCTTTGAGACAGACAGACGGACACGCACACACACAGCCGCAAGATGTACACAGATGTACTGGCAGATAATTCAACAATTAAACAAAACATGGGAATGTGTGACGGGATATATTTTATTATTTTCGTGTTGCTTTAAACAATTTACAATATTTGACTCTGTCGCTGCACATTTAAACCCGTATTTGCATTTATTTAAGTATTTTATTTGGCACGTCGGTATTGCGAATTTATATACTTTTTATTTTCATATATTAGACTGGATGTTTCTGCTGCTTCCTTTTGCTGTCTGAATTCGCGCGCGCGCGTTTTCGTCGTGGTTTCAACGAGCTGCACAAATTGATGTTGAGTTTTGCTTTTTGTTTCGTTTACGTTCGCCTCGGCGGAGCGATTTGCTTGCGTTCGTTGCAAATGAAAAACTTAAACTGATCGAAAATTTCTACCGTGAAGCGAACGTGCATGGGGCTCAGCAGCCCAAAGCAGCGACAAACCCCAGAAAACAGATACAACGAAACAACAACAACAGCAGCAACAACAACACGAAATAACCGAACACCAACGCTAACACACGAATGCGAGCGCGATCGCTGTCTGGCCCGACGCTGACGTCGCTGCCGCGGTCGCCGACGCTGTTGCCGTCGCTGCCGACGCTCTTGTGTAAATTATGCTATTATTGTCGTCGCACAGTGGGACTGAACGAAGTGTTTGCTTGAATTGGTTTTCAAATTTGACGGTCTTCAGAATGTGCATTAGGACCATAACACTATACTATATATCTATATCTATACCAAAAATCTATATAAAAATAGTACAATGGAACTCAATGGAATTTTGTGTAACTAGTAAAAATAATAATTTGGCCAGACATTTTCAACACACAGAAGGCAGCATCTCTGACCTATGAAGTAATTATTAAGCCGAGTCGACATATCCATGTCTGTCTGTCGATCTGTCCGTCGCTCCCTCGTCATGTATGTTGCAATACAAACTATTCTTGCATTCTTGGAGCTAGATGTAACTTGGTACCCATACTTCTATACTCTGCATGTTGTAAATAAGTCCAAGACCAATAAGTCGTTAAGCTGTCATTTCATTATCGGTCGAATTTTGTTGTTTTTCAACTAAACCTGCTGCATCTTATTTTAAAAATGCTCCTAGATTTCTTTGCAAATCGTATCAATATCGTTCACTATATCATAAAGCTGTCATAGGACCAACCAGTTCAGGCATAAAAAGCAACTAATCTCTCTTAGCTTAGCACGCCATAATTTTGGCCAAACATTTGTGTTCACTATGACCACTAAACATATTAACCATGCCCTGTTTGTAGCCCACTGTGCGCAGTCCGTTTGTAGGGCAACATTTTGCGCTCTTGACTCTCTCTTGCCATTGCCAACTCTCTCGCTCTTTCGCTCTCTCCCACTATACGGCATTCGGTCTCTCTCGGCCTCTCTGGGCGCGTCGCCATGTGCTTCAATAAACATAAACTTGTTTTTGTTGGCAGGTTTAAGCGCAGCTTAAAGATTGTTTATATCTTTCGTTTTTTTGGTTTTTATATTTTAAATCATTTTGCCGAGCATTTCTAAAAGCTGTGTATCATTTCGCACTACGTCACAACTATAACTAAGCCTGGGAGTACATCAGCTGAGAATTAACGCTGAAGGCGCCGCGAAAGTCTCTGTTGCGGGCAACGGGCACATGTTGCTAACGAATGTTGCCAACGTTCAGCGATGTTGCTGAGCCTCGGTTCTAATGCAACATGTGCAATGAACTTGTTTTGAGTCGGGAGTTGCTGCTGTTATTGTCGTTTGGTTACCGCGCACAGTTTGCGTATGTTTTATTTATTTAAGTTTTTCTGTTTTGGAGGCTAGACTGCTTTGCTGCTGACTTTGTAATTGCAATCAAATTACTCATACGCAATGGGAGCCGGCCTGTAATTACTAGCAATTATGCGACTGACTGCAATGCACACGCCAGCTCCGAGCTGTTCGATGCTGAATGGAACAGTTTAAAGCTTGAAATCATTTCCTGCCTCCATAAAATGTAGGTCATTGCTAGGGTGAAAGTGTGAATAGCAATCGCGCCCGCCGCCGAAGCGAACCTGTTAAACAAGGAAACCTGCAGCAAGGTCGCAGGCGCTGCTGAGAACCAATTACCATAACGTATCTGGGAATATAAATACATATATTATGCAGATAGTAGCAGCAGAGGCAGCCTTCAACCCAAAGCTCAAATGTTGCGCGAGAATTTCTTCGGCTTTTAAGGGCAAAAAGACATGAGTCGACTAAAATTACTAATTATGCAATTCCCAATACAAAATACACTTCATCTTACTTGCACTCCCTCTTGGTATTCATCTTCTTGCACTTCACCTCTTTGTTGTTTCTGCTTCGAAACTGCAACATCATTTTACACTTTGCTGCTGTTTGTCTTGCGTTCTCTTATTTATTTCGGACTTGAAACCTTCAGAGTTTTTACACAATTACAAATGGTTTTAGCTAAATTGCACGTAGTGCAAGGCTTGGTGATAATCGTAATGAAAAAAAATAACACAAAATATAAAAAATAATTACAAAAAAAAAAACAAATAATAATCATTATAATTGTGAAAATATGTTATATATTCAAAAAGCACAACTTGAGAGTAAGAAATGTTGTAAAAAATTGTATAAAAAATATTTAAAACTTAATATTGTGAAGTGTAGAATTATACCATAAATCTAGTAATAGTAAATTAAAAAAACACTTAGTGAAAAACATTAATGAAACAAAAATTATATTAAATTAGATAAAAACAAGTGAAGAAAGCTACAGTCGAGTGCACTCGACAGTAAGATCCCATTTACCTATGGCTGTTAAAAAATAATTCTTAATATGAATTACTTTTATTCGGCGAATTAATAGCAACGCATCGCATATTTTCGAAGACAAATACACATGCATTGACGCTAATAGCACATGCCGACTGCACGCTGACTACACGACGACTTTGCGTGCTCAGTCGGCGTCGGCGTCGACGTCGGGGTTGGGCCTCTGCTGCTGTAAGGGAAACTTCTTGTGCCTATAACTTCTAAAGTTCTTTTAAACTATAAAAATGTGTTTTTCAAGTTTGAAATAAACTCGATCTGCGTATTCAATACACGCACACTCCCACCTAGTCTGGTGTCTCTAGCTTTTTTAATAGCGGAGATCTGTGCGTTCATACAGACGGACAGACGGACATGACCAAATCAACTCGGCTATTGATGCTGATCAAGAATATATACATATACTTTGTATGGTCTGCCACGCCTCCTTCTGCTTGTTACATACATTTTCACAAAGTTAATATACCATTTTTTACCCATTTTCAATGGGTAAATGGTATAAAAAATAAAACGTAAACTAATTATAACAAATACTTAAATATTTGAAGCAAAACAATTTCTATACTCTAAACGTTATCTACCCACAGTTCCCACTGCATTGCCCCGATCTGCACACGAGACTGCTTGCACATAGTATTTACCTCTTTTACGACGGCGTCATAATTGTTGTTTATTTAGATTCTAATTAGCTTCGAGTCATAAAATTCGGCTGCGGCCGCCAGAATACCAGAACAACTTGGCACCTTAATTGATTCCATTGATTTGATTGGCCAAAATAAATACATGCTATATAAATATATTGTCGGCTGACTGCAATTAGCCTGCCTGAACTATTGAGAATCAATAAAACGAAAATACATTTTCGTCGGGTTCCTTGACACACACAGACACAGGCACAGACGCAGACACACAGAAGTAATACTATACTCGTATATGCATGTTATACATATTTACTGTGTATTATAGAAAAGCAGAAACAGAAATCTCATAGTTGGCGGCTTTTCAGTTATTGCGAATTTTGTTTTCGCCTCAAATGTTTATTTATATTTATATTCGCAATATTTGTGCAGCTCGTGTGCGTTTGTGTTTTTCGTTTCCATTGTGTGCTCCTTCGCCTCCCTCTCGCAGATTTTCAATTATTTATATTTATTCTGAAATCGCACTGCAGTTTTTTGCCTACTTGGTGTCTACTTGTTCACAAGTCGACATATGATAAAAGGTAAGTAAAGGGAATGCATAGACTACAAAGTCCACCGATCGCTAGAAGCACATCCAGTAATCGGTGTCGATGCGCTTGCGTAACTATTAGAGGAGTCCTTAAAATATTGAAATTAAGTAGCCAAAGAAATTAACTATTCTAGTTTATCAAACTACAAAAATAGACTAAAACATTTTCAGGTAATAAAAATGATTTTATAAATTGTATTTAAATTTTTGTGTAGATGTAGACACAGAAATAACGTTTTTTTTTTTTAGGTTTTAATTTTGGAAATTTTTTTTTTCAAAAATGCACCACTGCAGTATTTGTATATATTAACTTATACTCCGTTAAGATAAAAACATTACTAAAGAGTATTTTCCTGCAGCTAATTCCTCTTCAGCAACTCGATTTTCAAGTGGAAGTGGAAGGCATTTCCTGCCTCTCTATAAAATGCAAACTCGAGAGAATTAATTAAAACGGCAGCTGCGCTTGGGTCTGTTTTTTGGGCAATCTCCAGCTGCAGCGATTCCCAGCATGGACGCAGGACCTCAGTGCCGGGCGAAATCGGTTTTGCGAGGTGGAAAAGCTCCGCCTGTTCGCTGTCGGCTTAACTGTTGAATATGCAAAGCTAAAAGGCTTTAGTTTTGATTATGTCGGCGCTGTTGCAGTTTCGACTAGCGCATGGCGGAAGGTGTACGAATCTTTTCAGCAAAGTTTCGACAACTTTTTTTGCAGTTTGCTAAAAATAGCCAAGCAACAGCAACAACAACAATGACATCGCCAACATTGATTGCAAGTTGTTTGCTTTGCGAAGACGACGACAACGACGACGACGAAGTTGGTGTGGTCCAATAATGAAAAGAAAAACCGGCTTGACAGGAAAACACAATTTTCGTTTAAATGAGGAAAAAATGCAAACAATTTTTTGCAATGCGTTGTTCGGCGCGACGTTCAAGCTGCCATCGAATATCTGCGAGTTAAAATACTGTATATGGTACATGAAATAGAAATCAAAATGTGATTTTTATATATTATGTATATAATAAATGCATAAATTAACTATATTAACTTCAATAAGTCTCGGCTTTCTGTGCAGGGTGTTCGCTAGTCAATCAAAATACATTACTTTTCCATGGCTTCGCTTTCAACGACAGCGACTTGTTGCTCTTATAGGTATCACTATATACATGCAGTTTTGGACCGCGTTTTGGACCTTATTTGGTCAGCTGACAAATTGGCAGCCAATGGGCTAAAATATACTGTAATGAGGTTAACGTTCCCCTCCGCTGGCCCAGTGCGCGGGTATTACTCTGTACATATATGTGTGTATGTGTGAGTGGCTAATTTATTGCTTGCTTTTCAGTTTGCAATTAATTGCAGTACATACTCATATATATTCGTACATGATACCTATATATTGATTTTATTTTGCTATATTTTCGTTAGTTTCCGTTTAACTGCAAGCCTCAGCTGCCTCAGCCGGAGACGCTTTTGATTTATTAATGCGAGAGGCAAACGAGTTTTCCCAATAAATGAACGAATTAAATAAAAATATAATGAGAATATGTATACGATGTGCAAATTACATCCTATATTGTGGGCAGAAACTGGCAGCTCACAGATGGAGCCATCTCCCACACATAGTGTAATGGTATGTTCTTGATCACCATACGATTCAATCTAACAACGTCCGACACTTCTTTAGCTATCCTTGAAATGAAACTAGAAAATTTAAGCTTAATTAAAGTCTCTATATGCAGTCTAAATTTAAATGAAATCAGTTTATTTTATCCCGAAGTTTTCGTGGACACGTGAACTTCAGTTTCTACTCTAAAATTCAGCTGTGAAATCCCTTGACAGTTGCCCGGTAAGTGCATTTATCGCAGAACATTTGCGAATTCATTTATTTACTTCCGATAACAACTGGAAATCAATTTATGGATTTCCCTGGAGTAACGCGCAGTATTTGAACTAATAAATTTTTAACTTTAGCTTAACAATTTATTATAAACATTTGAACAACATTCGCGGTTTACATGAGCAATGGCCCATTTGGCGAGGCAAGCTATTGAGGTCAATGTCAGGTTGGAAAATAAATAAATCCTGTGCGATATGTGATGATATATATATTGAAAAAAGTCAAAAGTTTTGTTTGCCCAGTCAACGCGGTATTTTATTTACGCGCCGAGGGGTTACCCCTTGACAGTTGGCCACATCAATTATGGTAAGATTTGCGCTAACTGCAATCGAATTATTATTATTAATTAGAATGGGCCATCATCGTATCACAAGACTTAAAAAATATATGAGTAGATTTTTACAAAGTTATAGAGCACCACTCAATTAAAATCGTGTTGTGGCCTGAGTTTCTAGTTATCTCACTTTCAATCTGATTACTAAACGGCTTGCTGAACGAATTGATCAATTGGAACTTTGATAGTATCCATGCCTATTAACTCGGCTAGAAAGTACACTTCACCAGTTGAGAATTAGAGCTCCGAGTGCGTCAAGGTCTTCTTACTCTCAATTTTTCTTTCGCTTCCCACTCGCCTGCTGTGGCAAATAAACAAAGCCAAAGACAATCTCCATTTGCCTCGCAATTTTTCCATTTGCCTGCGGTCATTTCTCAATGCAAGTGCTAAGAAAATTCCACAGCACAAAACAACGTGACAAATGACACCGACAACAGCAGCAACAACAACAACATCAATAGAGTATGACCTATCACTACCTGCCCCGCCCACAGAGAATCACTGCCAGCTGCGGGAAGCGGGTGCACGTGCTCGGCAGCGCGTACTGAGCATAAAATATTCATAGTTGGAACGCAAGTGAAAATGCACAGGGCGAGAGTGATCGACTAGCAGGTACCCTGAGTGGAAAAATACCAAACTAGATAACTTCAACGTAACGTAAAAACAAATATTTTCACATAAAGATTCATTCCGGGTTCTGAATATTTCCGTATGTATAATTGATTTCGAATTTTCTGGAAATTAGATTATCTTATCGGCCCGCCAGTTTCTGTTTATTACAGGGTATACAAATCGCATTAGCATGATATAAGTTGTCGCTTGCCGTTTAATAACATAACTACGCACAAAGTAATCAACCAGAAGATTGTTTGTATTTGTTTCGCTTGTTTGTTGACAGAACTCCAGAACTGAATGGAATTTTATGACATTTTATTTGGGGGATTTGGAAAATTTTGCTTGTCGCGCGAACTGCTTATTACGTACGAAAACCTCTGGTTGTTATTATTGTAGTCATTGTTATTGTTGGTCTTGGTATTGTTTTGCTTCCATTTCGTTGCTTATCGGCGGCAACAATGTTTACAAATCTGTCTTAAAGATTCGGGCAAATAATATTCAGAGCAAATATCAGGTAACTGCGATAAGTTCAAATCGCACATCGCACATGGGTGTAATTAGCCCAGTTAAAAGATTACCGTATATTTAAAAAGATATTTCCAAACACAATTTCCAAATTCAGTTAGAGACTACCAGTTAAATCCAATAAACTGGGGAACTAATGACTTTTGCATTGAGTTAGGCCCTAACTTCTAATTGCAAGACTTTGAGCTACCTTATTTCAATCAAATGCAATTATTTTAATCGCCTAACCGAGGTCAAGTGGCGATAAATCAATCTGGCACTACGGCCACGCCATGTGTCCCAGTCTAATTGAGCCGTTGGCCATATAGAGAGAACAGCTGGAGCCGTTATCGATGAAAGTCCCCTGAGTTGCTGTCATCTGTTTGTCAGCCGTTTGTCATATCCTTGTTGATGTGTCGCATGTTGCACATTTTCCCCAGCAATTTTTCATTTGTTTAAGCCAATTCCGAAAGTAATAAATTTGTAAAGCAACTTATACTGTTGATCAGCGATACGTGATCTGTGATCGGTGATCGAGTGTTGATCGTCGATCGCAAGGACAACAACAATGCAGCATATTTAATATTTATCGATGGGGAAATGAATGGAACACGCCTGGGCATGGTTAATGTGTTCTAATAAACAATAATCACAGGTAACTACATCAGGCACATACATGTGTTTTAGTATTATATTGTATTATAGATTGAATGTCAAGTGATTGACATTGAACATCTTGTTTCAAGGGCAGAACAAAATGCCGTTTGTAGGTCAGCTAAAGTGGAAATCTCTAGAAGAAAACATTCCGGAGCTATTTTTAAAACGAAATTCCTTAAACTAAGACAAGTTAAGCTCAAGCTGGACTGATGTCAATGTTGAATAGAATTTTCAATGCTGAAGTGCTCCGAAAACAGAATTCATTAGGCATTCGAGGATGTCACAAAAGAAATCTAAAGCCAAAAAAAGAGGGAACGGACGACTATTGTGAAAAAGAGCATGTCGTAGGAGAGAGGGCGGAGATTGAAGTGTGCCTCAGAGAGCTTACTATTTATATAGTCTAATTTGAAGTTTCTTTTTCATTTTCAAAAATTAATGTAGACAATTTGTCTAAGTGCATTCCGAGCGGACAAAAAAATATATATAGTACATACATTCTTTTACAGCTTAGATAAGAGCTTTATATGTATATATAGCATATACATATACATGCCTAGTACATTTCGTCGCATTTAATAAAACGAAATACTTTTGCAGCTTGTTTGTTTACAGAATGTCAAGCGAAATGTCAGCGCCAAGCAGCAGTGACAATGGCATTATGTATACAGAGTGTCAGACACGGGACTAGACCCGTAGATATAGCACATACATATGTGTATAAGATTGTAGTCGGTATCCCGGTGTTACGTACACTTCCACCGAAAGTCGGTAGAAATGGGAAGACTTCTCACAGCTAATGTGACCTAACAACTGAAGTATTTGCAATAAATCACTGGATGTCTTTACGGCCAATCACAATTATAGGGTGTTCGAGTGCGCATCTGCTCGTCTCTCGACATATTCAAGTTGATTTAAGCTTATGAGTGTGATTAAAATGCCACGAGCGGCACGTTGTCCCAGGAATCGTATGTAGTCATAGAATCGCTTGATTTATAGAGTGAACTCAAAGTCAGTTAGAAAGAAAAGCCCCTGACAAGATAAGAGAAGAAGTTTTTATCTAAATATGAAGAGCAAATGCGAATGCCTATGCGGGGGGTATACTAAATACTCGCATTATATCATGTGCCAGAGCTTAAACGACAACGATCTAGTTCAGCTTTTATTTTAGATGTCTATATATGTAGTATCGTCTATATAGTATGGCAGCCCGTTTCCTGACACTGTCTCAGGAAATGAAAATAAACGACTTTTCGCGTTGCGAAAACAGCATTAAAAAATAGCTCAGAGAATCTATAGCAATATAGTGGGTTTCATAGTAGAAATTCCTGACGTTTGTTAAGCGCAATTTGCATGCACAGTAAAGCAACTAATTGTGGCAATTAATTCATATTCAGCTGATCGAACAGCTTTCGACGGCAAAGAATTTTTAGTACCCTGTTGCACCCACATTGCGCATACGCCTCGTTCGCCGTGTGCCGTTCAATTAAACCCTTGACTTTTGATGTGCCCCGCACACACATACATTCACACCCATACAGCTCAAATGCTGACTCGGGGTCGGGGTCTGCGAAAAATGTATGAATTTCATAATCGTCGGCGTTACGTAATGCTCTTTGGGTTTAAACTGTGGAAAACCAAGCTGACAGCAACATGCGAAACGACGGCGGGCACAGCAACATGTGCACGCCGACAAAGACATAACACTAATCGCAATTTGTGAGCAACAACAACGGCAACATCAGCAGAAGCGGACACATTCATGTTGCACTTTATCTTCGGCTGATGAGCAGACCGCAACAAGAGCAAATGCCAAACGGCAGTCGGCAGAAAACAGACGACAGACAGTGGACTACAGACAGACGGCAACATGGGCCACAACATTGGCTAGTGTAACGCCTACAACACCCTCACCCTCTCCCCTGCCTGGTTGCCCTCGTCGATGAGCTGATGCAACTCTGGCACAGTGGTGCGATTGGGATTTGCATGCGATAAAACAAACTGGCGTGACAACTGTCTAGTTCTGTAATCACTTAATTAATCTAGGTAATTGCACTACGTAAGCTGTGTTTAATTCCAGAAAGTTAACTTCAAGTCTATTTGTATTGGAGTCTCTCAGACTTCAGAAGAAAGATCAGTTCCTATACCCATGCAGAGAGTACTATGGATACACCAATTATTTCTCATGTAACTATGGACGATCAACGTTTTAAATATCATATTATATCGGACGAAAACTTAAACTTAATGTGATCAGATATTGCAATCGAGTTGGAAAAATATTTGTCTGAAAACTTCTACACATAACATTATTTAGAGCTGAATGTACATATAAAATATAAATAAGTATAAATGCACGAATTTAAAGCGAAGAATAATAAACAACAATATAAAATATGAAAGTATCTGCATGGGTATGCAACTTTTGGTACGCCTATTGTAGCGATAGTAAATGTAAATATAGCAAGTGAAATACTGACAGCAACTAGATGCATTTGTATAAATACCATAAACATTTAAATGTTAATTATTTAAATGGTATGTTATTAACTAGCATAAGCATTTTAATCTTATCTTAGAAAATGTTCCTAAAAGATCATATAATTTTTGAAGAGAAATGGAATAGGTCTCGAAGTTTCTTCATTCTGTACCACTGTGCGCTGAGCAATCGATGCAAATTATGACCAAAAACAATGCCAGCAACAGTGGAGCCATAAACGACAATATTGGTGTTGTTGTTGTTGCAGCTGTTGTTCTCCTTGTTGCTGTTCTCGTTGATCTTGTTGTTGCAATTGTTGTGGTGACGTTGACAGGCGCAGCGGGCACATCACAACTGCGAGTAAAAGTCAAACACAAATTGCACAGACACGCACACACACACATACCCCGCACACCACACACACACACAATTTAAAAGCTATTTAGCGCTTCGAAAAACTAGGGGCGGGGGAGACGTTGCGGGTCAGCAGGCAGACTCTAGCAGGCAGCTCTGATGGTGATGATGCTGATGGTCATTGCGTGCGCTTCGTTTCAGGGTCAACTGCTATTTACAGCCACTGTGCACAGTAGGTGTGTTGCGTGCGTGTGTGCCTGAGTGTGTGTAATAATAATATTAACGACGCAATGCACAAAATGACCCAAAGGATTAGCGGGAGCGCCCACTCAGATAGTCATCATCCCCATCACCCATCACTAACATCATCACCATCATCTCTAGTCGGCCCCAGACAGACACCGCTCGAGACGTGCGCGGCATCGCTATGGCGTCTCATTATCGACTCTATAAAATTATTCACACATCACACAGACGAGTATAGCTCGAATAAACACCCCAACTTTGGAGGGGCCCGTCGGCGTGTGTAGGTGTTTGGATATATCTTTTATTTCTTTTTGTGTTCCGCACATTGATCAATTTTTGGTTGACGTGTTTCTTTATGGTTTTGTTTTTTTGCAACTGAACCGCATTTCAATTAGCAAATCGTGTGTGGGCATACGCTTTGAAAACTCGTAAATCTCGCGAAATCGGGGAAGGAGCTGTAAAGAGATTGAGTTAAAAATACGGGCTGAGTGGAGCGTTCTATGGTCAAGGTCAGCAATCAGCAATTTCTGAGAGAAGTATTAAGTGTAAGTATACAGTGAAAGTTGTACATAGGTAACACCCGTTAAAACACTTTTTGAACAAGTACTAAATGAAGAAAGATATTAACTTCGATAGCCATCAAATTTCAGTTGAAGCTAAAATTGCAAACCAAATCCTTACGTGAGGAAAACGGCTTGTGCAATTTTTATATTCAAAAAAATGTAGTAACTAAATGTAAATAACTTTCTGAGAGGTAGAGAGAAATATAATGGATATGGAGAGAGTTGTACCCACTTAAAATCTTGGCAGGGCACTTAAGCATATGCTGAAGAAATCGCTGACAAAACGCAAACTTTGACAATCTTTTCAGCCATAAACCAAACCCCGAATTTGTCGTTCGGTCAATATTTGCCCAGGGGGCTCTGCCTACAATGTACTCTCTGAAAACGATTTGCATTTACGTAAAGCGTTTATCCTTTGTAACACGGGAAAAGAAAGAAGAAGAATATCCACTGTAAATGCCACAAGCAGGCGAACTGCCAGGCGCCGACGCGTTCAAGTGGCAGTCGCCTGAGCGGGAACTTAAGCAGATACTCAATATATATAACTAACTATATACATATAAATTATATATATTATATATATTGTGTGTATAGGTAAAAAGAGCTGCAAACGGTGGCCAAACCAGTTGAAGGGCTTCAGCCTGGAGATGCAACCAACTGGTCGACTGGCGGAGGCGAACAAAAAACAAAAGCGAAAACGAAACGAAACGAAAACTACAATCAAGGCCAACTTGAAAGGGTTTCAAGGTTACAATTTACCTGGCGACAACGACAGTTGCGTCTGACGAAACCACAAGGAAGCGACAAGCGAGCAGACGCAGCTGCATCCTGAGACGAACGGGAACCGGTTTCAGGTGCCAGAAACAAGAACAAGTTCCCCTTTCCTGCCTTTCGCCTGTTGCCCTTTCCGAGGTCAAATTACTTGTGTGAGAAAGACACAACATACAACACACAAAGCAATCGCACAAAGTCTGTGAAATTTTCAATAATGAAAATGACTGAAAGCATGTCTTGAAGACAAAACTCAAAGAAGCGAAGCAAAACTTTCTGACGGTACGTTACGGCACACGCTTTTCGTCGGAGCCAGAAATATTACGCATACGCCGTGCTGAAAAGAACTCGACATCAGTTTTTGCCCTCCACTAACGGGCACATCCTACTCTTTCCTACACTATGTAGTGCACTTTCTTGGGAGGCGGAAAAGTTTGCCGAGCCAGGACAAAGTTTTCAGCTGGCTTTATCAAAACTTTTCCGGGGTGTCACCGGCAATGTTTTTAATTTGGAGAAGGTGGGGATAACGTGTAGGCCAGCCACATTTACCGCCGATGAAAACGACATATTGACTAACAGTTATAGAGTATGAAAATTTGTTTTAAACTGAAGTCAATAGCTTCTTAAGCTGGGATTATAGAATTATAGAATGTATAAGCAAAGTCGGTTTAGATTGTTTAAAAAATATGTACATAGATCTAAGTGTATACGACTGAATTTTAGTTTTCGTGTTTAAAAAACCTTTGTTAATTTTAACCTCGCATTGCTCAGGAAACGTACAAAATAAATACATTTTTAAAAAAAGTGCAAACCGTAACATAAATTTATAATATAAACCCAATCGTAACTTCGACAGACAGCAAAATGATTCAACTATAGTAACGTAGATATAAGACCATCTGATGTGTGGTTATTGAGCTCGGAGCGCCCTCACCAGGACTCCCGAAATGAATAGTATGTCAAATTCCATTGATTTATGGCGAGTGATTCATTCGTCGTTTGCCATTTAAATTGCACAATTGTTTCTTATGCTTTGCCTGTCGAGTTTATTTCTGCTTCGCTCCGCCAGCGATTCCATTCGTTCCGCCTCTGTCCTGGCGCTTAACGCGTAAGCGTCCGACGTCAATCACTTTTTGTCATCAGAAGGGACAGACGTAGCGAGGCGAATAATTTATGCATGCTCTCATTGTGGGAGAATCGTAATTTTTTGCGTGCAAAATCGCTTTTCATTTCGATCAATTCCGTCAATGTGGAACTACGAGATTTTTCGTTATTGCTTCCGACCCAGGAGTGGAACTGAGTGAAACTGCTTATAGTTTTAATGACGATTCTCCAATTCCGAAATTGATTAAGCTGAGACTCAGCAAAAGTAAAAAATCGTTGAACTTATCAAATCATCTCAGTATATCCCAGAAATCGGTTGAGATATTTCTGAATTCATGATGTATTGCAAGGCAGTTCTCATTACAATTTCGACCTTCATAAGACCGAAAGAATTCATGTTTCAATAAATATCCAATTGCTCTTATACATAATGAATTTATTCAAATAAAGAGATCTTGGCTATTACTGTCAACATGACTTATATCCATCCCATTTCAGTTTCTCGTATACTTCACTTTCCGTTTGTTTTTTCACTTACCCGTTGCTATTTTGCCTGGAAGCTGCGCGTGCCTAAAGATCACTTGATGAATTGGGATTAATGCCTAAGGGGAACTTAATTATGCAGTGCCATGTTTTTTGTTGAGTCGGTGCGTAATATACAAAGGGAAAGATCATCACAGTTTCATTTATTCAGTTTCGTTTCAAACTCTGTGCAACTAGAGAGGTGTAGCTTATTCGTGTATAAGTTGGTATAAGACTGGGTATAATTTAACGTATGCTACGTATGTAGGTGCTTCAAGTTGACTGTGCTCTCGTTGGTTGTTTCATCAGCAATATTAAAACTGTTTAAATTACAATTATCAAACTATACAAAATTTGCAGGACTCTTAATTACGTTTGAATCAAAAGGGAAACTTAAGGAAAAAGAACTCTACGAAAAATTGACAGATTTTGTGATGTGAAAAACTGAATGCAAAATTCGAAAGAGCGTGGGAATAACAATTGGATGCGGGGACTTACTGCCAGGAAAAGCTTCCGGTGATGCCGTCTTTGAGGCGATCGCGCAGCGATCGCTGTCGACTCGGTCCGGAACCCGTTAACGGCGGCAGAATCGGGTTCTCGCCGTCCTCCAATACTGTCGCAATGTTCGAGGCGGACGTGGATATGGGTGCGCCGGCATGCTCCATTATCGGCGGCTGTTGTTGATGGTGTTGATGCTGATGCTGGTGATAATGGTGATGGTGGTTCGATTGATGTGGTGAGCCCGGCGAGCCCGATGGCGAGTCTCTGTTGTTCAAATGACGACGGATCGAGCCGTGGCGAGGGGAGTTTTCACGCGACATTTTATCGCAATTTTGTTTTATATATATTATATTTTTTGTGAGGAATTCGAATTTGGAATCCAATTCGATTCGTTATGTTTGATTTGTCGGTTTGGTTTGGTTTCAATTTGATTTCGATTATTAACAGAAATTTTGCATAAAATAATTAGAAGCATAAAACAATTAGTTCAGTTTGCAGCCAATTGTTGCAGCTGCTTTTGTGTTTTTGTTTTTTTTTTATATTTGGTTTTGTTCTTAGACTTTAGATGAAGAAAACGAGCGAGCTGAACTTTTATTTTAGTTCGTTTTTTATTTTAAGTGCGGAGTTTATTTATCAATTGCACATAGAGCCAAAAAGTTGGTGTAAAAGTTTGCTATTCGGGGTAGGCATAGACCAAAAATTTAGTTAAAAAAAGTAGAAACGTAGTTAATAAATACTTATGTAGACATTGCATTGAGTTAAAGAAACAAATGTTTACCAAATTCGAAATATATTAGAGAGTGTATAAGACATGTTAGTATAAGTGAGGTGAGTTATGATATTATAGTAGTAGTAGCAGTAGCGTAAAAGTGTGTTGATGTATGAAGATCTAGTTTGAAAGTTGCATATAAAAAGAGCATAGGAGTTGTATACGACGGTAGAAGAGTAGACGCAGTAATTTTGCGTACTTGTCAGCTAATTGAAATAGCATGAGTGGAGTATAAGAGCCATTCAAGTCTTGTATAAGAGTCGTACAGAAGATTTAAACTGACAACGAAATAAAAATGAGAAATAAAGTAAATATTTCTGTTGAAGAGTCTTATAAAAGTTTGAGATGACTGGTATAAGTGTATAAAAATAGAAAGCGTTCACAAGCAGCATGCTCTTTTCTCAATGAGTCTTACGATTATTCATAGGTATACATGTATAAGCAAAGAGAGAGTGAGGCTTAGAGAGAATGCAGATGCAAAGCGTATAGAATATAATTTGTTGGCAAAGAAAAACGCACATTTTCAGTCCGTGTTTATCGCTTTTAGTGGTACACGCACTACGAGTAGTCTATCCAATGGCTCAGGTTCCCTAAGCGTTTCCAATTTCAAATAGAAAATCATACGAATACGATAAGGTGTTTGGTAGTTGGTAGTAGGTAAGGAACAGCATAACGGAATAGGTAGAGGCGTGTACAGGTACATCAATAGATATTTACATAGATATGTATATCTAGGCGGAGCTCGCAGAGGGAACTTTCTTTGCTGGATAGTCGGATTTTGGGGTAGCTATACGAATTGCAGGCATGGCAATGCATAGCAGTCGCATTAGTTGAAGTCGGCTATACAGCTATATAGTACATATAGGCATATGAAGGCACATACAAGTGGTTCAATAGTTATATACATGGAACGATATTGCTATAGGGATTACGAGTATTAAAACGTTTAGTAAACAGCAAATTATGTGTACGTTAGGCAGACATTTATAGGAGTATAAATAATCGCTATATTAGATACTGGATATTATTAGATATTGGATATTCGATATTAATAAATCAGTTTCAGCTTTTGTCTATGTTTTCGTTTTCTTTTTTTCCCTCTGCTGTTAACTGTTGCACAAATATTGACATACATCTATGGCAAGGTGTACGGTGTACGGTGTACGGTGTTCGCCTATGTGAATATATCTATTCGAATAGCTGGTTATGGGTATATGTGTGTGGGCATATCTGCTAGGCGAGCATTGTTGTTTAATTAGTATTGCGTATTCATAATTTAATTAGCAATATGCATATTCCTCGCATTGGTTATTTGATATTTGGTATTCGGTATTTGATATTTGATATTGGTATTGTGTGGTATTCGTAGTCGTAGTCGTATTCGTATTGCTATTCGTTTTCCTATTGTGGCTGTGTGTGTATGTGTTTATTTGTTCTGCAATTGTTATTATTTTTCGTTTCTCTCTATTTGTTTTTGTTGATTGTTATTGTTGGACCAGGTTTGGTTTGCATCTTTGGCCTAGGCTGTGTGTGTTTGTCTGCTTGTGTTCTTGTTGTTAATTAATTATTATTGAAAAGTAGATTGCATATTGTAGTGGTAGGCAACGAACCTGCAAAGGAAGGAAAAGTTATTTAAGTTACATTTTGCTCAATTAGGCGAATGCTTAAAGCTTTAATTTAAATTAAATTTGCAATTTGCAATTTTATTGCAGTTAAATAAACTGCTCGATGTTTATTTAAAATGAAAATAATATTATTAGTGTAATATAATATATTATAAATAAATTTGTTAAATAAATATCACCCTATTTAGTTTTGATTTAATGAGAAGCATAAATGTGTACACACTTTTCAGAGAATTTTTATACCATTTACACATTGAAAATGGGTAAAAAATGGTATATTAACTTTGTGAAAATGTATATAGCAGGCAGAAGGAGACGTGGCAGACCATACAAAGTTCTTATATATTTATTTATTTATTTAGTGAAGAATCTGTACAGCAGAGAGGTACTTTAACATCACAGGGATTATACTCAAAGAAAAAATGAACCAAACTTCAAAACAAAAATGAAGATTAAAGATTAAACGTATGACAGTCTTATCAGTTGCGAAGTGTTTTGGCAAAACCTTGCCGTTTCAGACGGCTCAATGGTCTAGCAGGAAGTACGTTCCTGGCAAGTAGGCTGCGGTGTTTCAGTAGTTTGTCACTGTATCGGCTTGCGTGCCTGGAAATCTGCTCTTCCACAGTGTAAAGTTGTAAGTCTTTGTGAAGGGTAGTGTTGCGAACGTACCAGGGACAGTCTGTTAAATTTCTGATTTTGTAGAATTTGGATCCTCTTATAATTTGATTTGGCTGCGATCCCCCAAATCTGAATTCCGTATAGCCAAATTGGCAGAATGCAATGGGCATACACCGCCCTTTTACATCTAAGCGGCATGGTGCTCTTCTTATTTATGAGCCAACGCAGTTCATACAAAGTATATATATTCTTGATCAGCATCAATAGCCGAGTCGATTTGGTCATGTCCGTCTGTCTGTCCGTCTGTCTGTCCGTCTGTCCGTCCGTCCGTCTGTACGTTTGTATGAACACACAGATCTCAGCCATTAAAAGAGCTGCATTCAATACACACAAGAAGTTTATTACAAATTTGATGTGCCACGCCCACCACTAGCAAATCAATAAATGTTTTTCTCGATTTTTTGCAAATAATTCAATAACGACAAGAGATAAACGCACCAAATTTGGTAGGAGAGTGTCTTGCAACATTATGCATAAGTTGGGTTTTAGACTTTTGGATGCCACGCCCACCGCCTCTATAAAATGAATTTTTTGTATTATAAGATCACTAGAAGAGCTAGAAGCACCAAAACAAATATTAAGATCTATGGTAACATTACTCAGAATGCCCCCAAAAGTCGATTTTGTGAATCAATAAATCAAATTATAGGAAAAGTCGAAAAGTTTCAGAATTAATTAAGTAGATAATAATAATATCAACCAACCCTATAAATTGAAACCCGTTTAGACAATAAACACAGAAGTTATAGGCGCGAGAAGTTTCGAGAAGTTGTTATTAGTTCTTCAAGTTAGTTCGAAATAAAATTGTTCCCCGTGCATGCCTAAAATCTTCTTTGAAATGATCATTCCCACATTTCTTTTCTCATTGTAATGTGACATCGTTCATCAAAAAAGTTGAATGAACCCCCGCTCAACGGAAAATTGCCGGCGGAAAAACTTTGAATGGAAGACAAAAAGCAGGTTAAACGCTCAGGGTGGAAAGTTGTTGGCATCCTTTGTGAAAAACTCACAGTTATTTTTCCCTGTTTTTTTTATTCTGCGACATTCCAATCCAATTTGCATTGTTGCTGTTTGTACTGCTGATGCGATTATCAAACTTTCTTGCGCTTTCCGGCATGACAAATGCAACAAATGCAACGGTAATGGAGCTAACTGCAAAGCTCTAACAAAATGGGAAAAAGGAAAATGAATGCAAGTGCAAATTCCACACATGGAAACGGTCAAACAGAATGACTGTACTATATTACTATATTTTCCGCTCATTTGATCTTCACAGATTTATTTCTGAGTTTAATTATCAAAATCAGTTATTAATCAAGAAAATGGTTAAAAGAATATTCACACTCTAGTTAAGTTGATTCTATTCAATTTTATGTAATTAATTTAATGTAAGTAATTGAAATTCGTAATAACCCTTTTTGCTTAAATTTTGAAGTTATTTAATATCAAAAGAAGCTTATCCTTTTTACAATTTTCCGATTTTTCGTTCAGTCACATGTCCTACAAGTTGCTATCAACGCCATCAACCGTTCCATAAGCATTTCGTACTACCACTTCGACTCTGGGTAAACATTTCAGCAGTTCAAAGGAATAAAAATGGAACAGGATGCAGCCATGGCAAACGCTGCATCCTGCTGCGCGTGGCAGCCCCGTCAAACCTTGAGAATGCCCGCCTGCATTCATGTGTTCGACACTAAATCCAATGTCAAGTTGCTTTTGAAGTATGCGCACTCAAATAACCAAAGTCCCAAATGAATTATTCATGTCAAAATTGCTGCGGCACGAGGGAAAAGTCCGACTATATGTGTTGTGTATATGTGCGAGCGAGGAAAACGCTCTGGAATCCCATAAAAGTTCAGTTTAGTTGTGCTGCAGCAGATGTTCTACGGAATGCAGGCGTATGATTATCCTAAGCGAATGTTATGCTATGTATGAGATTGGATGTGGAAATTTATGGAATATTTATTCTGAATAATTAGATCAGTGCTTAACCTAGGTTACTAACTGTAACACATGAGAGCTCGGTAAAGAGAGAAAAAGGTTACAGCATGAAGTAAGTTTACAACTATATTTATAGAATAATGTTTACTGGCATTTGATATAAATATTGTTCGATATATAAATCAATCCCAGTTTTTAAGCTTCTACGACCCATCGGACTAAAGGAAGTAATCTATGTGCAGCTGCACTCGCTGCAGTTGTTGAATTTTTAATAACAGCCCGAAAGTATGCAATCAATTTCGCGCCATGGGAACTAGCCATTTCTGTGGATCAACATGGCATCGGCAGAGCCCGAAAGACAGTCGAATATTTCATTAACTGCTCAGCACATTGCAATTTTTGTTGATGTCTTTGCAATGTAATTAAGTAGAAGCTGTCGACGTTCAGCGCAGCTCGTGGGATTAAGATGCGCACATAGAGCGAGCGACCGGCTTGACAGCTTGACACACACACATACACACTGCTACATGCAAGCTCATTATTATTATGAGCAGTTGTTACTGCAGTTAATGTCCCGGCATTCACGCTTTGTCTGCTGTGCTCTCAAAGGAGCACAACCCATTCCCCAAGCCACGCCTTCCCCACAATGTTGCTGCAACTGCGAGTAGAACTACAACTACAACTGCTGCTCTCGACAGTTGCTGTTGTTGTAGGGGATCTATAAAATGAGCAGCCGATGCAGTCAGAAAAGAGGCGTGGCGGTGGGACGGTCGACCAGCGAGGCGCATTTAATGCTCGCACTTGAAGCGCATTTCGTTGAGGGTCGCACCGTGGTCGGAAGTCGCGTAGAAGGCACTCAAATTTAAAATTTCACTGTATTTTCATTCATACCGAAATAAGATCAGTTTTGTGATATATACACACACAAAAATTATAATATTGATGCTATAAAGGAAACTCATACATATAAATGATAACGGCATTAATTCGCTCTTTACAACAGTCAATATATTATAGATCAACTGCATATATTGATATGCAAATCTTGTTTATGTAAAGTATATTGTAATACAGATAGGTTCGAGTACTTTTTAAATATTATTCAGTTCAAATTGCAATCATATAATAAGCACATAATTATAATTTCCGTATTTATTTAGAGCCGATATTGTATTTCAGACATGCATTGCAAATTATAAGTAATTCTATAATCACAAAAATGTATATGTTTTGAGTATATTTTTTTCTTTAACTTATTATTGTTTTCTATGGATACAAAGTCTTTAAAAATATCTGAATTATATTATATAACTAGAAATCCCGGCAAACTCCGTTTTGCCACCAGATGGCTATCTTTCTCCCAGTCGTTCTCCCAATCGCTCTCCCAGTCCCTCTCCCAGTCCCTCTTCCAATCCATCAATTCGATGGTGAATCTGTCCTTGTATCTACAAAATAAAAACCAGACAGTATTAACTGGGTTATCACCACTTTTTCTGTAGGAGAGCAGTTTTATACAAACCAATAGATAAACTAAGTTATTCTTTAACTACATTCTATGTAAGTACAAAAATAAATACCTTAAATGTCGGATTAAAACCTCCTTCATCGATAATGTCTGCCCCAAATGACGTCATTTGGAAACAACTATTGTATTTTCGAGCATTTGCAAGAAAGTGGCGTGATTCTTGTGTTTCGCCGCATAGCAATGAATTCAATGGCTCATGTGGCGAAGTCAATACCGGCAATTTCACTTTTCCATTAACGCAGCATAATCCAGGCGCTTCTCCGGGAAACTTTAATGCCCCACAATACTCGCAAACAACGTCCATTTGCCCAATGCAAACGCTTGGATGCAAGCTGTAATCATTGCTGCAATCGTATCGAAACGCCGCTCGATTCAAATCAGCTAAATATCTTGTTCTGCGTCGCAAATTATCGCTTTGTTGCCTTCTGTTGTTCGCTCGACGATTCTGCATTGCCAACCGAGCTGTTTCGCGGGCTGCTTCTCTTTGCTCTCGTGATTGAGAAGCACGAAGTCGAGCCATACTATTGCGGGACCGTTCTCGTTCATTTTCTTGTTCTTCTTCAGTCCTTTCATTTGCTGTATTTTGTATTCTTTTTCCATTACGGCTTTGCCGGGAAAGATTCGATCGTCTTGGTAGCGGCATTATTAAATAAAATTCACTTCACTTCAATCCACTTGTTAAATATTTTTTTAATGGAAATAGTTTTAATATTGATTTCTTCTTTTGTATTAGTTTCGATGTTGTGAACTGCTTTGTACGATTTCAAGTCATATCAAAATTTTTTAAAAAAAATAGTCTGCCACCAAACAAAAGTAGACTATATTAATGTTTTTCAAAAAATGTGATATGTCTTGAAGTCATAAAAAGTGGCCAACAACACCGTAACTAATACAAAAGAAGCGACTAACCGAGCGATTTTAAAATTTTGAAATAAATAAAACTACCTTGCTGCTAGGTGAGCAAAAGTAGACTGTTTATGTATTACAAATAATGTGTTTAGGTGTGTTTTACTTTGACGTGCTCGTGAAAGGCTACTTGAAGTGGGCGGGAAAATTTGTATGGGAAAAAGAAAATGGCTATTTCTTGGGTTTATCCAGCAATAAGTCCAATTAAAACCAGAAAAAACCATCCTTGAACTTCAACGAACAATTTAAAAAAAGATTTTGCCAAATTGCTCCAGGCGTTCTTGAGTTATTAGCGGTGTAACTAACACGACTTTCTTTTATATATATAGATTATAATTATGTAATCCGATTTTCCTTTTAAATTTTCCAGCTCAAAAATTACGTTGCCAAATTGGCCCCGCCCACTGTGACTGCCGGTGCGGCCTTTTGCGGAAGTAAATGTGTTGCCATGTGCGACGAACTTGAAAGCCTGTATACGTGTGTGTGTGTGTGTGTTTTAATATGTGCGCCTTTATTAATGTCTCGACTGTGTTCAGTAATGAATGCCGCCCGCCAGAGCATAGAAAGCAAGTTCCAATGTCCTTACACACACACGCACGCAGACACACGTGCGCGCACAGATGCACACGCAAAGCCACACACTGACATTTTGAAGGCTATGGACTTGACCGAGGTCATAAATACGAGAACAGCAGAACAAGCTGGAACAACAGAGAGAGAAAGAGAGAGAGAGAGAGAGAGAGAGCAATAGAGAGAGAGAGAGACAAAGCCCTTACTGTGAAAGAGTGGTTGGGGGCTGGAAGCGTTACATAAAATATCGCCGAACTTTAAGCCTTTAAGTCGCAGCAATGCCGGGCATTTAATTTTTGGCCATTCCGTGGCCACACACACATACACATACACAAGCACTCACAGTTTCCGCTTCCTCTGGGCTTTATGAAGCTGCCCGACACCTCGTTTGTTGGCTGTCGCACTCGCAGTCGCAATTTTACCCATTTCATTCATAATTACAGGATGCATTTATTTAAGCCTGCTCTTCGTCTGTTTTGCGCTCTCTCTCTTTCTCTGTCTTTCACTGTCGCCCTCTCTTTGCACTCGCTCCTGCTGTGCAAACATCAAGGATATCCTTGAGTTGGCACTGAAAAAATATTTACTCTGCGTGGAGGCTTTGACGGTTGAGCGGTTGCACCTTTTGCCAGGCAACGCAAGCTGCTTAAAGCTTTAAAGTCGCTCGAAAGCTCCGGCTGACTCCATGCGCATAAATATGCAACAAATTCGACCTAATTGAGTTTGATTTGCATGTGAGCACTGGCAGCCCTGCCTGGGACCTGTCGTGGACTTTGGCCAGTGCATTAGCAGGCAGGCGGGCGGTGCGGGATTAAGAGCAAACTTAGTTAGGCTACTCGGATATATTCTGCTCCTCCTTGTACTCCTGCTGCCGTTATTAAGCGAGGACAGAGGACAGAGGGCAGACCCCGTGCATGGGTGAATGCAAATTACATTCGCATATTTTGCATGCGTTTGCTACGTCCGTCGACAATGGCCATTGGCATCCATGACGCATACGTAATGCAAACTGACAGTGCAGAAAATCGGAAAATCAGAAAATCCAGCTACGACAAAAGCATAAAATGAACGAGGGCAAACAAAACCCTTTGCTCCCCGAGTACTGCAACTGTAATTTATGCAGAAAACGGAGTCAATTTCACACTGCAAGAGGCTTTTGTTTCAGTCAACTGCCACGCCCCGACCCGCCCAGGAATGACTGAGTACAGACACAGCAATCATCTGCGGACATGGGTGATCAGGCAGTTGATGCGCTTCAATAAGCCCAAGTATTAATGAGCTGCATCCAGGGTTTCTTAATATTAATAAACTTTTAGGGCGAGATCTCGGAACGATGGTTGTACATATATGGTACATATATAACATACATTAATTCATATGCCATCTGTAAAAGTTAGAGTAGTTTCCATTTGTTTGCAATTTCAAAGCCTTTCTGTAGACTGCAGCGACAGTTTGTTGTGCGTGGATTTTGCGCAAATTTCAAACAGGTAATAGAAATTACACCTAAACATTTTTCCATTTAAAAATCCATTGCTTTAGATAGTTGAAACTCACGAAGAATGAAAAATACATCTTAAATAATATTATGTAATTCATAAAACCAGGATAACTTTAAGATAAAACAAACAGCCGACTGTACGCTGACTGTGCGTGCGCACTCGGTGCAAGCAATGACGCCAGGCCACTGCTGTTGTACGGGAAACTTCTCGCGCCTATAACTTCTGTGTTTATTGTCAGATCGGTTTGTAATTTATAAGGTAGATCAGTACTGCGATAAGCTAAGATAGAATGTCAAATGTCAAAATTTTTTTGTTATTTCTCTACTTTTCTAATGACACAATAAAAACGATTAATGGGGGCCGTGGGCGTGCCATCCAAAAGTTGAAAATTCGCATTCTGCGTAACGTTACCAGGGACTTTACTACCAAATTTGGTGCTGCTAGCTTTTCTAGTGTTTCAAGTGCACATCAAGTTTGATATAAACTTCTAATGTGTATTGTATGCACGCACACTCCCACCAAGTCTGGTGCCTCTGTCTCTTTTAATAGCTGAGTTCTGTGTGTTCATACAGACGAACGGACGGACAAACGGACAGACGGACAGACAGACGGACATGACCAAATCAACGGCAATATACTTTGTATGTTCTGTCAAGCCTTCTTTTAACTGTTACATACATTTTCAAAAAGCTAATATACCATTTTTTACCCATTTTCAATGGATAAATGGTATAAACAGACAAAAATCAAATGTGATTAGGAAATTGCAAATTAAGAATTAAGGTACGAGTCATAAAAAGGGAATCGGGAAAATGTATAAAAACGTCCAACAAATTATAAAATTGAAATAGTTAAAATATAAGACTAAAATGTTTCTTTAATCGAAAAATTGTTGAGCTCAAAGAAATTATGGAACTTGGAAATATTAGACGGCATCTGAAGAAATGTTTCTATTTGTGCGTACTAAAATTCAAACGAAACTAAATTTATTGAGAGCAAAACTATTAGCTTCATTCGCAAGGCAATTAGTGCTTTATTCACCGTAGGAGTAGAGCCAGTGAAATAGGGAGAGGGAGAGTTAGAGAGCAAAGGTAAGAGAGAGAGAACATAGCAAGCTGGCAACATATGCGACTGCATAAATTTCAATTAGATTTAATTTGAGCGCGAGCACAAAGCGAAATGTTCTACGGCTTCCACCTACTATTTGCAAAGGCCAGGCAATACCGGGGATGGGAGGCATAGGTCGGTGTCGGGGTTTAAGGTTAGACTGAGGTGAGACGGCCTAAAATATGACTTCGTTTCGTTTGCATGACAAAATCAATTGGCCCGTGGCGCTGATGATGGAAAAGGCACGGAACAAAACACGAACCACAATTAAGTTGTCATATAGAGAAATATAGAAATAGTGAAAGAGAGAGCGAGAAGAAGATAGTGCTAGAGATAAACCGGGAACCAAACAAATGTGTAATATTAATGAAAACACTCGTATATAGGTCAATAATTAGATGACGAGGTGAGCCAGTCGGCGAATGGATGAGTCATGCGTGTGCATGCGCGAGTTTGTGTGTGTGTGACCCGAAGAAAGTGGAGCACTCTCTGTGGGTCGTAAAGGCTACCACACTTGACAACGCGGAGTACGTCATTTGGTTACCTGGCAGGACTCGGAATTGGACCCGCACTCGGCATTGGCAATCGAGTGGTAACGGGTAATGGGCAACAGGCAGACGAGCACTGCCAATGTGTACAGTGTACACTGGCTTACACACAAGTGGCACGCATTTGTGCTTGACATTTGCATCTGCGGCTTTTGGCAATTACGAGCACCTCATACTCCTCCTCCACCTGAGCTCGCTCGCTCGTAATTACAATTTGTGCACTTGTCGAAGAACCCGCGCCCACATAGGGCTTAGGCTAAAACAATGGCCAATTACGGGCAGATTTAATGACAAGCTTAGTTTCTCCCCGCGCACGTTACGTATACGCAACGTTAACCAAGCAGGGCTTGAGCACGAGCTTACATTTGCCTATGCAGTGAATGTCTGTGAACGCAGAAGCAGCAGGTCAAGTTGGACAGCTTCGATTTCGTCTATATCGATCGATACCTAATGGATAATTAATGCCTCGAGTATTTACTTTAGAGGAGGTTGTATTTAATGCCGGAACTGTTGACTGGAAAACGGGAGGATTAAAATAATTCATATAGAAATTAGGTTGAAAGAATCTGGGGAATTATACTTTACTTTATTATACCATTTACCCATTGAAAATGGGTAAAAAATGGTATATTAACTTTGTGCAAATGTATATAACAGGCAGAAGGAGGCGTGGCAGACCATACAAAGTATATATATTCTTGATCAGCATCAATAGCCGAGTCGATTTGGTCATGTCCGTCTGTCCGTCTGTATGAACGCACAGATCTCAGCTATTTAAAAAGCTAGAGACACCAGACTTGGTAGGAGTGTGCGTGTATTGAAAACGCAGATCGAGTTTATTTCAAACTTTATGTGCCACGCCCACCGCTTCCGCAAATCGATAAATGCGTTTCCGATTTTTTGCAAATAATTCAATAATGAATAGAGATAAACGCACCAAACTTAATAGGAGGGTGTCTTGCAATATTATGCAGAAGTTGGATTTTAAACTTTTGGATGCCACGCCCACCGCCCCTATAAAACGAATTATTTGAATTATAAGAACACCAGAAAAGCTAGAAGCACCAAATTTGGAAGTAAGGTCCCTGGTAACATTACGCAGAATGCGGCTTTTCAAATTTTGGATGCCACGCCTACCGCCCCCAGAAATCGTTTTTGTAAATCGGTAAATCAAATTAGAGGAAAAGTAGAAAAGTATGCGAATAAAAATAATTTATATTAAGAATTATTTTTTTAACAGCTAAAAAAGAAAGCTACAGTCGAGTGCACGCGACAGTAAGATACCATTTACCTATGACTGTTAAAAAATAATTCTTAATATTAATTACATTTATTCGGCGAATTAATAGCAACGCATCGCATATTTTTGGAAGATACATGTATTGACGCTAATAGCACATGCCGTCTGCACACTGACTACGCGACTGCGCGTGCGCAGTCGGCGTGCACAGTCGGCGCCGGCGTCGGGCCTCTACTGCTGTGAGCGAAACTTCTCGTGCCTATAACTTCTATGTTTATTGTCCGTTCGGATTTAAATTTATAGGGTTGGTCAATATTATTATTATCTACAATAATACCTAAAAAAATTTCGGAAACTTTTCTACTTTTCCTATAATTTGTTTTACCGATTTACAAAAACGATTTCTGGGGGCGGTAGGCGTGGCATCCAAAATTTGAAGATCCACATTCTGCGTAATATTACCAGGCACCTTAATTCCAAATTTGGTGCTTCTAGCTGTTCTAGTGTTCTTTTTTTTTATATTATTGTAGATAATAATAATATCAACCAACCCTTTAAATTTAAATCGGATCGAATAATAAACACAGAAGTTATGCGCACGCGCAGTCGTCGCGTAGTCAGTGTGCTGTCGGCATGTGCCATTAGCGTCGATGCATGTGAATTTGTCCTCGAAAATATGCGATGCGTTGTTATTCGCCGAATAAAAGTAATTAATATTAAGAATTATTTTTTAACAGCGAAAGGTAAATGGTATCTTACTGTCGAGTGCACTCGACTGTAGCTTTCTTCACTTGTTTTTTTGGTGCAATTTAGCAACAATTTTTGTATTGTGTAAAACATTTCTTGAAATGATGTATTAAATCTTTCAGCAATCTCTCGACTTGTTATTCGATGATTTGCATTGACCAACGACTTTATTTTATCAATATCGAATACAAGAAGCCTTCCTGGACGTGGTGCACCCTCATGGTCGAATTTGCCGGAATGAAATATTGCAAACCAATTTTGAAATTGGAGTTCGGTCAACACATCCTTTCCGTACACATCACATAATTTTTGGCTTGATTGAACTGAATTTTTACCTTTTCGATAGTAAAACAGTAAAACCATCTTCGATAAGGCACCCAACAAAAACTATTCCAACCAATTTAGCAAACTTTTTTACTAAACTGTCTTACTATATCAGCTGTTCAACTATACAGCGGTTAAGTGTGAAGTTGTCTGCGTAAAAACTCAGTAATATCAGCTGTTGGCATCAAACGAAATTTCTTAAGGAATTTTTAATATGTTAATGCCGCTGAACAAATTTATTGACTAAGTTAGATTAGATAAGATTACATTATTTATATTGCAGCTAAAAGTAATAGTACCATTACAACTCGATTTTTTGAAGCATTTTTAAAAACATTTTTGTGGTGAGCTTGGTTATGATCTATTGAAAAATAACAATAATTGGGTATACAAATTTAAATGTATATAGTCGAAGGATTGAATGAAAATATACAATATTTGAATACTAAACCATGATAGGTAAAAGTTTTTTAAATTTTAGAAACACACGAATGTTTGTTCAGTTTTGAGTATAAAAGTTATGTTGAAATATTGATAAAGTAACGATTTCAGCCGCTGACAAGAATTTTCATAGTTTTTAAGGCTATACTAAGTAGGCTTATACTGCAATCAGATAAGCCGGCAGTGAAAAATCTACTTAAAGATTGTGTTGGGTTATGCAGCCGAATCAGCATACAAAGCAACCCAGTGATTGATCACTCTCTCTCTCTCTTTTTACCTTTTGCCTAGCTTTGGCCTTCTGCCTGCGTGCAGAGTTTTATCAGTAGTTCGCTGTAATTCGCTTTCTATTCGCCTTACTGTCGAGAGCGTATTCGGAAAATAAATAAATCTCGTTTCGTTGATCTGCACAGGCAACGTCGTGCCTGCTTGCTTCGTATATAAACTTAAAACTAAACATTGTTAATATCGCCCTGAGTGGCCAAATAAAGAATTAATTTATTAATTCAGTGTGTTTATTTGGACAAACATGGCTAATGAAAAAGCTTATTAGCTCAACAGATTGTATTTAATTTTGAAAATAATTTACTTGAAAATTTTATTCTACAATATTTAAGAAGTCCTCAAATTTGCGCAGTGAAGGACTATGAGGTAGACTTCTGCTAAGCTGTTTACACGTGTCGCTGCTATACAACAAACCGGAATGTTAATTAGCTGCCTGCTTAAACTCCTCTACCTCACAGACACGCACGCCTGCACACAGATGTCAGTTGTTGGTTGTCAAAACGGGCAAGTCAATAATTTATCAAAGTTTTAATTAACATACACGCAGCAGCAGCAGCACTTAAAACAAATACCAGAGGGACATAAAATATTACGGGTCGGGTCAGGTTAGGTCGAGGGGGGGGGGGGGGTGAGATGCCGGCAAGAAGCTGAGGCCAAAACGTGCGCGACAATTCAAATGAAAATTGCCAGCACAAAATGGCAACAATTAAAGCTACGATCTGTGGCCTCAGATATTCAATTGGAATTCCCACTGTGCCAGAGCTGCTCACTTCGCACAGCCCCCTTACTCACCACAAAAGTTGCAAGCATTCTACAATGCCGCAATTAATGGCCAAAAGTGAAAGTCCTGTGGGTTTTCGCTGGAACCGTCTCAAAACTATCAAGGAATTTGGAAGGCCCACGAAACTTATGCGCAATTTGCACGCGAACGGAAGACACATCAAGACTCACACAGATACACACAGGCATACGACACCTAGCACACTCACACACACATACAAGCAAGCCCAAGCCCACGCAAGAGGCAGCAGAAAATACTTTTGCTTTTGCTTTTTCCTTTCCATTCACTGAATGAATGCCGTGCACAAAATGGCCAAGCTGCGCCTCTCCCACGCGCCTCTCCCTCTCAGCTGCCAGTTGCCAGTTGCCTGCGCGCTCTCTTTCACGCACTACATATGCAGCCGCCCGTATATGTATACTTGCACAAGCACGCACACAGAGCAGAAAAAAACAAAACCTTGTCAAGGACAAAGCACGCAGCACAGCTAAAAACAGCTGAGCAGCAGGCGGCAGTTGTTGTTGCTGCTGTTTCTGTTGCTGTTTCTGCTTCTGTTGCTGTTGGCATTGCGTTATTGTCGCTGCTGTAACGTTGCTGTAGTGCTCTCTTTAGATGTACCTGCGCACGCTGTTATCGACAGCAGTGGCTGTTTAGCAGCTATCCACGCGCTGTTAACGCGCTCTGTTGACAAGGTAAACATGCCCGAAAAATTGATTATTGGCCTTATCCTTCAGCTAAAATGCACAAAAACAAAGCTTGTGACGTATTCTAAGAGACTTTTAGGGCCGACACGGGGTAGGAGCAAACTTATTATTCAATTAAATAAGTTACAAGCCACTGACGGTGAGTATTACTCATGCAGATCCTGTGAAACACTGAATATGTATACAGAAATATTTTCCAGTTTCCCCCAAGCATCAAAAGCAGCCAAGCCCCGCAGATCTCCAAAAGCAGGCAAATCAAAGGAGTTAGCTCATATAATTTAAGCAAACTTTTTTTCGCTCTCTTTATCTCTCTCCGGCAATAAAATAAAAGACTTGGCAGCATTTTCGCTTTATTAAAATTGAAACGCACATCAGAATGTGTTATGCATATGATGGGAATGGCATGTCCGCCCGATAAGCCTTTGAATGCATAATTCGCATTCTATGAATAAAGTTTTTATGGCCCTAAGCATATGTGTATAGTATAGTAGTAGTATGTTGGTATGCGTGTGTGTAAAACAAATGGGTCACATGCAGACATTGACATATTTGAAAAGTAAATAAATAGTTGAACAGTTGGCCAACTTAATGCCAGCAATATATTTACACGGAATTCGCCTGTTATCAAAAGTTCAAATATGTCAAATGAATCTTACATGGGGTTATGGACCTTACATTTTAGATTTCCAAGCGCAAAAGTAGGAGAAGGCACTCTAACTTGGAAATGATTTAGACGAATAACTTACTGATTTTCTTAGTATCTATTTTAGAAAGTATTTAGAAAGATCAAACCGACATAGAGAATAATGGTGAAAATTACAACAAATAATACAAACAGGCGGAGGGGTAGACGGCAAGCCAGGAGAATACGTTGATAACGAGTTGAACAGATGGACAGATATACCATATGAATAGATAGATAGACAAATAGATAAATACATTAATATATGAATGGATACGTATATAAATAGACAATTAATAAAAAAAAGAAATAGATAAATATATGAATAAGAAGATATAGATATATGAATAGGTAAATAGATGAATATATAAAAGGTAAATAGTTAAATATGTAAATAAAGAAAAGGATAAGCAGATTATATGGATAGAAAAGCGAATAGTCTGACGGACTTACAGACAGACAAACAGTCAAGCGAACAGTCAGACGAATGTAGATGAACAGACAGACGAGCAATCAGATGGACAGGGACGAAAGATTGACAGACGAGATGGACACAAATACTCAAGAGCAAACGAACAGACCGGCAAATAGAGATTCAGAGGAGCGGACCGATGAGCGACAAGCAGACAGACAAGGGAACTGACAGAGATACTACAGACTGCCTAACTAGCTGGACGAACAGTCGGACAGTTAGAGAGAAAGGAACAAACAGAAATACAGATAAAGATACAAACATGTTTATTAATATATATGATATATTCTTTAATTATTCCATATTCCATCCATCTTCATCTTCCATGCTCAAAAATCAAAGAGATTACGGCTACAGGCGAACATCTGATTAAAAATTTAAAAACAATTTATTTTTCCTCGAAGATATTGTGATACACAACAAACAAAAGAAACAGCAATATTCTCTTGCGAAAAGACCTGCCTAGCACAAGAGAAATGGAATTGCGGGTATGCGTGTGCGTATAAGAAATGACTTTCTATTTCATTGAGTCTCCTAGTGGGAAACCGTACACGCGCCGCACCGCAAGAGCATGACCAGAAGCAGCACCAGTAGCAAGAGCAATAAGGAGACGCAATGACCACATAAACTACAATCAACAATAGACATTCGTTTGCAATGGAAATAAAAGGAGCAGCGCTGAAAGGAATTTCACTTTAAAATTTGATGGTCGTGTGCACAGGAATCTTGGACAAATAACTCCATTCATAAGATGCCTGATGTGTTTTGCATGTCACGACTCTATACGACTTCATTAGACTCGTTGAGTAGTTTCCAGAGAGTCGACGGTTTATTCTGAATTTCAAGCTGAATACACCGTAAATGTCCGACTTCTAAGCTGCCACTAAAATCGAAATATCTCCAGGCATTAAGTGGCAAAAGACATCAGAAACGCTATGGAAATCCGGCCACAAGCTAAGCGCAGTCACTGACAATTTTCTCTGTATCTTTTGCGTCCTGCTCTGCTGGCAATACGTTTTCGTTGACTGTTGTTGGCTGACCAGCAAATGGCTAAAATACTTCAAGTTGAAATCCTGCAAAATAACTACAACAAGAACAACCAGTAGGCAGCAAAGCCAAAAGCAATAAACGGCACAACAAATGAAACGGCAACAGCGCCGCCCAGCAGAATGTCCTGGAAATGACGGAGACTTTGTCTTCACTCCTTAGTGGCCGAGCGCAGGCAAACGCAGTCAAACACACACAGAGAGACAGATACATAGAAGGCAACAAACAAACAATAGACGTAACAACAATGGCAGGCCAACAAAGCGTGCAGGAAAATAGCAGGAAAACAGCAGGAAAAACAGGCCAGAAGGACATGCGTTTTGCTGGGCCAAGAAATGCCAGACTAAGCCAAAAACAGAGGAGTAGAGAGAAGAGCAGAGGACAGAGCAGCCAAGATGACAACAAGAGCGAATGCTGAGGCATAAATAAAAATAATAATAAGCAGCTGCTTGTAATCTAAAATAATAGAAACGAACTCAGTCTCGGCCTCAGCCTCAGCGCACATAAATGCCTTCAGAGGCGTGGGCAGGCAGGGTCGTCGAGGGTATTCCTTGGCAGTCCTAGTGACTTTCAGCTGAGATCATTCATGGGATATGCGCACACTAATGTAAGCAATTCAAAAACTACTCTAACTAAATCAAAAATATTGTCGCATACTTCGGGGCGCGCGCTGGGAAATCAAGCATACCGTCAACAAATGCTTGGAAAAGGAGAGAAGAGAGCAATGTTGATGCTCTGCTCCATACATAAACATACTAATTGACCATACAATTTGTGGAGGTTTAAAATAAATGTATAATAGCTGAGCCTTATTCATGAGCATATTCAAACCAACGGAAACTTTGGTTTTCGTATACATGGAGTAACAGTGAGGAGTAACACTAGGAGAAAGGGGAAGCCACACGAGCTGGTTTTGTGATGAAATGAAATTTTCTTGTTTGACTCGCAAAGGAAATTAATAAAAAGTTGATCCGTAGTTGCAGCTTGAGCTTCTGATGTTGATGGATGATAATAACCAGCAGCTGGAGCAGTTTTTGCAGCAGAAATTCATACGAAAAGTGCGTAGATTTTCCGGCTCATATCAATCAAGTGCCGTGATACACAACATACGCGTGTAGCTGACATACACACAGTCACGTACATACAGTCCTTAAAGGTGAAAGTAGCAGCTGAAACACCTGAAGTAGCAGAAAAAACATAAAAAGCAGGCACTTAAAGTCCAATCGTCGTGAGGAAATTAACGAAAGTGGGCCAAAAAAGTGAGGGGCTATTAAATTTAACAAGCAATTGACTCAACCAAAAGTCTGAACAGCCCAAATGGCCTAGAGACATTGTGGATAGGTGCTGGATATTGGGCGAGGCGAGGGGCGGGCGCTCGGTCTGGCAAATGAGCGGGCAGGTTGCGTCCGGCCAGGCAATGTTTTACGGACCGATAATCAATAAATGTTGTGGAAAATGTAACGCTGGGAAATTGTTACACATGCTGCAGCTGATGGAGCGAAATTAACCGAATTCCAAATGGAGCAGACGCGCAATTTTCAGTGACAAGAGATAAAAATAAAACTGTGTGCATAAAATGAATTTAGAGAGAGAGAGAGAGAGAGAGAGAGAGAGAGAGAGAGAGAGAATAAAGCGAGAGAAAATGCAAATTTGCTTAAATTCTACTTCGATTATTTGGCAAATCTTCACAGGGAATTTGTGCCCCAACTTACATTGTTTTGTTGTTTTTGTTGCTATTGCTGTGGTTGTTGCTGTTGTTGTTCTGGCTATTCTTGTTGTAGCCCTTGTTGTTTCTGTTATTACAGTTGTTTGCCTTCGGCCGCTCTGCCTGCGCGACGAACGCTGCGTATGCGCAATATTTTTAGACTGTTAAATTGACACTTGATTTAATTCGCACCGCACAAAGCCCAATTGTTGTTATTGTTGTTCTTGCTGTTGCTGTTGCTGTTGTTGTTGTTAGTCACACTCAAACGCACAGTTATGCTCACAGCAATCACGCGCCATACGCACACACACACGCACGCACATACATACACATACGGCGTGATTTATGTAACGCACAGCTACGCCGCCTAAGAACGCGTATGTGTGTATGTATGTGCACAGGTCTGTAATGCACTGGGAACTATTTATGCACGTCTTTCTCTCGCACAGATCCGAGTATCTTATGCACTCGAGTCGGCCATTTGTATGGCGTCTTCTGTGTGTGCTTAGGATTGTTTCTGTTTTATTGTGATTTTCTATTTTGCGGCTGCCTCTTGAGCTCTGGCTTTCGGCCGTTAACTGTTTACTGTTCGCCTCGACTTGCTCGTTCAACTGTTCACGACGTACTGCGCTAACGGTATTTACACGCTTGCCGAAAGAGAGCCAAGGAGGAGAGAGCGAGAGCGATTGAAGAAGCAAAGCAGACTAGCTGCTGTGGCTGTGCAGAGCGCGCTCACTGACTGTTAATGTTACACGAAACAGAGCTGCTGTTAAGCTCATGTTAGTGATGCCAGCGCAATGGAAATGCTTTCTATATTGAAGCAGATAAGGCGTTTCAAATACTTGCAGAAGTCAACTAAGAAGAAACATGAATAATGCATAGTTTATTAATAAATTAATCAAGTAGAAATAAATCAAATTAGTAAATAATTGAAAAATTGTTATATACTATTACGACATTGAAAAGCAGCTGCTTAACAGAGCAAAAGGCTACGCTGTAAAAGTGTTGCCTACTGTTAAGCTGTCTGCTTCGCTAACAGCTGCCACTGGCGAGACTAACATTGCGCTGTAAACTTCAAATTCGGAAAGCGCTTTTGGTTGTTGTTGTCAGCAGACTAAACTTTCACTATCAACACTCGACGAGACAATCGTCTCTCTCTCTCTTGCTCTCTCTTTCGCCTGTAGCAGCCTGCGCACTCTCGCTGAGAACGACGACGGCGGCGGCTTGCGTTTTTTTTTTTCTTCTGATAGGCCTTTTCGCCCACTTGGGGGCTTGTTTTCAGTTTTCAATGTTAAGTGCACCAAAAGAGAGAGAGAGAGAGAGAGAGAGGGAGAGAGAGAGAGGGAGAGAACGAGAGGGAGAGAGAGAGAGAGCGGGCCGTCAAAAGGACCGAGAGAAGAAAGGGAAGCCGCACGCGGGTTGTGCGAGTATTCCCCAAACGCGGGGCGATGTCTATGCGAATTCTCCGCCAACGCAAACGAAAACGTTGGGAAAAGAGTCAGACTCATGCACACAAACACACACAAACACACACACACACACACACAGACATACACAGCCGCACACAGCCTCTAATAGGACACAATCAGCGCAATGCAATTAATTATGGCTTTAGGTTTGTGCACTGTGCGTATCACAGCTCGAGATTCATTTAGCGGCATTTACTCAGCCCACAAGCTGATGGCAGCAGCTGCTCTGCTACTGATCCCTGCACCTGGCATTGCCCCTCGCCCGTGGCCCCTCGCAAATCGATGACAAATCTCGATTCGAAAGTTATTTCATTTCAATTCAAGTTCAGTTCTAAGTGCTAACAGCTGTTCTCTGTTCTCGGTTCCCTGCTCTCTCCCCACCAACCTCCGCCCACTCCCCTCAATAGACAGTTCGAGCTGCTTGCAATTTCGATTCGAGCGTTTGAACAGTCAAGCTGAGCGATACGACACCGTGGCGGGGTGTTGGGGATAGCGACTGAGCGACTTCGCGTGAGTGTGAGTGCGGGTGTGGGTGTGCGGGTGTGGGTGTGCGTGCGCGTAAGCGTGCGAGTGTGTTATGTAACTGTTTTCTTTTTTGCTCTTTATGATAGCGTTTTTCGCTTTGGCCTTGCTGTGTATATGTGTGCGTGTAGGTGTGGGAGTGTGTGTGTGTGTGTACATAAGCAGTTATGTATTTAGTGTGCCCTGCACGAGGGTATCTTAGCTACGTTATCAAGTTTGCAAAAGTTAATATTTAATAAATTGTGAAAATATTCTCCAATATTTGGTTGGTTGCAATTAAAAAAATGCAAAAAACGTCAATTAACGTTTATAATAGCTTATGTCAAATGCCAAATGAATTACCAAATATTCTAAATATTAAAAAAGAGTATATACGTATAAGTTAACTATTCCGAATTTCCAGCAATGTGGAAAAACTAAAATTAAAAATAAAAATGAATTAATAATTATGTAAATGATTTTTTGTTTTAAGTTACAACGAGTCTTAAATTATTAAATTATTAATTATTTTTAAGTTAGTTGTAAATACTACAATCGAAGACTAATCAAAGGTTATTTCAATTTTTATTTTATTTAAAATGTGAAAATAACATTTGTTATTAAATTTTATATTTCATTTAAATTCTCAAACTTATTTGGAATTGGAATAAACAACACTCATACTAAATTATGTAAACTTAACGTGCTATGCGAATTCTAAAAATTGCTTGTAATATGCGAACATTAAAATAGATAAATGTTGTATTTTCTGACTAGATCTACTCATTTTGAAGAGTGCTTAATCATCTGGCCAAGTAGAACAGTTTTCCTGCGGGTGTTGGCCAACCGCTGACTGCTTGCTTCTGCCTCTCTTGTTGTTGTTATTGTTTTTGTAGTTGGCGTTTTGGCGCGTGGCTGCGCTAATTGAATACGAATGTTGGAGCTGGAACCTGTGGCATTGGAAAGTCACATTTTCTTAACTTCAACTTATAGTCGATTATAGCAATCATAAAGATAGTAAACAGGTCGCCAACCACAACGCAGCGCCTTGCGGTCGGGTTAATTAATTAGAGCGACCTTCATACTTTGTGTCCATAACATTATATCTCGTGTGGCAGCAACTAGAACTGAGCTCGAACTTTATGTCATTCCACACAAAGTAAAGTTTACTCAATCTATATTACAATTTAACTTCGATTGCGTTAAAAGATTGCAATGCCAGGCCCAGAGATCCACACCAGCCCACAGAATACTCTGAATATCATTATTTTGTTACTCGATATTCGATATTGATTAATAGCGTAGCACATGGGTAAGTTCACAGAATGATAAACGAATGCTGTGGATAAAGCTTTACCCATTTTCTCTAAGAAGGCCCCAGAGAGTATGCCATAAATAGGTGTGCTCTTAAAAGAATTTGATTTTATCGCACAGACCAATTATGACCAATCGGTGAGTTCGCATAACCCTGGAGCGAATGTGACCCAATTGACCCAAATCTCTGGCAATTAACGCACATTTGAATTGCAAATTGGAATTAAATGCAGGATTTAATTATTAAAGAAGTGCTACAGAGCGCCCACAGAGTGCAATTCTCCGTACATTTCACATAGTACACAAATAAATATGTAAACAACTGAAGATGATTTAGTTCGCTCGCATTGATAGCTGGTCAACGCTCGAAAGTAGGCAACACTTTTTGTATTTCACACAGAGCGACAGAGCACTAGCGCTCGCACACACACACTAATAAATACATATAAACATTACACTTACACACAAGCACTCCCACACAAATTAGCACACACTTTGACGGCACGCAAGCCCACAAACATTTAAACACAGCTCGCGTCAATGCCTCACTTCGTCAATCAGCCAAGCTGTCAACCTGTCAATATGTCAAACTGTCAGCTGGCGAGTCTTTAGCTCTGCCTGTCGGCATTGATAACCGAGCTGAGCCGAGCCGAGCCGAGCCAAACCGAAGTGAGTTTTGAAGGTTGGTCGCTTCGTTGATAAACACGAATCGATAAAGCCAAACGAGATGCGGCGTTGTCCAAACAAAGCAACAACAACCAACACAAAAACATAGACAACAACAGTAACAGAAGCATCAACAAGAGCAACAACAATAACAAGCTGTAAGCACTCATCCACGCCCACAACCGCATACCTAACCCCACACAAAATGATTGCCATTGGGCTCAGGCGCGGGCTGCTCGCATGGTAAGTTTATCAGTGTGGACTGCCGGGGAAAATTGTACAATACAAAGAGGTAAATGCAAAGGATGTGCTCTTAATTTCTCCTCCTGGCTGTCAGGCGAGTTTTCGATATACACAACTGACCTTACACACAAATAAGTAAGTGAAGTGTATCTCAAATGCGAGGAACATGAGTTCCGATACTTTATTCAATTCGATGTTTTAAGCTAGAGATAGAGTTTAGCTTCAGGAGACTTACAAATAATAGAGTATATACATCTTTGTTTAAACGAAAAGGCCGACGGAAGGACCGATGGACAGACAGATGGAAGAACAAACAAAAGGACGGACAGACGGACGGACATTTGAAGGAACAGGTGGACGAACAAATGAACGAACACTCAGACGGACAAACAGATAGACGGATGGAGGGACACACGGACGGACAGGTAAACAGACGGACAAATCGACTAAAACACGGGTGAACGGACAGACAGACAAACGGACGGACAGACAGCTAAATCGACTCGGCTATTGATGCCGATAAAGAATATATAGTAATATATCCAGCACCAGCTTAACATAAATAATTCCACAATCAGTAGTAGCTCTTCAGGCGGATCCCAAATAAACATTCAGATAATGATCAAAATCCATAACGAGAGCGCCTAAGCCTATACTGAACTCGTGAACAATTCTGAAAAAAACAAAGCTCGCCAAAAAATCACGCCCCCTCACAAGACTCTGCAGTCGAAAGGGCTCGGCACAACTGCACGAACACTTGTACATTATACTGAACCTCACACATTTTAGCCCTCAGCCGAGTTAGTTTTCTTTTTTACACAAATCGAATTGTGAACTTTTGTTTTTTAAGTTTTTTTTTTGTTCCTCGAGTCGGACGTGAATAGTTGCTCCTCTGTAAGTCCTAATAAAGTTAGTCTTCGATTACATACTTTGTATGGTCCGCGTCTTTACATACATTAGCCTAAATAATACCATTAATACCAGATCAGAAATAGATGGTAAGGAATTTGGAATATCAAATTTATACGCTTTAATCCATCACAATTTGTATTTTGTCCCGATCTCATAGTTGTTAGCCTAATTAGGCTAAACAACAAGTTAACCTCAAGCCCCCGAGGGTCTCTTAGATGCAAGGAAAATACAATGAATGCATCTTGTTACCTTCTGTTTGTACGTAATCGCACACACATACACGCCACATACACACATACATATAATGGTTACAAGGACAACGCGATTATGGAAATCTGTGAATGAGTTAGCGGCTCGGGGCCGTCAATCTGACCTTAGCCAGGCTAGCAGGCTCCCATGCTCGCAGGATGTGCAAACAGGGCATTAGCTAAGCCCCCAAACAATGGCAACAGAACAGTCAGAGTAAGTCAGATAATGGGCAGACATTTCCGTACATTGTTGCGCCGAATACCGCGTCATTGTTCAGCATAACAATAAGATACTACTAGATCCCCGACTTACGACTGTGTGTGTTTGCGTGAGTGTGAGTGAGTGTGTCTGCTGCATAGAAGTTACCTTAGTGCATCTCGGGAGGGCCTTACTAGTTGTATATATTTAATTGGGAACACATGCCCCTCAGTTCATTCCCTCAGTCCGTAGTTTATTTCAATTAACACGTTCGCAGTGCCAGATCAACTCATGGATGAGCTAATTAAGCTGATGGCGTAAGACACAATGTGTCAAAGCTGAAATACTTTTTGGAATTGATCCGAATATTGAGTCAGAAATATGAAATGTCTGCGAAAATTTAGCTCCTCTTCTTTTGTATAGAGTCATAAATTGATCACAAATTTCATTTCGTATAGATCAGAAGTTATTCGCTTAACGATTTCATTTGGTTTGGGTTCTGTATGAATTTGCCACGCGTCTACAAACTTGTCATCTCTGTTTATACCCTACACTGAACAAAGTCGTAAAGTCTGGTCCATAAAACTAATAGAGAAATACACATACATACAAAATACATGCAAATACGTACTAATGCCTTTGCCCAGCAGCTGACCGTTAAGAAACTAATTTAAACAAGTCAAGAGAGCTACTGGCGAGGGCACTCGACATTAAGATACCCCTTGTGCGCTACGAGTTTAATCTAAATATTCAATGAAATGGTTCTGTTAAATAAGTTTAGTTAAGACGGACGCATGGACCGACAGACAGGGCCAAATAGACTATGCGATTGACCAAGAATATATATATATATATTTTATATATATATATATATATATACATATATATAAGAATATATTTAAATGGCGAGGCGCCTCCTTTCGCCTGTTAGTTACAAACAAAAGCAATAATTTACTTCAAGCTTTTCCGAGTGTCTTGAATATTTATATTTCTCACATCAGTTCTGGTTTGTTTCTCTTCTTTTTCTTTCACAAACAAATTCGAATTTAATTAACTAATTTTTACTTGTTGCCACGAGCGAACGACAGCGCGCGCACCCGCCAGCAAACGAACTGCGATAGCAACGTCTGCCGCCGTGCCAGTGTTGGAAAACGCAAGAGCTGTGATGGGGCAAAGAATTTAATGTCTTTTTGAATGTCGCTCGCGCACAGCGGGCCACATTCGCTGCACATAAATTGAGCTAAATTATAAGTAAATCGACAGTTAGTTATTTGTGCCCCGACTACAGTTCGGTGTGGGCGTATTCCGAGGGCGCGGAGTCCTTATCTTTGGGCACGATGTAGAGACCCTCTGACGTGGTCCAGCGCGTGCCGTGCTGCGGACTGTGCAGGCCGACGATTTCCATCTGACCGGAAATGGGGCGGCCATACGATCGGCCAGACATGCCCAGGTACATGCCGGTATCGACGTGGCGCAGCCGGATGTGGGCATCACGCATCCAGCTCTCGTTGGAGCAGATAACCTCCCAGTTGTCGCCGGTGTCGCCGACGCCGTCGACCCCGTAGGCGGAGACCTCCTGCTCGCCGGAGAGCGGCGACGAAAAGTGGTGCGAGTGCAGGTTCTTCTTGGTGGTCAAGTGCTCCAGCCGGATGGTCGCTCCACAGGCAATCGGCTCGCCGCGCTCGCACAGCTTCTTCGTCTGCGCCTTCACCGTCCAGTGGCTGTTGACGTCCTCCTTCTGCTCCACTCCCGTGACCGATTGCTGCCCGGAGCCGGAGCCGTACTTCACATCGTGCGAGTGCAGGCGGAACGAGTAGTCCGAGTTGAGCAGCTTCAGGATGGAGCCACACGTCACGAAGTTGTTCGCCCCAGCTAATCGAATGAATGCATGAATGATTATTACTATTGTTGATAAAAATCGCATCGCTTCGAATCGAATGGAAGAGCTGCGCTGCTCCGCAGCTTGCGGCTTTGCGGCTTTGCGGCTTTGCGGCTTTGCGGGGCGGCAAGCGCGTCGTGGCCAATCACAGAAGACCACATAAACAGGGGCGACTATACGCACCGTAGTTGCTGGGCAGACAGCTGAGCAGTGCCAGGGCGACGAGCAGCAGTGTGTGCGGCATATTGTCTTTAATCTTACGATTACGATTAAGTACTTATACTAATGTTTTTAATTGAAAGTTGGTTACGAAGCGCCGTGCGGCGAAATGAGAGACACACGCAAACAAATGAATTTGGCAGCAGAGTGTTGGGCAATCACTCAATCTTAGCGATGATGCGATATTTTATTGACGATATGCCATCGATATTGTATTGATATTGATTATATGGTATACGATATTTGCAAATATCGATTGCTTCGCAGCACTGCACTTTTGCGCGATATGACCACAATCGATATCGCATATACGATATGCTAAGAGATAAAAGCACTGTGCAGCGATGCACTGTTACATGCAATATGAAGCCCACCGATTATATGTTAACGATATATTAGGCGATATTCATGGATATCGATAACAGCGTAGAGATGCATTGTCGGTTTGCAGCACTGCACTTGTATTAATTGTAATCTGTGAAAAATTAGAAAAGATTTCACTTAAACAGAAATTAATGGCACACAAGCGACTTTTCGTCTATCCCGTATTACTGGCGATATGTTATTTGCTTGGCGTGACATGGGTAAGTCTGTGCTATGCGCAAACTGCGACGCAATTGCAACTATATATGTATGTTTATGTTCACCTCACAAAGGCTGACACAGCAACGCCAGCGCTGCCAAGCAGCAGCAGCAGCACCAACAACAATAACAACAACAACATCAACAATGCCAGTCAAGCTGTTGTTCCCCCAGTCAAGGCATCTGCGGCCACTGCAGCGCCAACGACATCCGTTCCACATTTCCTCAGCAGCACAGCCGCCAGCGGGAAGGCTGCCATCAGCAACAGCAGCGGCAGCAGCAGCGGGGGAGGCGGCACAGAATGGTTTGTAGCACTCTCCGACAGAAAGTCCCGTTGATTGGCCTCAATTAAGCGAAGTTATTCGTTATTCTCTGTGGATCCACTAGCGCCTGTGCTGGAGCCCTGCTGCCGCAGGTCGATGCCAAGGGCAAGGAGCTTCCCATATGCGCCGAGTGCAAGTGCTCCCACGTAGCGCGCAACACGACGCTTATCAAAGTACGGGAATAGTAGTTCGAATCATGTCCATGAAAATGCTGCTGCGATGACTGACAATGCTTTCTTTGTTTCCTCTCTGCTCTCTCTCCCCCTCTCTCGCAGGTCGTTGTCATCATTGTGATTTGGATAATATCCATTTTAGTGATATACATGCTCTTCCTCATGTGCTTGGAGCCGCTGCTGAACAAGCGCGTCAAGGCGAACAACTACCAGGAGCACACGAACGAAGATGTACATAAGAAGCATTCAAAATACGCAGGCATTAGATATAGTCGACTAGCCGCGGCTGCCGCCGACGATGAGAGCGATGATCCCAGTCTTGATCTTGATCGTGATCGTGAGCTTAATCGTGTTCTCCATCATGACTACAATGACAATAATCATGATGGTGGACTGGCGCAGCTAGTTGGCAATAAAGAAGCACTCGCCGTTTGACTTGTCGCACTCGTCAAGCGATCTATATTGCAATTCAATTCATTTTCGTTTTATTTTATGTTACGTGTTCCATGTTATCCCTCCTTCTGTTTCTAACCCGCGCACACGCATCAGGCTTAACTAACCCCAGCTTTTGTTTTGCTCGCACAACATGACCATCACCTTTGACGGCCTCAACTAATTCGCTTCCACACTTTCTCCCCTCTCTTGCCGCGTCTGCCAGGACGAGCCGACTCCGCCCATGCCTGTGGGCGCCAACAACCAGGAGCTGAGTGCGCGCGCCAATGTCCTCAACCGCGTGGGCCACCAGCAGGACAAGTGGAAGCGACAGGTTCGGGAGCAGCGACGACACATCTACGACCGGCACACCATGCTCAACTGAGCGCCAGGGGGAAGCCAAGGGAAGGAGCCAGTGGAGTTGCAGGGGATGCTGCTGGTGGTGGTGGGGCTGGCGACGGCGACTTAAGACATGTATTCCGGCAGCAATTGCAAGCATATTAACCCGTATTTTGGTTCGAGACCGTCCAGGCCTCCCACCAATTGGATCAAAATTAATTTAATTCTAGTTTCAATTTATAATTTAAATAAAAGGATGTAACCAAATTCGATTAGAAAAATAAGCACGGCATGTGTTTTTAGTCCGCCTTTGTTTCAAATTGAATAGTTCAATAAAGTATTAAGAGATCTCCCAAACAAGGAAATCCCCGCTTTACGCTTTATCATTGATAAAGCTACAAGGCTACACCCAGGCCGCAAGTTTCTTCAGTTCAGTTGCAGTTTTATTCCAAAAGAACCTCAGGCTTTATTTCTTATAGTTGGTGAGTGCCAAATAACATCGCATCTGGATTAGGTATATGTGTGTATGTGTGTGCCGTCTAGTATCCCTCGACGGTCTCGGCGAACTGCCAGTCCTCCTCGACTTTGAAGGGCCCCAACACGCTGCAGCCGTCGTCCTTGCAGACGCCCACAGTGTACTGGGGAATGGCGCGGGTGTCCCGGTAGTACAGCACCTTCATGCACTCACGAATCTGCGGGGAGAGTATAAGGGTAATCAGTGATTACAGTTATCTGCACTGGTCTCTTTCGGAGCTGCCTACCAATGCGGATGCCTCGTCGAATGTGAACTCGCGATTCTTGGGCTTGCGCTCGCGCACCAGAGGCAGCGCCAGGTGCCGGGCAAAGGCCGTGCCCACCACATAATCCTCGTATGCGCGCCCGCGCAGATCCACATTGCCCAGGAAGGGGACACCGGCCTCGTCGACGCCGCCGACGACGACGTCGATGTAGAGCGGATTCATGCGCGAGCGGCGATTGTAAAGGACGCGCGTCATCCAGCTGGCCAGGGCCTTGGGCTTCATGTCGACGCCGTCGTTGCAGCACTGATCCTCAATCATCTTCTGATCGATGTTGCGCTTGATGGACTGTATATCCGCGTAGTCACCGCTGCCGCCCAGTATAATCTTATCGTTGATCTTGAAGATGCGATCGATGTTCTGGTACCGCGCCAGGGAGCCGTACGAGACGAGCGTGTCGGCGGCCACCATGACGCCCTTGTCAAAGCGAATGCCCAGCACCGAGGATCCCGTCGTGATGGCGGCACTGCAATCAAGTCAGTCTGTAAATCAGTTTGCAGAGCAACCTCTCCCCTCCCCGCACCGTGCACCGTGCACCATGCTCCAACTGGGAAACTTACGTGCTGTGCTTGGTGCCGTAGGGGCCTGCGGTGGTCAATTCGCGCGGCAGCTGGGCTTCGTTGCCGCCGGCCATGAAGTTGTAGAACTGGCCTGGAGCCGGTCCATTGTGCCACATTGGCTGTGCAAAGTTGTTGCTCATCATGCTGGTGTATTGCGGGCAATAAATAATCGAATGGGAATGGAGTAGCAAACTTTCGTAGAATGACAGGCACAAATAAAAGCCGAACAGTCTTAGTTAGCGATGATATGTTCAAGTTTTGCAACACTGAGAGCTGCAATGTCGATACTGCACACAACTATCGATATTAAGTGAGGCAATGGCGGGCAACTCTGGCACACATACGCACAGGGTGACACGTACTCGGCAAATCCCGCCTTATTCAAAATTCAAATTACAGCAGAATTGCGTCAATCGAATTCCAATTTTAACGTCGAATTTTGAGTGAAAACACATACGTTCACGCATTTCTTATTTGTATTTGTAAAGGTACTGCGATTCAAAAGAAAATACACAAATACATGATTTCAATGCAAACCTTGCAGGGGAATGTAAATGGTATATATAATTGTTGCATCTTAAAGATCGCATAATACAGCTGAAGGAATTTCAAACAAAGATTGTTTCGTTATATGCTAGCTACTCGCACTAAGCGCTAAGAATCCATTTCACACATATAAATATTTAACAATTTTACACAATTACAAGCTACTGTCACGGCCAATGTCTTAGTTTCTCACTACATCGTTAAAGCTTTCCCCTCCCTCTCTCTATCCTAAGCACTAATCCTTGCAGCAACAATAAACATTGTCGCTTGAGCTAGTTGGAGTCGTGGGCGTGCTGGCGGCCGCTTTCTGCGGCTTGCTATAGGAATGTGGGCCGCGCATGAAGACGTCGATGAGCTGGCAGTGCGAGCTGTGGGAGACAGAAGAGAAGGGGTCAGGTCAGCCTTGCTCTCAGCACTGCTAGGGATCGCCGGTCTGCTCACCTCATAGTTATGTCCAGATCGGTGACTACCTCGCCGTCGCAGTTCCAGCTGGAGTATTCCGAGCTGACGCCCTCGCCTGCGCCCTGCGCTATGGGCTGGCGCGAACCCGCGATGCTGCCGTTCTCCTGCGGCGCCGTCAGCGTGCGGAAGTTGAACTTGCGCGTGCGATAGACCTCGACGAAGGGAAGCGTGCGCTGCAAGGGGAAATGTTGAGGTGAGGTGAGCTGGAGATCGGATTGAGGTGTCTGCCAGGCATTTGCCGACTTACGATATCTGCGCCACGGCCCGCCGTGCTGAGCAGAAACCGCACATTGTTGAGCAACGAGGTCTTGCGCACGAGGATCAGATCCAGGCAGCCGTCGCCCAGGTGGCTGTAGCGCGAGATGCCGTTGGGACTGCGCGAGCAGGCGCACGTGATGTTCGCGCCGCAGATCATGAAGAAGTTGCCCCGTATGATCTTCCACTGCTCGCCGCTGCGCAGGCTCAGGCTGGAGCCATAGCCATAAGAGCCGGCGCCGCCACCGCCTCCACCTCCCGACTGCAGGCGCAGCGTGGCGGGTCGAGGACGCAGCAAGGCCGTCTCGCTGGCGCTCAGCTGCAGCTCGTGATTAGCTGGTGCCGCTGCTGAAATTGTGTGCTCCTGGTGCTTCTCCTCTACCTCCCCCTCCGGCTTCTGCTGCTCTTCTTCGGCGACAAAGAGCGTGGAGCGCTGCTCCTGCAGCGTGCTGGCAATGCTGCAGCGCTGACAGTTGGCATAGCACACCGACGGCGTCTCATCGCCTAGACTGAGCGAGCTCTGCGGGCTCTGCGGTGTCTCCGGCTCCAGGGGCTCCTCCAGCAGCTGCAGCTCCGCATCGTAGCCGCGATTGCTAAGGAACGCCTTGATGCCACTGTACTCGTAGCGCCGCGTGCCCATCCAGCGGTACTGCTCGCTCTCGGCGGCCACGTCGCCCAGATAACCATAGCTGAGGACACTGGCGCAGAAGCGCAGCAGGGATCCGCTGTTGCTCACGCTGCACACGTCCAGGCCGCGTCGTTGGCCGAGCAGCACGTGAATGGCGGCCGTGCGAACGTCCGCTGTGCCGTGCATACTGTAGACAATGGTGTCCGTGCTGCCTGCCGGGATGACGGCGACGGGCAGCGTGGGACGCGGTATATACGCCGGCCGCTGCTCGTCCAGCCGCAGCTCGCGCATGCGCCGGAACACCAGGCCGTTGATGACCTCCGCCACGGTGCCGTCGCCGCCCACACAGCAGACGGCGTCGTAGCAACTGAGATCGTGACTGAGCAGAATGTCACGGATCTGGTTGGCCCGTTGCGTAGTGATGCACGTGGCATCGATGCCGGCCAGCTGGAAGAGCGGCCGCACCTGCCGCTCGTACGTCTGCGAGCCGGCCTTGCGCCCGCCATAGGGATTGACGAAGACCAGTAGGCGGCGCACGCGCTGCCCCCCGGCCGGCGAGGACGCCAGGCGTGCCTGCAGCTGCTGCTCCCACTGGCGCACGATGTACGCGTCCGCGTTGTAGAGCGTCAGTCGCCGCAGCTGCCAGCGATTGCAGTCGGTCTTGGACTTACTCAGGCGCTCGGCGTAGTTGATGGTTAGGAACTGCGCCGTCGGCTTGACGTCGTCGCCTGCCGCACGCTGCAGCTGGTCCTGCGTGGGCAGCGGCTGTAGACTCTGCTGCTTGGTGTCGCCGCGGCGCACGCTGATGATGTCGTCCATGTGCAGGACGCGGCTGTGCAGTCCATAGCTGCAGGCATACTCCATGCCCTGCTGCGTCTGCTGCTGCTGGTGCTGCTGCGGCTGCTGTGCAGCTTCCTCGGACAGCGGAGTTTTTTCCTTCGGCTTCGCCTTGGGCTGCATGGGCTCCCAGACCAGACGCTGGCCGTGCAGTAGTACGCGGTAGCTCTTCTTCTTCAGCTGAAAGTTATTGAGCAGCACATCCGAGGAGCACGTGGCGGGGGAGACGGCGGCGGAGGCTGCGCTCGCGTTAGCAGCGGCGGCGGCGGCCGCAACAGCAGCAGCGGCAGCAACTGCCGGCGGCCTGCCAAATTCTTTGCTGCTGCTCTGCGTCATGTTAGGATCGCTTTGTCTCTGCAACACAATGGACAGAAAGAGAGAGAGAGAGACAAAGAGAGAACAGGTTTCCATTAGAAAAAAGTACTTAGGTATGGGAGGAAGGGAGAGGTAGAGGAGGAGGAGGCGGAGGCGGAGGCGGAGGACAGGGGCAAAGCTCTGGCAGGCAGTAAATGTGAGTTACGACTTTGCACCATTCGCTTTGATGGTGCCTACTCTCTGCCAACTTGTATATACACATCACGCTATATACTTCGATGTAAGTCTCGCGAAAACTTCAAGCACACACACACATACACGCTTGAGTCGGTTGCTGTTCCTAGACGTCATTAAGACGAAGATGTTAATTATTTTTCAGCCTGAGAAATGACAGATAATGTCATAGGGCTTTAATTTGTTCGGAGTGTTTTATTTAGGGCTAATCGAGGTCACACACAGAATTGTAATATCTTCATGTATAGTCAAGCTGCGGTATCCAATGCGTAAGCTTGAGGTTCTCTATTAAAATTTGAAAAAACATTAATTTTTATACGATTGAAAGCCGAAAGACAGTCAGATTACTCTATTTCTCTATTTTATATAGCTCCAAAGAAAAACCTCATTAAAATGCAAATTAATTATCTAAGCTTGAGCACGCTGAAATGAGAAGGCTCCAGTGCCAAGTGCCTCTACTCGTTATGAGTCTGTGCAATTATTATTTAAAATCTCGAATGTCGCACCAGCTAATGGGTAATCCCCTGGCAGGGGCCTAGGCGACCCAGCGCGATCGCCCGAGGTTCACTCAACTTGGACAGTCGAGTGTACTCAACTGGCACTCATTGCAGTTACCAGACAAAACTTGTTTGACTATATATACCCTATACTCAATGGGCTGACGAAATCGGGTAGAATATCAAGCCGTGACTACGATTAAGTCGAATACTTATGACCTGCCAACAGAGGGCCATAAACATAAATGCAAATAAATCGCAATAATTCTCTGTGCACTTCTCTCTTGCTCATTCTCTCTCTCTCACTCTCTCTCCCTGTCTCTCTCTCTTCCCGGATTCTTAGTTCTCATGCCACGTTTTGCGCTTTATTTTTTATGGGCCCCTGATAAGCGTTGTCCGAGCGAGCGGAGCTAGCAAATCGTTTTATAAATGTCCGTCGACACAGTTTGCATTGCGAGTATCGCATTTAACTGACCAGGCATATCGAGATCGCGATAGGCCAGCACTGAGTAATGTAATGTACTAAAAAAAAGAATGGATATAAGTAGGTTTTTGCAAGCCGTAAGTTGGCAATATAAACCGCTGAAGTGCACAAAGAGGCTTCCCTATATATGTTATGTCTCTACAAAGGGCACTGCTGTTCTTGCTAGGCTACAACTATTTATAGAGGCGCCATCGGAGTGGCTAAACTGGTTTTCTTTTCTTTTTCACTTAAGGCAACAACTCGTTCTTGAGCCGCGTTCGCGTTGCAAAAACTCGCGCTGCTTTCAGTGACTCGCATCAACTTTGGCTCGAAAGAATGAATTGTGTCACAAATATGCAAAGTGCTACACAAACAAATACACCTTCACACACACTCACACATACATGCACATATATATATATATATAAATATTTACTGTTTATTTAGTCACTGCGATGCGATGAATAACCGACAGAGCTGAGCTGAGAGTGGCCTCAACAGCAAAAGGCAAAAGCAAAAGTACTTAAAATATGGCCACATTTGTTATTGCTAATTAGACACACACACACACACACATAACACACTTTAGTACATACCGCTGACTTCTACCACAACACAATTAAGAATACTAAATTGATTGGACTCGACTGGCAGATACCTTAAGGTTTGTAATTGTTTATTAATAAAAGCTCTAGTGATAGTTTCCACTTAGTAAATGTTTTATGCATTGGTATTTAAGTGAATTTTATATATAATTATATATTTAAGTGCTAACTGAACTTTTTTGTATATAAGTATATTTTATTTTTATGTTTTTAACATTTTATTTAGAAATGCACTTTAGTTGAAAATGTTTTAATCCTTATTTAAATAAAATGCAATATTTGATCTGCTATCAAGCTGTTATAATCTTTTCTAACACACTGCGCATTGGAAGGGTATACAAAACCAGCAGAACTCTCAAACTTAACAACCGCAAGTTTCACGCGTCGTATACGCAATATTCAAGGTTGCGAGAGGCACCCAAAACACACACAAGTTCAGAATCAAAAGCGACTCGAAACGAATTGAACTGAGTCGCAGAGGAAGCTGCGAAGCAACTAAAGAGAGCAATAATAAAAGCAACAACAACAAAAACAACAGCAACAACAACAGCAACAGAAACGAGAATCGGGGCTCTTAAACGAGCTGCGCTCCAAAGTTGCGTGCGGCTTTCTTGACCTTCGCCTTGAATCGCAGCGCGTATTTTGTGTAGATGCATATTATTATTATTATTATAAATACTTTTATCTTTTGTATGTTTTCCGAACCGCGCGCCTCGACTGACCGACTGCGACTACAAGCAATTCCCACACAGCTGACCTGTGGACTAGAAGACCTCGTTGATCTACAAATGCATCGCAGTCTCCGTGGAAACAAGTTTTGAAATAAATTACTTTTTGGTTCGGTTGAGTTGGTGTAGTTTAGTGCGTTGTTGCTGTTCTCTTCCTGCTGTGAGATGCAGGCGAAAAGCCGGCGATCTTGACACAACCGGAGGACAGCAACACGAGCAGCAGCATCGTATTTTATGGGGGCCTTCGCAGCGACCAACGCGCTTCCTGACAAAGGTGCTTGATCTTGCTGAAGGTCAATGCATTATGCCGCTGCATTTTAAATAAAATGATTTAAGCTCAAGAGAGAGTGGCAGAGACGGAGAGAGAAGGGTGAGAGATAATGCATCATTAGTGAAGTCTTAATAAAAAACAATATTTTTTTATAGAGCTACGTGGTTTATAAATATAGGTGTAACTGTAAAACCAGGCTACTAAACTGCACAATAAAAGCAGCAATTTATAATGTTGATTAAAGTTGGCAATTCAGTCTGCAAGGTGTGGACCATTAAAACAGGTCTTAATTGTTTTAATCTTGACTCATGCCCCGATATAAGCCCAGCTCAAACTGCATTTCTTACATGTGATTTTAGTGATTCCAGCGATTAACTTCCATTTGCGATATATATTGCTTTTCATTGATAGCAACTCCTAGTTTTACCTATCATATTGTATTTAAAAGCCATGGATTATGCTAAGTCAACATAAACGAAACTATTAATTGTCTAGCCCCAAATACCATTTGCAGATGTATCAACAGTCTGCTCACATCCTGCCTCTGTGGAACATATTCGCATAGAAAGAAACAGACTTCATTAATTCAGCGTCTTAATTAAACGCTCTTCCTGTACTCCGTCGCAAATGCCATTAAATCATTTTAATTTCTTTTCGTATGTTCACTTTCGACGCTGTGTCTGGTCCGCTCTTGAGAAGAGCATGCCAAAATGAATTATCTTATAAATTCATAAGCTTTTGTAATGTGTGTTCGCTGTGAAAAAAGATTCATTATGAAAACACACGTGCCACTTGAAAATATATACCCTTCCCCTCACCCAAGACAACGAAAGGTGGTAGCAAATCTTATGCATCGTTTTTCGCTGCCAATTTTATGAACGGAATGACCGGTAAATCCCTGTCCCAAATAAATGCGAGAATGAGATTATTATATAATAGAATTGGAAATTGAATCGGAATCGAAGTGGAAATGAAGGCGGCCCAGCGGAACCCAATAATTTACCGTAAACAATGACGCTGCTCAAACGCCTCTATCGTGACTTCGGTAATCAATTCGTAGTACTTAAATGTACGATTATTATTACTCCACCAAACGCCCACCAGCAGAACTTGCTCGAACTCGTCATTGGAGTAGAGTAAATGTAATTAGTATTATTAAGCACACTGAATTGGGACTACAATAACGAACTGTAAACGAGCTTCCAATATTTCCTTTTCTTTTCCCCCCTGCCTAAGAACTGCAGTTGCATAAGGCTATACAAGATTAAAGAAATAAAAGACATCCATAGTTCTCGATTTGTGCGCTCGTATCGTACAAATATTTACAGATAGTTTTGTTGGAATTTAGACAAAACATTCAATATGTTCTGCCCACGAATTTTGCCATCAATTTCGTGAGATTAGGTCCGCACGCGTTTAGCTAATGAGCTGTAAACAAGTCGCAGTGCAGGTTGCCGACACGAAGCTGTAGTTATAGCCTCGCTTATACATATATCTGATCTTCGCAAATAGTTAGATACCGTAAACAAAAACATTCCAGTACCTTAGCACTTAATTTAAACTGTTTGCTTATCAGTTTCAATTTGATGGGTGCAGCAGCAGACCGGGAGATCGCGATAAGATTAGGGACTAGAGACCTGCAGAAAAGTAGTCTTGTGTCGTATTCTACACAACAATGGATTTTAAAAGGTTTTCATACTTTTCAAATATTTGCCATAAACTTTCCTGCGACTTAATGACTCATGTTTTATCAAATAATTACACATTATCAATAAGCGTTTTATGCAGGTAGCGCGAAATCTACGCGCTTTGTCGCCAATGCCAACGCCGTTCACTGCGCTTTATATAAAGATAGGTAAAGCCCGTAAACTTAATAAAATTCTGTGGGTTTAGTCAGGGAAGAATGGAAAGTTTATGTGTATTTTGCCACTCGATAAGGCTGCCAACTTTATACCTTTGCGATAGATAAACTGGCGTGTTAGACCTATGTTTTTGAAGAGTTTCTTGAAGCCCCCACAACTTCTGTAAGCCCACGAGAATACAAATAACCGAGGAATAAGTGTGCGTGCGTGTATGTGTGACGTACATACCTCCCACAATCAAACGCCCCGCTTAACACGACAAGCGACACACTAAACAGCTGACCTCTGGGTTCAAGCACAATCCCTCGTCTCTCGCGTAGCTCCTGACCCCACGTTATTGACACTCAGCCCCACAACTCGACATGCTTGTGTGCGTGTGTGCGATGGTATGGTGGGGTATGCATATAGGCAGTAACTGGTGCTATCTGCACAGCACCTGATAAGGGGGACTTCAAATGTACACAGCAGCAACTAAAATAGGTTTGCCTGTTTGCTTGAGTGAAAACACACAGCGTACAAAGCAATTGAGTGCATACGTAGCACACACACGTACGTATGCTCGAGTTCGTGCGTTGCGTGAAGAATGGAAGCTTTGCCCCTTGTCCATCTGACGCAGCAAGCGCTGGCAGACAGAACTAATGTACACGTTATGAACATAAAACGAGAGAGAGCGAGAGCGAGAGAGAGGCGCAGAGCACACACACACACATTACGCCAAGCACCGTTATCAGAACACAGCTGTGAGCGCAACATAACACAGCTGCGTGTTTGGTGTGTGTGTGTCTGTGTTGGTGTCTGTGTGAACATTCCTGTCTTATTTGCCTACGCAATGTTTGTTTGCTTTAATTCCAATACATAAAATGTGTCTGTGTGCGTGTCGCTTACGTTCACGTGCACTAGTTGTAATGGTATTCTTGAGGAATCGCCGGCTTTATTTGTATAAGTTACCTTCTGTGTATCGGTGTATCCATGCACTCACAGGCACATTTAGACTGCAGTTGCCTTTTACTATTTGCAATTATGTTATTGGCAAATCAAGAAAACTCGATACACATTGCAATTTCGCACGCACATATACTCTCGCACACACACACACACACACACGCACGCACACGTATGCAGGGCGCATGCAACGGGCACTCTAACGGCGATGCTCTCGAGTTGCAGCGGTAATATGTAAATCCAGCCCGATACCATTAACGCCCGCCGAACCGTACAGAATATGGGATATACAGAATTAACAGACGTAAATCTATAACTGCATAACAAAACCAAAGCCGTTAAAAAAAAAGCGAAACGCGGAAACGCGTTCCGCACTCGAAATAAGCAAACAAAATACTAAAAGTAGTGATGGCACGATTAATCATATGATACACAATAATCGATTATTTGGACTCAATTTACGATTTAATTGTATCGAAAAAACAGTTGCAATTAATTGAATCTATAATCGATTACTTACTAAAATAATCACGTCACTACTTTTTGCGGCAAAATACAAATTGGCAAACAAATTATAATGGCAACAACTTATAGTAAAGTTTGGAAATATTTTTGCAATTGCACATTGCGGACGCCAACAAATATTGAAAGTCGGCTACAGCAAGCCACCTGAAATCAACTATACTGGGACAGTTTGAACGTAGATTTGGAGCTATAGAGCGCTCTTTTTTATTGGTGCATCAACGTTGCTGGACCCGCGTTTTAAAAAAAAATCATTTCCATGATCCAATGGCCTTGGCCATAACCATGAAGAATATTCGGAAAGAAATAGCGGATCTTTCACAACGGAATGAGAGTCTGGAAAGCGCAAGTGATGCATCATCCACTGGTGAAATTGAGTTTGATCCATGAGCACACCAAAAGTCGTTGGCGCACAAACGCCGCAAAGTAGGCGATGACCCATCACTTGTTCAGGACGAGCTCAGTTTTTTCCTGACCGCTCCAGTCCTTGAACTAAAATGCAACGTCGTCAATGCCTGGGATGACATGTGTGTAGTATAACCAAAGCTTTATATTATAGCTCGTCGGTATTGTTTTCTCATAGGTACTTCAGTACCAGCAGAACGTCTGTTTTCAAAGGCGGGAGCAACTGCCACCGAAAAGAGGAACAGATTGACCACCCCGCGTCTGTGTAAATTATTATTTTTGAGTTCTATACTAAATAAATAAAAGAGTTATGTATTTATAATTTTCTTCTGTAATCCCGGCATTTGGATTAAAGATTTAAATTACAAGACTTAGTGCAAAAAATCATATGATTTATCGATTATTTTCATTTTTTTCGATTAATTGCAATTAAAAATCGGATTGGCTAAAATTAATCATATGATTCAATAATCGATTAATGAATTTTTTTTGACATCACTAACTAAAAGTATGCATGACTGTGTGACCATATGCAGCCTGAGAGGCGAATACCCCAAACAGAAATATGCCCCACATACAAAAATACAACTCGAATATAAAATACTGACGTCAAAAGAGAAACGCAATAATAACTGAAAAAGCTAGCGAAAAGCTTTTGAAAGTTCACAATTTTAAATTTACCGAAATTTTATATTCAATTGTGAATATAAAATATTGACGTATAAGGAAAACGCAAAAATAAGAGAAAAGCTGGCGAAAAACTTTCGACTGCTTACAATTTGAAATATTACTTGAAATGTCTTAAGGACCTTCAGAGCATTTAAATAAAATAACACTCTTCTCTTGCCGACAAAATTCTCGTATATCACCTCGCTGTCAAAATGTACTCCATTTAAATAACATCAAATATTTTAGTTTTTTTACTTACACAGACAGTATTGGACTGTTCCCTTTGGCACATCCTAAATTTTTTGTGATTAATTTTGCCGCCGCAAAATGAACCGTAAAAGTAAGTACTGCGTTCGATCTAACTAATTGCGTGGTAATCCAACTGCATGTCCATTGCAGCAAACAGCACGAATCCATGCGGCAAGTGTGGTGGATGTCCATGCGGTCAACATGTCCAACCGGTACTAGCTTGTCCACCGCCTCAACCCAGTCAGTCTCCGCAACCCCAGAACTCGCAAATCTCCACTGCCCCCCAGCAATCTGCGCAACAACAACAGCAATCCCCCCAACGCACTGTATGCCCCAATACGTCACCTCAACAGCAGAGTCAACAGAAACAGGGTCAGACATGTTCCATGCCAGCCCAAAGCCAAGGGCAAGGGTACGCGCAAGGACAGGGCTATGCGCAGGGTCAAGGGCAGGGCTATGCGCAGGGTCCAGGGCAGGGCTATGCGCAGGGGCAAGGGCCTCAGCCCAATCCGATGTGTGCGGACATACAGGCGAGGAATGCTGCTGCATTGGCTCCGCAGGCACCGCCGTGCGCTGTGTGCAATACGCGGCAGAGAACGGGGAAGCCCAAGGTGGATTGCCAGTGCGCCAGCAAGCGGCGACAGCAACCGCAGTCGGATGCACTGCAAGCTCCACTGGCGGACACATACACCTGCTCGCGACAAAGGCCACAGAAAACAGCGGTTGAGGAGGTTCGGTGCAACTGTAAGGACAAACCCATACTGCAGTGTGAGTGCCCGGAGCCCGTTGTTGTCCAACAGGAGCCGCCACCTCAGTTGCCGCCGACGCATGCGCAGATTGTATGCGGCCAGCCTGTTCCCTATAAGCACACGTACCAACACCAGCCAGTAAGTGGTCCGTGTGGCCACTGCCAGGGCCAGACTGACGCCCAGGCCCGTGGCCACACCTCGTGTCAGGGCCGGAGAAACAAGAAAAAGTGTAGCATTCAGTGAGGCCTGTGCGGGCGGAAGCACCAAGTAGGCTTTGACATGGTGGCAAAACGCGTCACCTTTTTACTCGGGCAATCATCAAAAATTGTGAGCAACACAACCCAAAGTCATTTCAACAAAAATTACAAATTCAAATAAAATTTAAAATTGGAATGAACTGAACCTCCACACATCTGCATTGAGCTTTGAAATCCAAAGTTTTCCTCAAGTCATTGCCGGTTCTCATTCTGTTTTGCTAGAGGACGCCAATCGCGATGGCCCAAAAGTCGAACCAGAACTTAGACTGTTCCAGAAATGAGGCGGCGCCTAATTCGGCTGGTTGCCTCTGCACGCCCCAGCAGAGTGCGCAGAACATGGCCGGACCTTGCGGCGGTCCTCAGGGACAGCACTGCACCGTACGGTACGGACCCGCAGCAGTGCCAGCAATGACAGCGAGAAATCCGAAGCGCCCTAGCTGCTCTCATTGCCGGGGAAGAAAGAAGAGGTGTTCGATTCAGTAGAGCGATTGCGACAGTCGCCGATTCTGAGTAGGAATTCCAGGCACATCGAAGTGTGCCTTTGCCTTGGCACTTTCATGGAAATTCAGTTCACATATATATTCACGTACATATTCGGCCAGCTCAAAAAACAATAGCTCCAAATTAATCGCCCAAAAGTGTGTGTCCTCTTAGATCTGCCTCCACGATTATTTATCCACGGACCCATCGTGATGTCGTACCAGCCCTCGTGTAACGTTCCTCCAAACCAACGGGCATGCAATAGTCCCCCCATCCCAAAGGAGGACTGCGATTGCAGCCCCAGAGATCTGCCACAGGAGATTATACGAGTCCAGTGCGGCTCGCCGGAGCAGTCGGAAGCCTACGATGCTGCAACTCGACATAGATGCCATCAAAGGCGTCCGAGACAAAAGCGTCGATGCACCATTCAGTAGTTGGGTAAGCCTTTCGCAGCATCTGCCCGAGAAAAGTTTGAGAGTCAAAGCAGTGACTGACTAAATGTTGAGCAGCGAAACCCAGCAGGCGTGACAATTATCCGAAAAACAGTTGACATAATATTGATAATATTATTGAAATCTATTTGCATACATAACCCTTTCAAAGGGAAACAAAAAAAAATACAATCATGGTTGCAATGCTAGCAAGGCGGGGCTCCCATTAAGGCGAATCATTCAAGCTAACAAAATTAACGGTATTATTTTCAAACAACACCATTACCAAATTTTGAGATTCACAATGGGTAAGTCTGGGTAGTGTGCCCCCCCCCCCCCCCCTCATTTTTCTTAGCTGCTGTTTATTGTAGGAAATCAATCAACTGGTGGCGTGGCCCCTGCCCAGAGTAGAGCCACTTGCTATGATTCGGAGGCATCGCTGGGCCGGGCACATTGCGGCAGGGCACGCTGTCGCCGCAGAAAACGCAAGGCGCGAGGACACTGCTTCGTCTATCGGTCGCCACCCATAGCCGAGCCATGTCCATGTCCGTCGCTCCCTTCGTGCTCCATCAACAGTAGAATTAACAATATCCAACCGCAGCAGCCGGAAGTCAGGATGTCCTGCTGTTGTCCGACGCCAGTGCCACCTGCACCTCCACCTCCACCTGCTTCTCCATCTCCAGTGGAGGTATGTTGTGTGCCCAAATGCATGTTGAAAGATAAGGAACGACGGCGTTGCCCCTTGACCACGATGTCGCCCCAAATTCCAGCACCGGCTCCTTGTCCGTCTGCCGCTCCTGTTTACTCGACTCCGTATAGCCAGCAGCAACACTTCGCGCCAGCGCTCCAGGCCCTGAGCACACCGATTCAGGAACCGTCTGATCCGTACTATAACTATAATCCACAAGGTTGTAGCCCCAACGCCTACGGCAATTTCAACTTGGATAGGTTTGACCGGGATAACGTTGGGATGTCCAGCTGCCCAGGACGAAGAAGAAACGTGAGCATACGCACCTGCGTTGACTACGACTATGAGCCGGGACAGGGCCAACCAATGCCACAACGACGTCCCCGCCGCTCGTATTTTAATATTCACCAGCCCTCGCCGAACATGTACCCACAATTTATACCCACACAGGGAAATCACTATCCCCCTCCTTACCCGCTCCGACAGGTGAATAGCGATTGGAATAATGAAAGCGGATACGAGACCGAAAGCAGAACAAGTGTCATGGCTCCATCTCGGTTTCGGCGTTTTTGACCATTTAAATGTGCTAAACTGGTATCAACCACAAAAATACCAAAATTAAATACCAGCGATTTGCCGAGGCTTATCGGCACATCGATTAATTATCGACTCCCCACCACACGTAAAGATATTAGTTGAAGAAGAAGAACGACGCGTGGGAATCGTGTGCTGCTGTCCGCAGACTTTCGAGCGAAAATAATATATTAAAAAACACGAAATGGATGATGGAGATTACGATAACGACGAGTGAGTATTTTTATTTATTTATTTATTTATATTTAACAAATCTCCATTCAGTGTTGGCGGTGATGATTTCGACGATGTCGATGAAGACGTCGACGAGGACATCGCGCAGGAGGAGGAAGTGGACAACATTGAGATCATAACACCCGGCACAGCAGGCGGTGGCGGAGTGCCCAAATCGAAGCGAATAACCACCAAATACATGACCAAGTACGAGCGAGCGCGAGTTCTGGGCACGCGTGCGCTGCAGATCGCCATGTGCGCCCCCATCATGGTCGAGTTGGATGGCGAGACGGATCCGCTACAGATAGCGATGAAGGAGCTGAAGCAGAAGAAGATTCCGATCATAATACGGCGCTATCTGCCCGACCACTCGTACGAGGACTGGAGCATAGACGAGCTCATCATGGTGGATAACTAGCCCAGGGTAGATATAAGGCACGGACACGCTCCGGAAAACCATAGAAATTTATTACTTTTCACAAAAAATAGAGAATATACATACAAATTTAAAATAAGTTGGCAACAATACTGCAATTCCAGAACTAATCCGTCATTTTGCTCCCAATTAAAGTCAGCTCCAGGCGTAGCCCTCGCCCCGCTGGTAGCAGACGCGTTCGAGCAGCCCCACTGCGTGCTGGCCGGTCCGACAGATGGACGCCACCACAGTGGGCAGCAGGCCGCACTCCGAGAGATTCTGCTCGCCGAAGACCTGCCCCGAGCCGGTATCCTGATCCTCCGCTGTCGCCTTCGACTCGTCGGCCGGCGTCGACTCCAGCAGCTTCTGCGTGGCCTTGCTGAAGGACAACGTGTTGACGCTGTTGCCCAGCGTCGCGCTGAACATCTGCCGTGTTTCGCACAGCAGCGCCGCCACGCTGGGCAGGAATGTGGGCAGCAGCAGTCCCTTGATGTCGATGCTGTAATAGTCGACGCCGTCGAGCCTTACCTTCTTCGAGCGCGGCACCAAGTGCTGCATAGTGGCTTTGGGGAAGGCGACGGGAGCGAGCAGCGTGGGCGGCACGCCCGCCAGGCGCCCCACGCTGGTGATGGTGCTCTTCGCGTTCAACAGGTAGCTGAAGAATCCCTGGCACTCGACGCCCTCTATCAGCAGCAGCGAATTGTCGCTGAAGTCCTCGCTCATCTCTGCCACCTGCAGTTTCCTTGCGTGCGTGCTCTGGATGCGTCTCAGCTCGCGCTCATCAACGCCCAAGCTTTCCAGCCAGGCGTCGTCGTCGTCGTCCTCTTCCTCCTGCCCTTTATCGTTATCCTTGTCCTTGGAGTCGGCGTTGGCTGCTGCGGCGGCACCCGATTCGCTCTCCTCGTTGAGACTGCTGTTTAGGCTGCCACCTCCGGGGGCATCCTTCTTGAGAGGCATGCTGTACTCGATGCCCTCCTGCCGCAGTGCGTTGCGCATGCCTCGCGTAGACGGCGTGACCAGCGCATGCATTTCAGCTCGTCCCGCACAGCCCGCCGCCCGGAACAGCACTGTGAAGGTGTTGGCACACAGATAGAAGTACGGGCATTGGCGGGCGCGCAGCAGCTGGAAAAGACCACGGAAGCTGTAGTCCCACTCCTCTGCCAGAGCCTTGCGCTCCTTCTCGCCAATGGTGATGCCGTTGTTCTCCTTCGCGCTGCGGGGAAAGAGCGTCAGCCAGGGCAGATGCGGGTGCTGCCAGTAGTAGGTGCACTGATTGAATCGCGTCGCGTCCGAGATGTCCAGAGTGCTGGATGTGTTGTGGCTATCGAAGCAGCGCACGAAGCTGGTTAGACCGCTGGCCAACTGAGAGGTCTTCAGTTGCGTGGCGGGCAGTTCGGTGGGGCAGAAGAAACGCATCCGCGTCTTCAGGCACCAGTCCATTGGCAGATGCGGTGTGTGCTTCTGTCGCGCGGCCAATGCAGCGTCGTCCTCCTCATCGGCCTGAGCGATGCGCTCCTGCTGCAGCAGTTTGGCAAAAGCCTGCGCATCGAATTTCTGAAGCACCAGCTTTGCCGGTGGCGGCCGCGTAGGCGTCTCGCGCACGAAGCAGTTCTCGCCCGTCGGGGCAGGTGTGCGCGTCGGAGTAGCTGCATCTTGTGTGTCGTCGACCTTCAGCTTCTTGGCGCCATCTGTGGACCTGTAGTGGAGACATGGCAGCAGTCGAACAGCTGATCGGACGCAGTGCAGACTTACTTGGCAAAGGGATTCTTGCGCTTCTGCGCGAACTTCGCCTCCAGGAGTTTGCTCTTGTCGTTCTCGTTTAGCTCGGCTCGGTTATTGTTATTGTTATTGTTATTGCTGCTCACACGTGCTGCAAGCTGTTTCTTCTTTTGCTTCAGCCTTTGCAGCTTTATAAACTGCAAGCGAGTTTGCGAGACATTTTTAACCCTGTTGACATCTGGGCTTGCTTACTTACATCATCGGGGCGTGTCCAGTTGGAACTTAAGCTCGATTCGCTAGACATAATGGGTGAATCTTTTAATAATTTAACTAACTAATATTATCAACAGCAACCGCAGCTGCTTGGCTCCCGCGCAAATTACATGTATGTATGTCCGAATAGTTGATGTTTTGGAGCAGCATTGCGAAAATCGCCGTCGATAATTATCGGCTTATCGAAATAGCGCTTGTATTTAAACGATACATCAAATTCGTGTACGCAACCAATTTATGCAATCGAAACAGTATAAAAATTGTTCTGTTTTAAGCTATATCTTCTCATATATAGTATTAGAGGAACAATAAATATTTTATATATATTTCACTTACGAGAGTAACGGAAAGATCTAAGAGCTTGCTGTAACTTGGCAGACCAAGTCAACATTAGAAGAGCAATAAATTTCCTAAATTTGACCAAAACCACTAAAGTTGTTGCACAAATATCAGAACACTTTTCGAGTTTGGTCACCCTGCCCGACACAAATAAATGATATCCGTATTTATTCCAAAATGGAAAACGATAAGGTTGAATTAACCGAAGTTTGCCGCGTTTGCGCGAACAAAATAAAAGACAAGAAGCGTCAGCGACACATATTCAATTATTTGCGTGGCAAACTATTGCAGAACCTAAAACTCATAACCGGAGTCGAGGTGAGCATCGAAATTTCAACCGGAATCCAACTGTATTGACGATTTTCTGCGAATATTTCAACAGTTGTTGCCCAACGACAACTTGCCAACGTTTATCTGCGAACGATGCAACTCCGAGCTGGACCTGGCCATCAAGTTCCGCGAACGTTGTATTTTTTCGCAAAACTATCTGGAGGATATGCTGGAAAAAGAACGCAAGGAGTTTCTAGAAACCGTTAAGAACGAACTGTCGGAGGACCCTATTGATGAAGACCAGCTGGAGTATGTCGACGATGATGATGAAGACCAGGAGCATGTGTTCACATATGAAGACGATGATTTGCTGGAAGATCTTAGTGCGGGTGAAGTAGTTGAAACACTCGACGAGGAGACTGAGGACGAAGATTTGCCGGCGGAAGCCGGCAAACGGCACCTGGTCATCTTGGAGGACAGTCAACCCACAAAGCGTTTGCGAAACTTCTTCATTTGCGAAGAATGCGGTGAATATTTTAAGCTGGAGACCGAGTATAAAGAGCATCTAGAAGGTCACTTGGAGCGCAAAGCGTCGAAGCACTTCTTTCCCTGCTACCAATGCCCGTCGAGCTTCAGCAGCAAGGCGCAGCTTCGGCAACACCGACGTGACGAACACGACGGAAATCGACTCTTCAAGTGTTCTGTCTGCGGCGAGGGGTTTCTGGAGCACAGCGCCAAGCAGCGCCATGAGATGTGAGTGCGCCTCATGCCTTACTGTGTGGTCAATGAGGGAATCTCACTTTCATTTCCTTGCAGCGCACACGTCAACGAGAGGCCCTATCCCTGTCTCGAGTGCAAGGAGACATTCAGTAGTATGTCCGAACTGCGTATGCACTTCCCCTCCCATAGGAAGCCCAAGTATAGGTAAGGGAGCGTCCACAAGGATCTGTGATTGATGCACTGCGAAATATACTCTTTTCTTTAGATGCGAACCCTGCAACGAAGACTTCACGACGCGCAAGGAACTGCTCGCGCATTCGAATTCGCATCCACACAAACGCACCATGCAGCAAATGCAGGACGAGATTGACATGCTGTGTGGTGCGGAGGCGACGGAGACTATTGATAGCTAATACTTAGTAATAAAGTATTGATAATATATATCGTATAAATAATGTCTATTAGAAATATACATATTATCTTTATTAAACAGACGGACAGACATAGAGGCAGACAAACAAACAGACAGGCTGTTGGGCAGGCAAAAATAAACTAACCGATCTTCAGACACAGTTCTACGGCAGACCTATAGACCTATTGAGAGACAAGCAAATAGGTGTACCGGTAGGTATAACAGATTGATAGACAGACTGGCACAGAGAAATACAGTCAGAAACATACACAAATAGGGAAATAGCCAAACAGACATGTAGACATTCAGACATACAAAAAGACAGACAGCCAGACAGGCATACCGACGAATAGACCAGTTAGAGAGGTAGAAAGATAGTTGCACAGTCATAGAGGCATATGCCATACAAACTTTGCAGACATACCAACAGATAGACAGACAAACTGTCATAGATTCATAGAGACATACATGTTAGTGCCCTACAGACATACAAACATACAGACAGACATTTAGCCATACACACAGATAGACAGACAGACAGACAGAGTGTCAAGCAAGCAGAATGCTCTATAGCATAAAAGTCGGTATGCCCGTAACAGCCAAGTCTGATTAACAGAAGCTTTAACCAAGTTAACATATGCGTTATCGAGGAAGCTTTGGGTCGGCTGCAACGGCGCCTGCGCACCAAATCCATTCTTATCACTTGTATATAAATGACCTGAAAACTCGGCGATGTGTGTATTCCGAATATTCAACTGGTTGCCCTCGCGTCTCGGTGGCCAACCGAATATCCATTATACACACAGCAGCAGCCGCTGCGCCAGAAAAATCGATAGTGATTAAAAGTCCTACGTAAGCAGAGATAAGTGCATTATTACTGCGCAATATGTTGAGCCAGCCAAAAGGTAAGTGCAGGGAAAAGCCGCATATGTTGGGAAAGATTCAATTCAACGATTTTCCAGCCTTGTGTACGCTCCTCGGATGTGTCGTCTTGCTGTTCGACGGCGCCTATGGGGTGCATGGATTCGATTCGAAGGATAATATCTTCGCCGATGTCCTGCTTTCTGAGCTGCTCAATCGCATGGACAACGATATGCAGGTGGGCTATTACGATGTGGAAAATGTAGGAGACTTGGGCGCCGCTGCCGCTGCCGCCGACAAAGACAACGTTGATCTGGTGTCGCGCTCGGAGTACGCCAGGCTCTGTGACGGCAGCGCTGACTGCCTGCTGCGGTCGGCCAATCCGAATCCCTCGCTCAGGGACCAAGAGTTCATGCAGCACAGCTCGCTGTGGGGTCATCAATATGTGTCGGGTGGCATGGGTGAGACATTGAATCGGTACAACTCCATCAAGACCGACGCCAGCCTGCCCGCCTACTGTAACCCGCCGAATCCTTGCCCCCAGGGCTATGACATGGAACGGCTGGGTGGCAATTGCATCACTGACTTCGAAAATACGGCCATCTACAGTCGGGAGTTCCAGGCCGCTCAGGACTGCACCTGCGACAGCGAGCATATGTTTGATTGTGCCGACCAGGACAACACCGCGGTCGCTGGCAGTAGGGAGATGAACGCCGCTGTGGAGAAGTTTCTGCTCCATGAATTCGGAAAGGATAATTCCTTGAGCAGTGTCAACGGAGTTGCCAAGAAGGCCGGGCACTTACCCGGCTTACCTTTGGACAATTTGCCCAATCCCTTCCTGCAAGTTGGCCCTGAGGAGCGTCTCCCCATTGCGGCCAAAAAGGGCAACATGCTATTCCATTAAACGATGCATCGGAAATGTAACGATAACTTTCAGGAAATTTGGTGTTCTATAGTATTCAAGTTGTCGACCGACCCCAAACCTATCGATAAAGAAGTCCTGCGAATTCAATTTTTAGATTAGTCAAGTCTTGTTCTAACGTCTTTGAAGACGATATGTGTCTCTAACGAGTAACTGATTATCACAGTATACTATCAATATTTACCCATATCTCCACTTTAAAAGCTTATTGAAGCAGACAAGAATCTATCTAACTCTTCTTAATATTGTTATCCAAAAAGCATAAGTACAGCCAAAAGAATAAGCTTGGATGAACTACGTACTCCACCACGAATAAACGTATTCAATCTACATTATCCACGGTTGAGAACCTAACTTGAATTATATGATAACCTTCGGCGAATTTAATGTGCTCTTTAGTCTTGTCCTATTCTGAAGTCTTTCAAGACGATGAGTGTCTAGCATAATATATTTCATATTATTGAAGCTACAGATTCAACTATGATTAGTTCCAGTTGTCTAAAAAATGAGAGTATATATGTTTTAATCATATATCCAAAGATCTATTGCGAACTTTAATTATATAATATCTTTCGGCGAATTTAATATTTTTGTTAAGCTAATCTTGTTCTGAAGTCTTTCAAGACGATGAGTGTCTATAACATAACCCTCATTATTACGAGCATATATATTTAAAATATATAGTTTCAATTGTTATCGATCAAGCATAAGTGCAGGCTATATGAACAAGCTTAAGCAAAATGAATGCGTATAAAGTTTATACTATAAACAAATTCAATGTTTGTTGTCCATGGTTAAAAACCATCCGAAAATGTATACAATTATACAATAACCATCTGCATATTTACCATTGTTTATAAAGACAATGTGTATCTATAACACAATGTTTTAATTATCACGTACCTATATTTTTGTTAATAATAGTTCCGACTGTTATACAAAAAACATTAGTACAACCATCAAAAAGGACAAGAAAAAATATTGCGATGGCGCATACTTCACACAACCAATAAAGTTATTCAATATTATTTGTTATTATCCTTGGTTGAAAACCAAAAAAAAAACATGTGTTTCATAACAATAGTAGAGAATTTCACAATATAGTGAATAGACAATTTAACCTATCTGAACCTTTCGAATTATAAAAACAGAAGAAACACAGGCTTTCATTGTTTCATGCTCGTATATTTTTAGTTTCGAGAATGCACAAAATAATTCAGTTATTTAAAAACTACTATAGCAAGATTCATATGTGTATTTATATAAATAGGTCTTCTAGCTGCTGCACTTTCTATCAGCTTTACAATGAGTATTTGTGTCAGCATTCACTGGTATTGCAGTCGGCAATCCCAACGAAATGGGCGCCAGCATCACAATTTCTTAAGCCTAACCTAACAATTGATATAGTACATAAAGTATGAATGTAGTAACCCATCTGGGTACACACTTCACCATTCGAGAACATCACTGGCAGTGTGGTTAGCTAAGCATAATATTCGTTGTGTATTGACAAGGCTCCTGCAATGTCCATGCTATACTATATACAAGTTACAAGTAAATGGGGTTTGACTATAAACTCTAAGTGGTTTATGAAAGGCGCGGAATTTGTTATAAATTGCTAACTTAAAGGTATATGCAAGTGTTACATTGTGATCGCAAGTAGTTTACAGACGTCCCGTATTGTTGCCGTTCGTGTTTTGACTCCAGGACACTTGATGCGGATTACGGGTAGTCAGGCGCAAGGAGTTACCATCGCCGTCCTCATCGATAACGTGTTCGTAACCCTGATTTATGGTACCACCTCCATTAGAGCCATAAATTTGCTTCAAATGATAGAATAGATTTTTTGTATTCCAATCTTAGGTAAATTCTTTGCGGAAATTCCAAAATACTTACCTCATTCGGTCCTCCATTCACATTGAACACATCCTTGATACTGATACCTGCATTGGAGACGCGGCCACTACGCTGGTTTGGTAGTGCGCCATTATTGTTTATCTATAAGTGAGCAATGGATAGGATCAAATCATGTTTTATATTCCTTACAGATTTCCCGTTTATCATGCTTACCGGAACCGCTGTCGTTATGCCATACTCGTTCTTGGCCCCCAATGTTTGCATCGCCGACTTGCGTCTCTCCGCCATTACCGAATTCTTCCGGACTTCCAGGGCGCGTATAGTCTCAGCACGCATGGTTAAACGTCGAGTAAGAATGGGCGTTGCAGGATTGTTTTCTGCATCGGCAGTTAGCTTTAGGAAACGTTTCTTGAAGGCCACATCCAAGGTACCGATCTGACGCCGCGGTTGCCTGGCCTTCTCCAGATTTTGTATAGTTTTCCTACGTGCTATGCGATCGGGTCCCGAACCAGAGTCATTATCATAGTCCCCGTCTATACCCTGCAAACGCTGCAGGTTCTTCACAATCTCCACAGCATGCTGCAAGTTCATAGCCAAATTAGTGTAATCCAAGTGAATCCAAGAACGTTTCGCATTACCTTGTCTATAAGTTGATCTTGTGTTAGATCCTCCGACTTTTTCTTGCAGAAATTTAGCTCCGTTGACGCCAGAATGTGGGAGAGGGTGCCAAATCGATGGAACAACATGGCCGTAAACTGTATGACCAAAATCAAGGCGAAGAAAAAGACAAAAACCAGACCTATGGGCTCCAGCTGAAGATACTCCTTGGAGATGTGCACCTGTATGGGAGGGTTACGAGTAATCATATTAGTTAGACATTCTCCAATCGATGTTGTTTTTGTTCGTTAGTAACACAAAACGATGGAGGTTTTCCCTTTGGTAAACGATAAACGATTCGGGGTTTAGAGTCATAACATAGTACCAGTTGTCGGTGATAGTGCTATGTTTACGATACGAGTATGTGTGATACCATATAAGTGTGTTATATGCCGGGTGTTTGTATGAGACATGCTGGAAACTGAGCAAAGCTTCGGCATGTACGTATGCATATAGTATGTACATACAACTAGGCTTACAATATTTAAGAACATTTATATTGGAGTTGGTTTGCTTGGGAGGCTTATGGCACATGGTTTTCAGTTTACCGTGTGGAGGGTTAACTGTTAGCACAGCTGCATTGCTTTGTGTGATATAGTTTTGCTGTTGTTGTAGTTGTAATGTCGTTGTTTTTGGTGATATGCCTGAACCATTAGGATGGGTTTCAGTTAAACGGGAGAAACAAACGAAACGCTTTAAACATATAGAACATAGGTACATTTGATACATAACATTAGACACATTCATTAGGCATATATGTATGTTTGTATGCAACTGTGACTGAACATGTGTGACGTGGCATGTGTAAGAGAGACAGGCGAGAAAGAGAGCGAGAGAGAGGGAGACAGAGACAGCAAGGAAGTTAGAGGTGCCTTGAACAGGTGTAGGATACACGTAAGACACACACACATGGAGAGAACCCAGAACACAGAATAGTTGCGGTGTTTTGGTAGTAGAATTCATAAACATACGATAAGTAACAAGTTGTTATAATTTTAAATGGAATTATAAACCTCAGATGTCTCTTCGATATATGTAATGTTTGTTTTGACGCCCAACGGCCAAATAATGTGCAATTTGTCCTTATTCAGTTGCAACAAGAACACAATCAATACGAATAAGGCGTTGGCCATGAAAAACGCGAAGACCGACTTATTTCGCAGCTCAATCAGATCGGAGGCTATGCGGGCCTGAGTTCGACCATCGATCATGCGGATACACACACATTGTATATAACAGAAGTTCATATATTTATCGAGAGAGAGAGAAAGAGAGAAAAAAAAGAGAAATTTGTTAGTGGTGCTTGTATTGGCATCAATTACCTCCTGTGTGGACTCATCGTAGGTGATGTTGGTGCGCACGCCGAATGGCCACTTGACGTGGATGTTGTCCTTGTTTAACTGCAGCAGGAACACGATCAGCACGAACAGCGCGTTTATCATGAAGAACGCGAAAACTGAAGAGTCGCGCAACTCTTTGAGATCTTTAGCTATACGGGCCTAAAATTAGGTTACCGACATGTTGGGTTTGATGGAAGTTGTTCTTGGTTTCGGGACACCTAAACGGGGTCATTCATATCGCAAAGTTCTGTCTTACCTGTTCCACGGGATCATTGTCAATGGGATAGAGGTACTGGTCAATGAGGTCCTTCCAGAACTGTATTTCCGAGCTAGATAAAAAGTCCACCTCACCCTTGCGGACATCAGGATCCTCGATCCAATAGGGATTCGTCAAGAAGTCGCGTTCCTGTTTGGGTTCAGCCGAGGTATCCGAATCAGATTCGTCCGATTCATCGCCCGATTTCTCCGCCACAGATGTGAGCAAATGATGATCCTTGGAGCCGCTTGAGGTAGTGCGCCGCCTGTTGTGACGCGACGCATGATGACCATGTGGATCCACAGCACTCTCTATAGTGTCCATTCGCTGTTTGATGGTGTCCAGTGATTCGGCAATGGTGGTGAGTTGCTGCTTTTCGTCCGACGTCTTGCCGTGTGTGCAGAACACACAACGGAACAGTCCTGCTAGTGAGAACTCGATTGAACCTTCCTCATCGTCGTTGTCGCCAATGCCGCTCTGCAGGAATCCCAACATGCTCTTCTGTTTCACTCGCTTTTTGGCCTCCTCGGCGGCCTTCTTTTCGGCCTCCAGCTCCTTTTTGGTTTTCTTGGCGACTACCTCTCGTGTGCCCCAGGAAACAACATTTAAATTGATGATTGAGTAGAGGATCAAGAGCAGGTACATAGAAGGTATCGATAGTAAATAGATCAGGCCACATGTAATACACCAAAACTCTTGAGGATGCAAACATGCGGCTATGAAGAATGACCCCACCATCGATATCAAGAAGATGGCCGAAGGCGAACCTATGCCGTCCTCTCCCAACTGCAAGGCGGTACCCACAATGACAGCCATCATGATCAGGGCATAACAAGTGGATAAAACCTGTGCTACGAACAGTTGTATGTTGGACTTGCAGGTGAAACAGATGACCATGAACGCCAGAATGGGTACAATGTTGTAGTGGAACGAAGTCCAGTTGTCGATGCGGAAGGCAGCGACGAACGCACCCACCAACATAAGAAAGATCGTGCCTGGGCCCAAAATAGTGCCACCCATCAACATCATCTGATAGAACACGTATAGCAGTGATATATTATCATTAATCTTGATCGTACGCTTCGCATCGCCCAGCAGATCCATAATGTTCGCAATGGTTGAGGGTACCCAGCGTCGCCGCTGATTATAGAACTCATTGAAGCCCTCCGGACAGTGGGTATAGGCGTCTGAAGCAGCCGAGTACTCGACACGATATCCTCGCTGCAGCAGTAGTGTGCAAAGCCAACGATCCTCGCCCTGATCGTACTGCACATAGTGTCTGGCCTCAGTTGGCTTCGTGGTATACTTCTTCATTACGTTGTCGTCCATCAGGGCCTTGCCGCGGAACAGAGAGAAGCAGCCAGGGGAACAGAGCACACATCCAATCATATGTTCGGTAGCCTTCTGCAGCCAATGGCCAATCGCGTACTCGAAGAGCTGGTACCATACCATGGGTCCAGAGCCAACGGGATGAATACGTCCACAGGCAGCACCCAGATTTCGGTTTTTCTTCATTAAATCCACCAACAAGGTGACAGCATTAGGCTTGAAATCGATATCTCCATCTAGAGTGAGCAGATAGGTGTTCTCTGCAATGGCGTCTTTGCGATCAACGGATATGGGCAGCTCCATCAGACGATGTCCTAGCAGATAGTACATATACATGACCTGGGACCAACGCTTACGATGACGTATGCGATCCTTATCCTTGAGATGGGCAATGAACTTGGTTTTACCCGGCAATGTCCAGACCAATCGGCCGCCGTAGGGAGTCGGATACTTCTTTGGTGGGCGCAGTCTAATTGTCGTCTGATGTATCTCAGATGCGGCTTCATCCATGGTGCCAATTAGCAGTTTCACGAAACGATTACACTGAATGTCGTCATCGCTGTGATCCGAAATTTCAAAAGCGTCATCGAAGAAAATGTGCGCTACCAGAAACTTGGGTTAGAATGTTCTTAAGGTCTTGAGGACTCAAGGCTACTTACTCTCAAACTCATAATAATCGGGGTCTAACACTCTTAAATACTTTTGGGCTACACGGCGTGCGCACTGATCCTCGTCCATACGCATAATACTCTTCAAGAACTCCATCATTTCATCCTTGGTTTCATGCCACATGGTGGCGCATGTGTAGATTCGAGTTATGTTGTCTGAGGACTTGATTGACGGTTTGTTCGGCGCCGAGGATCGATCGGTATGCACCGAAATGGTCTCATAGTACTCGTCGCCCTTTTCTTTTTCGATCTCCGATAGGTCCTGAAGTCAATAAAACTGTGTTTAAGTCAATTTCGCTAGTGATTTCTCATCTTCTCTTACCTCTGTTTTAACATCCGCCTGGTCGTCCCGACGTCTGTTCAGCGCCATCGACTGGTCGATCAGCAAAGCCGAGTACATGGGCCGCACGAAGAGCTTCTCAGTGGTAGCCAGTCTCTCGCACTTAGGCGTCCATATGTGCAGGGCGATCCACGTTTGACTCAGTAGCCACAGTATCCAAGCCCATGCCATTTGCTCGGTGACAAAGTTGTTGAATCTAAAGTTCGAGGGGCTCGTGAAGAACAGGTAGTCCGGTATGGTGTCATGGAAGAAGCATGGATCATCGATACGAATGCCACATGCGGCAATCAGGAACGAGACGGCAATTGGCACGGTAAGACTAACAGGGAAGGCGTAGCTAAAGCCTTGGATGAGAATCTTGCATGCGAACTTGCCGAAGATGTAGCACAGATAGGCGCCAAATACTTGAAGGAGCAGAACGTAGACCACCGTGTTGTAGGCTGCATCCACATCGACCGTATCTATATTGGCAGATTCTAAGGTGTCAGGAAGCACTCCACCGAGACCGGCGGGCAGCTCATAGACTATTATCTTATGCGGTCCAAAGGCATCACCGTACAAACTGAAGAGATTGCTCGGCTCGTCGCCGTTTGCCCAGTAGATGAGCAGGGTTACACAGAAAAAGAGCAGGATCTTCCAGATCGACAAGAACATGTGACAGAAGTAGCGTGTGGTATGCATTTCCTCCTTAATCCGCCCCAGGGCACGCACTATGCCTAGCGGCGACTGTGCCGATACATAGTTCTCCCACCAGCCGCATGAGATCATCACACATGCCACTGGTATGACCCAAAGCTCGCGACGATTCTCAAGCAGTGGCCAGATAATCAGGCCGGTGACCTGAGCAGCAACTGCCGCCAGATCGATGATGACTTTGATAAAGCGCTTGCCCTCTTTGGAGGTGCGAGACAGTAGACCCAAGATACCCGGAATAACGCACAGACAGTTGGTCAACATGGCTCCCTGAATGGCATCGATCTGTGGCAGCACGACAAACATCAGCAGCGCCGTGCCCAGAGCACTCATGCTTTCCATCAGCCAGACGAACAGAAAGTGCCCGGTCTTGGGCACCTTGAAAGTTTTGAAGAAGCATATGCGCACCGCTCGTATGAGAGCGCCGATCTCGGGCAAGGAATACGCTATCACCAGGGCCCAGATCCAGGCAATGCGCTCCTCTTCCGGCAGGCGCACCACAAAGCTCTTGTCGCGACCCTATTAAGGATAGAACTTTGTACTTATTTGAAGTTTTAATTATCTAATCAGTGCCTTACAAGATCCTTGTTGCAGTACTCAATCTTTCGATCTTTGCGCACTTGTGACGTCATAAAGAGAACTGTACCCTTGGATATAACGCCACCGGTTAAAACTATGATAAACGTAAATATATAGGCAAAGATTTTCAAAATCTTAATCGTTAATTCTAGACACTCTTGGTTGGCCGTAGAGCCGGTCTCGATTTTAATTGGCGGATCCCGGAAAACATCCCAGCCTTTTGTTTCCTGTATCGTGCGTTGGCTGTAAGTAATAGTAAGGTTTATTTAAAACTCGTAGTATGCTAAAAACATAAAATATGTTAATCTTCGATTCTCTTCTAATTCCATCAAAATTTTAGTTTTTATCTCTTAAATTCTTTTTTTGTTAATTGTTCCGTATGATAATTCCCCTTTTCTAAAAAAGTCATAAAAAAAACTGATTTCAACTTGGATTTTGCTTGATTTCTTCCACCTGCTTTTGGTATTCTAATGATCTAGTCAGTTTCTCTAAAAAGCTAGATACTTATATAACATACATGTAGATATACATTTAAATGCGTTGCCGCAGATCAAATGAATCTTATGCTCCTTCTAGTTTCCAGAATATTTCCATGTTTCATTTACCTCTTCTTCTGCCTAACGAATCTCTAAATATAGTGATTATAACTGTAATGTGCGAAGAACATGTTTTTTATTGATCATAAAAGCCTAACTAAGGTTTCAACCCTTGCAGCTACCTAGCTAGTTTTTAATTATCATACTGCATAATAGACCAATGATTTACGATCACATGCAATCATTTGAAGCCACTAGTTGTCGGCTATAGCTTCCGGCATCTTGGCTCGCAGAGCTTATGACCACACCTCGTGCAAGGTACTGGCAGTATTGAAAGTGATTGTCAGATTGTCTTTCGGCGTTGCTTAAGATCTGCGAGAAGTGAGACAATTACATTTGTGGGAATGGCAATTATCGTTGTTCGGCTGAAGTACATTTTGTTCCGGTCTATCATGGCAGCAGGTAAAGCCTTTTACGGATTTGCTTAGGTTTTTTCTTTGCACTTGAGAGACCCCCATCTTGTCTGGTGGCTGGTGGCTCGAAAGCCTCAGCCAACAACAATTTGCATAAGTTTTCATGATAGATGGGCTGCAGCAGCATGTGAAGCTGCAGCAAGACCTACCTGCCGCCATAAATATCGTGTGTCAGCGGAGAGCTCTCGTCGTCGGTGAAGTTGTTGTCATCGCTATCGCCATGCTCGCCAGCGGCTGGCGGAGCCATCGGGCGATGCCGCACCGCAGACATCTCCCACGGTTGTTGCTAGCCTGCCCGAGCTGAGTGAGGCGCTGCCGATGCCCAAGCCCGCACTGCAAACTGAAAAGCTGCAATGAATCCAAGTAATGCTGGAAATTAATTGAACTTCAAGTTGATAAGCCGGTTTTATGGTAATCTGCGTCCAATTTATGTTGTGCTGCCCCCACTTTCAGCATTCAAGGACTTGCGTCCTCTGACCTGCCTGCTTAGCGAACCGGTTCGGTTCGCCTAGGGACTTGTCCAACCGGATAATCCTCAATTAGTGCCGCCAATTTGCGTTCAACGACTTTGACTATTTCGCACTTTGCCTTTTGCATTTTGCTTTTCGCATTTTCAATTTGAGTTTTCTTTTTCGATTCGCTAATTAATATGATAACTTTCGAGCTCGACGCTTTTCACTTTCACTTTCCGCTCGAGACTCTGCTAAATATTTGCCGAAATATGTGCCGCGTAATTAGGTATGTTTTTAAATAGTAGTTTTTATGTTTGCGAAAAAGAAGAAGAATGGAGAAGCAATGAAGCAGCAGAAGACTGCACTTCCATCGGATACGCCTCAGTTGTTCCACATTTGGCACGGAACTGAAGCCGTTGCTCGTTTGGGTTTTTTTGGTAATTTGCGGGTACGAATAGAAGTATTCATTGTTCCGTTTGTAGACCTTGTGCCACATTCTGATTGCTATATTATAGTATAAGATGCAGATGCTTCGATAGTGTGAAGAAATGGATATGCAGATGCAAAGGTTGACTCTAGGATAAATTTTGAGTAATGTATATACAAAGCTCTACTCTTCGAGTATATTGCAGAGCTTAATTGAACCCCAAAATAAATAAAAGAACAATAATTCGTCTGTGCGTTTTAAAAAAGTTTATTATAGGAAAAAAACTAAACATTCCATGTCACAATCCAAAATGCATCAATAATATTTTCGTGATGTCGCTTCATGTCTTTTGCGGTTTGAATTGGTTCCGACTTTTATATCAAAAAATTCTTTGGAGGGCTTGTGGCCAGAATAGCCTGAAATCGTTTTGGACCTCGGTTTCTTGCTAGTTACCACTATGTGACGATTGCTTGGAATCTTGTGTATAGTGGGCTGAGTTCTCCTACTAGACTGTGTTTTGGCCGAGAAGTTTTTCAAGTTCTTTGCGGGATTCTGCGTATATGGTTTCTCCAGTTTCTGACGATTACTTGACGGGCATAGACTTAATTTCGAATTTGATGAATAAGGACCCAGTTTGGTCCTACAAGCTGAGCTGTAGTCCTTGCGCATCACACTTGGGGGTCCCAAAACTGTAATTGTCTTCGGTGGCTGGCGAAACTTCAGTTTCGGATACATTATGAAGTTCAATAACGAATAATTGCTTCTATAGGCCTGCAAGACCTTAGTCATACGCTGCTTAGCACTTGCTCTGATCTGCTCGCTCGTGCACTTCGCCTTCATCTGTGGCTGCGTGGAGCCTCTATCGAGATAGAGCTGGCGATACCTTAGTTGCATCGGATCGTCGTGGACGATAGTCGAAGGTTTGCTAGATTTTGCTTGCTTTTGCTTCCTCATCATTTTGTTGTTGGCTTGAAAATTTTGAGTCTAAATTTGTATACTAATTTTGTAAAAAGACAATTAGATATTGCTTTGAACTTGGGAGTTCAGTAAAAATATAGTCAAAGGTAGCTTGACTCATTCTGTGTCGAACTCATAAGGGCCTTAACATTTACGGCTCTTGGCTTCGCAGAAAATATGAATACCTGTAGATAAATGGGCAAAATTTCTGTAGATGCAGTGGGAGCCAGGGATGCTGCTTGCTCTGGGGCGACTGTCTGGATTCTGCGCAGAAGTTATTATCTTAGCGTTGGCCATATGATTACTAACCCCACGAAAAAATATCCGCAGCTGTTATTGCCGCATCCACCTTTCACCCTCATCACCGCTAACGTAATGCCTTGGTGGAATGGGAGAATAGGGGTGGATTTTCTTCGGTGTGTGTGAGCATGTCGTGGATGCTCTAGTCGGAATTTTGCCCTGCTGCGCGCCTCTTTCGCAGTTTATAGGAAAGCGACTAACGTTGCTTCTCAACAGGACCGTGTGGCCTAATGGATAAGGCGTCGGACTTCGAATCCGAAGATTGCAGGTTCGAGTCCTGTCACGGTCGGAACTCGGTTGTCAGCAAATGGTTGGCGATCTTTTTTTTTTAAATTTTTTTATTAAATAATTACCGCTTTTTGTTTTATTTTCATTGTTTGCACATAAATTTTCGCGTGATTATCTCTAAAAACGTGAATAAATTAAAAATAGCATTGACAGGGCATAATTTAAAATTATTTTCTGCACCTCCGAATAAAACTTGTTTTCACTTTGTCAACGTATTGCGAAAACAATTCCATATAGAAATATGCATTTTGTCAGCCGTAAAATATTATAAACTCACAAATACAACAGTAATTTCAACTATAATTTACATACCCTGTACAGAATGTGTTAAGGGAGGCTTGCTTCCAAAAGTTAAGGAATAAACAAAGCAATGTATAGTATTGAAGATGTGCAGACTTTTATTAGTTACAACATTTTCAAAGGGTATAATTTAGTCGATAATTCTGATAAATTGATTACTGAATGTTTTGTCGTCTTTATTGTGGTTTGTCATTCGCAGTCTGCTCAATAATTTATAACTCTGATGTTTTCTCGAAATGTCAAATGCTCAGAGGATTGGACTTAGACTGCGATTATGTGCTAATAGCTATTATAATATATTGAGTCGTTAATGGGAAGGTTTCAACCCAGCTGCAACGAGTCTTTATTGAATCCATTCTTCGAAATCTAGTGTCATAAATCGATAAATTGAGAAACTAGTTTGGAAAGATTATTAATAATTAATATTAATATTAATATTATTATTAACGAAGATATTGATCGGCGAAATATAAGGCTACTGCTTTTATGATCTCAAAATATATATTGAATTTCTTTTATTTGATTTCCAGTAAAGTAATGGTCAATATGTATTAAATGTTACTATTTTTATAAAAAACACTATAATTATCAATCAAAATTTTGCTGATTTTTATCTTTGGGAAATAGAAGAGCGCAAACAGAGTTGGTGAGAAAGATTTGAAAGAGCGGCGACTTGTGTAGTTAACCCCAGTTAACCCCTCGTTGCAACCTACAACAATGTGAATAGGCGAATGGAACGTGATATCCATGACAAATGCGAACTAGCCGAGGAAATATCGAGTCGAATCTTGTAATCAAACAAAAAAACCTTAATTAAGTATTCATGTCGAGGCGACGAGAAACATGTGTGCACACACACATACCATAGTACAGCTAGAAAAGTTGGGTAGAAAAGGATTAAAGAGCACAATTACTACAATAGTCGGACAGGGAGACAGAGAGACAGACAGACAGACAGACAGACAGACAGCATAGTTATAGATCTGGTATGATAAGCGACCGGTTCCACAGAGGCAAGTAACAGGAAAACAACAGCGAAACTCGAGCAGACCTTGGGCCGGGGCTGTGGCTGGGGCTGGCCAGCAACCACATAACTTTGACTGGTCTTGCTTGAACAAAGCTACAGCTGCAGGCGCTTAAATTTTATTTTTGTTTTTTTTTGTGTTTTTTTTGAGCGATTCAATGAAAAAATGTCTGTTGTAATAATCATATTAGCGTCGTCTACAGTGGGCGTTAGCCTACTGAAGTGGGCAAGTGAATGGGTGGGTGGCTGCTTGCCATACTCCCTCGATCGCACTTAGGATCGCCGCATGTGCTCGAAAATTTGCGCAATTTATTGCCACATTCATCGAGTTATAAATATTGTTTTGCTTGGCTTTGAAACAATTAAGCGCGCGGCAACGTCAGCTGGCAAAAGTGAAAGTCAAACACAAAATTAAAGAAAAACAAGTAAGGAAAGCTACAGTCGAGCGCGCGCGACTGTAAGATACCATTTACCCTATTCGAAGAAATAATACAAAATAAAATAAATGGTATTAAAATAAAAAAAAAGCAATTTACATTAAGAAAAAAAAATCGCCCCGCGCCAGATTCGAACCCAAGAACTCTCACGAACTTTGTAACTTACGAGTCGGACCTCTAACCACTAGACCACACAAGTTCACGCCATGCGATCGGCAAATTAGGCTTTTATTGACGCGGGCCCTCTACTGCGTCGATTTAACGTTTTGGTTAGGAATCGCTAGCGCCCATAACTTTGTATGGGGAATTCGAACTCCTATAACTTCTTTGTTATTAAAAAATAAAAATTGAAGAAAGCTACAGTCGAGTGCACTCGACAGTAAGTTATAATTTACCTTTGGCTGCTAAAAATAATTCTTAATATTATTATTTTATTCGAATTAATAACAACGCATCGCATATTTCCGAAATTAAATACACATGCATTGACGCTAATGGCACATGCCGACTGCACGCCGATTGTGCGTGCGCAGTCGGCGCAAGCATTGAAGCCGAGCCTCTGCTCCGTCTCTGCTGCTGTATGCAAAACTTCTCGCGCCTAGGAACAGACCATTTGCTTCAGTGATTTGTTGTGAGAGTTGTCAGCTCTATAACTGAATGTCCCCGGTTCGAATCCCAGCGCAGTCTTCATTTTTTTGTATTGCTTAGAAAAAGTTTTTGTTTTTATTTTTTTTTTTTTGCATAATATACTTTTCATATAGCGCAAAATTATTAAAAAAAAAAAAAATTGCCCAGCGCAGGATTCGAACCCGCGACCTCACGCATCAGAAACTTGCGAGCCAACCATCAAGACCACACACAGTTACGCAGTGCGATCGGCAAAAAAAAAAAAAAAGTTGCCCGTTGCTGGATTTGAACCCGCGACCACACGCACCAGAATCTTGCATGCAACCATCTAGACCACACACATTTACGCGGAGCGATCGGCAAATGAGACTTTTATTGATGCCGGCCTTCTGCTGCGTCAGTTCAACATTCTAGTTGGAATTCTAAGCGCCCACAACTTTATATGGAAGATTCAAACTCCTATAACTTCTTTGTTTATTGTCCGATCGGATTGAAATTTATAGGGTAGATCTGTACTATGGTAAGCTACAAGAGTGTTAAAAAAAATGTTTTGTTATTTCCCTACTTTTCTTAAAATGCAATAGTTTGGGGGCGGTGGGCGTGGCATCCAAAAGTTGAAAATCAAACATTCTTCGTAATGTTACCAGGCACCTTACTTTCAAATTTGGCGCTTCTAGCTTTTCTAGTTTTCTTTTAAACTATAAAAATGTGTTTTTTAGAGGCGGTGGGCGTGGCATCCAAAATTCTAAAATCCAACTTCTGCATAATGTTGCAAGACACCCTCCTACCAAATTTGGTGCGTTTATCTCTTTTCGTTATTGAATTATTTGGAAAAAATCGAAATACGCAATTATCGATTTGCGGAGGCGGTGGGCGTGGCACATCAAGTTTGAAATAAACTTCTTGTGTGTATTGAATACACGCACACTCCCACCAAGTCTGGTGCCTCTAGCTCTTTTAATAGCTGAGATCTGTGTGTTCATACAGACGGACAGACGGACAGACGGACAGACGGACAGACGGACAGACGGACAGACGGACAGACGGACAGACAGACGGACATGACCAAATCGACTCGGCTATTGATGCTGATCAAGAATATATATACTTTGTATGGTCTGCCACGCCTCCTTCTGCCTGTTACATACATTTGCACAAAGTTAATATACCATTTTTTACCCATTTTCAATGGGTAAATGGTATAACAACAGCAGTAGCAGCAATCCAGTGGTCGCAACTGTTGTTGCCTATTGTCGCTCGGAATTGATTGCCACATTTAACTAGTCAAAACGGGAACGAAAACGAACCTATCGAACCGATTCCAACCGATCCGCGCGGCCAACCGGCCACGCCAGTTGTGTTCGCTTTGCCAACCAACCAGTTTTTTCGATCGTACAGGAAAAACGATCGCTGGACTTAAGACACATGCGCGTACAATGGCCAGCAAAAATGGCGATAAATGTGGCCAGAACGGTGACACGGTAAGGCTTGGTAAGGCATGGACACCAGCGATCACCGATCGTTGATCACCGGTCGCTGCGAATGGGTGTGGGTTCAATGAGCACCGGCCTGTGGTTACTCTGGTAAGTAGATTGGCAGCAAGTCTGGCCATAAAAGGAATTGATTTATGTATGTTATGTCTTTGGGGCGGACATTTCGCAAAAGCTGTGCACAGTGTAAAATGTCGGCATAGTTTTGGAATTTTAATAGTTCTTTTTTGATATATTGATATATTGTATGGAAAAAGTACATACTGTGCTTTCATTTCGTGCGTCTATACAAATTTTTAAACTTATCGACCTAACTCCTGAGTGAGACAACATACATAATATATCGGCTTTATTCATTATTTTTGCTTTAAGGAAAGTATTTCCAAAAAAGTAAAAACTTTCGTGTGAAAGCTTTGAAAACAAATTTGGACATCACGATCAATGTTCTATAAATTGTCTTTAAATGTATTTTGCGTGCTTGATAGCAAGTATTCAATATATAAACTTGTATCTAAGTGGACAACTTGCCAAGGCTACCAAGAAAATTGGAAATTTTAAATTTTCCAAAAAATTTAAAAATTGATTCGCATGTCTTTATAAATAAGAAAATAACACCTTATTTCTTATTGGAGTAGTGGATATAGGTTATTTGGATTCACCTTTTAAAGTTTTCTATATGCTTTTAATACTTTGCTTTAAGTTGCGTTTTAAAGCTTGTTATTCAAATAGCTTTTGTCTAGCACGTCTAGCGCGAGATATCAATTCTGAAATCTGAATTATCCACCATAAGAGCCTTGAGATTTATTTATCATTTTAATTTTTCGATCTCGATTATACATTGTTTATCTCTAGATATATAGCTGAAATCCGATATGATTATTCAGAGATAAAAATTAAGAAATTCTGGAAGGTTATACCTATGCAAGTGCGAAAATCATACACTTTATTCGAGTCGGACAGAGTCGCTTACATGTTTTGAGTGCAGTTCAATAAACCGCGACTTCCAATCAAGAGCTGTCAATTAAAAGTTCTTTAGGGCCCTTTTTGCCAACTCATTAAGTCAGGATACAACAACATTGTGTTTGCCATCGTATTACCGTTATGCATACACACACACATCAGTATGTATTAAGCAAGTCTTCTGAGTCACGGGAGTTTGAATGGTTCTTAAGCTCAAGCGCGTATTTCTCAAATTTAAAGCGAAATTTTGTGTGAGTTTTGATTGTGTGAATTAAGTTGAATTATCGGTATATCATTAGGCATCTTCTGTAGTATTCATACGGCCAAGTATATTCATTATTCAGCCTGAGTCATAAAAGTCACAGAGCTTCATTTTGTGATTTTTACATAATGCGTAACTTAATTCGGAAATGACACTTAATTGGGTTTTTCTGCCCTGTCTTTTTCTCTGTGAACTAAGCTGAGGTATGAGCTATCTGGCATATCTCTCAAGTATGAATGACTCGTTGTAGGTCTTGGGTTTGGCGATGACGCTGCGTGCGGCCTGAAGGACAAGTTCGTTTAATTGGCGTGCGATGATTTTGGCGATTGCATATGAAATTCAGTTTGTTTTTTTATTTTGGGCTGAATTTGAGCACTGAATTGAGCACACGCTCGCAAATCGCATATGATTGTGTTTGCGATTGTGTTTTAGTTTGTAAATATTCACAAGCAGCGTTTTTATCTCTCAGTCAAATAACTGTTACTCGTGCCACATAGTTAACGTAAAGAGAGCTGAGAATCCAAAGGTAAATAAACACTGCATATTTGCAGAGGTTTATTTGACAGCCCGGCGCAAAAAATGTGCCTAAAATTTAAATGAGCAGCACGAGAGAAGAGAAGAGACGAGAAAAGCAGACACTCAGAGAGCTCTCGGATCTCTCAGCTCTCGTTGTGTAGGCGAGATCGATTGGAAATGCCAAGTAGATGAGAAGGCCGAGGCCGGAGATCTCAGCTGAAACACTTCAACACAAAAATTGACATTTGCGGGAAAAGAGAGAGAGAGAGAGAGAGATAGAGAGGGAGAAAAAGAGTCTCAGCAAGTAAATTTCAGCTGGGGAATTTCTTCTGCTGCAGACCCTTAGCTCAAGAGTTAACAAATCTCTGTTAAATGCCAAGAAAATGGCTTGCTAATTAAGCTTTATAATTTATAGAACAACCCGTTTTTAAGGTGTGTTCTGCGTCTCGGCGCCTTACATTCTTTTTTGTTTTCATGCTGTTGCTTTTGGGCTGTGAACGGGTTTTTGGCGCACAACGCAAAATGATATCGAGTCTAAAATGCGAATTAGCCTGTTTTACTGTTTCACTGTTTCACTTTGCATGCTGCTCGTAAAAAGCAAAAGTGTTGCCAATGTCTTACACAAAACCCGTTAGCTAACAAAGAAAACCAGAAGACGAGAAGAAGAAGATGACGAAGTGAAAGAAAAAATAAATCGTTACCAAACGGAAAGCGACTGCCACTGAAACCGAAACCGAAACCGAAACCAAAACTGAAGTTGACGCTGACGCTGCCTCTGAGAATGGGATTGTGTTTTAGAGTCGCGCGTAACTTTCACATAGCATCAAATTGTACCGTTGGACGATGGCGAAGATGACGATGAAATGGCACAAAACAAAATAAAAAGCGCATATGAAAATGAAAATGAATGAACGAAGAAAAGAAAAAGGCCAAGAGAAATTATGTTTGCCTAGCAGCAAAGGCAGCAGAAGCTCAGTTCAGGTGAATGTCGAGGCGGAGATCGCTTCTCCGCAGAATTCCTGCGCATTTTGTCGCCTCCAATTCATTTGGCCTTTGCACACATTTCACTTTTCTATAAGCACACACACACACACACGCGCACATACAAATGATGTATATACATGTACATATATATTTCTCGTATCGCCTGCGTGGCTCACAAATTTTCAAAATTAATTTAGCATTTGATTTCTTTCCATTAACTTGTTGTTGTTTTCGTGTTTCTTTCGCAGCCGTTGTTCGTTTTTGGCTTACTTATTATTCGTGTTGTCTTCTTGTTGTTGTTGTTGTTGTTGCTGTTGTTGTTATTGTTGGTACTGGTAGTTGTTTTTGTTGCTTTCGATGTTGCTGCATTAAACTTTTAGCCGAGCTACACACGCACACACACATGCGCGCACACACTCAAACGCGCGCGCTCGCAGCTATGCACACGCATACGCATGCGCACACGTACCGTTTTCGAGTCGGAGTCGGAGTCGGAGGCGGAGACGTTGACGTGATTTCTGCTTTCGACCTTATCCGTTGTCCGCACCAAGCTCTTTTCGAGTTCGTTGTCTTCGCCAAACTGAATTGAAGTCTTTCGTTTTTGCTTATTGGAAGTGGTCGCAGCGGAGCTTGCTGCTCTCTGCTCGACTCTGCTTCTTGCTTCTTGCTTCTTGCTGCTGGCTGCTTGCTGCCTGCTGCTCCCTGCTCGCTGTTTGCTGTTTGCTGTTTCTTTTGCTGCTGGAAGTGAATTTTTATGAGCGTGCGCGCTCGCACTCATATTCAAACATGTGTGTGTGGGCCTGTATTTATCTGCTGATATTTATTGAGATTCGTCTTTGTTGCTGGCTCGAGCTGCCGTTGATGTGGCTATGGAAGTAACGGTGAAACAGGCATTAATACTTTCCAGCCATCAAACCTTTTGAAGTTTAATCTTCTTTAATTGAACAAGCAAAGTGTGACTTGCGAACAGTTATACCCAAATGGTTCAGGTGCATACCATTCCCCCCATTCCCCTTTACATCTGTGAATTATACTGCTTGGTATCTCACTCTCACAAACACATACAAACATAATTATTTTTTGCGACAGCATTGTCGAGGTCGTCTGGTTTCTTGTTTTTCATTTCTACGATGCCGTTGTCTGTCGCCTCTTTTGCGGCTGCTCTACAATTCCAAATGGCAGCCGAGAGAGCGAGTAGTCGATGCAATTGGAAGTGCCAGCTGATGGTGCCTGGAAGCATTGGAGCGCATGCGTAGCCTCTGCAAGAAAAATCAGAGCTGAAAATAAAATGACACATATTAATATTGTATGGTATATTATTCTACTTTGGATAGACGCTAAAAATATAAAAAATCCATCAGCTTGCAATAATGTATTCATTTCATAAAAAAATTTTTTGAATTGGCTAATTTAGCTTTATATCTCATAAGCATTGCGATATGATTCAGATGAAATAATATAAATGACATATTCAAATCCTTCAAGTTTCGCTCCAAAAACACAACTGAAACGTCCACACTGTCTGTTCTCTGTTGTCTGGCCACATTGTATAAAGCTCTGTTATCTCACTGTTAACAGCGAGCAGCAGTTAACAGAAATCCTCAGGGTCATTTTTGAACTATTCTTGAATTATCGAGATAAAGTTGGTTCAAACATCTTATTAAATCACATTTAATACTACTGAATATCGTGATGGCAAGAAATTAAATACATTAGCTTGTAGCGGACGATGTGAACTGGTTTGCAAAGCTAGTTCTATTTGGTGAATTTCCTTCTCGAACTAGTTCTGAGCCTTTCAACTGGCTCAGTTTCCAGTGTCAGTGACGTCATCAAGCCGTCAATACATTTTATTGCTTGATTGTACCCTGATCAATTTTATGAAATTTGTTTAGTTTTGAATTTCAAAGTTTTGTATTGGAAATCAAAAAGTTGCTTTTGTGAGAAAGTAAAGCAAAAACAAAATAATTAGTTGAACTCAAATTTAACTGCTTCCGATCGGTTCATTGCCGCCGAGTCCGATAACAAAAGTTCGTTCCACAGACACTAATTCACAAAATCGAACCAGCTACGGCTGTTTTGTACGTGCGTGTGCGTGTGTGCGTGTGTCAACACACACAGCACTCCACATTGTGTTAAAATTTTGTATGTCGCGTTGTTCGGCTGTTGCTCGTGTAAAAATTGTTGAAATTACACAAAGGCACAAACCGCAGCCGCAAACGATTTTTAATGTGAGTGCAGCAAACAAGGCCAGCAAAAATGGGAGCCTGTGTATGTCGCATGAATCCCGACAATGAGACAATGAGCGTTTCCTCCGCGAGCGCTTCGCGTCCGGCCAGCGCAGGTGAGTGCCCCCTGCCCACAAGCATCCACACAACATCCACATCCACACCACATCCACACCCACATCCACATCAGTTTGCATCCATTATCGTTGTGCGATTCATTGGCATTTCAACTCTCGCGTTGCAGGCATCCCAATGGGGGGCGCTGTGCGCAAGAATCGCCCACTGTGCCATGAGACCATTAAATGGCGCTCGGATGTGCCATTGACCGAAGGACAACTTCGCTCCAAACGCGACGAGTTCTGGGACACCGCGCCGGCGTTTGACGGCCGCAAGGAGATCTGGGATGCACTCAGGGCGGCCACGAATGCAGCCGAGGGCTTGGACTTTCAAATGGCCCAGGCGATATTGGATGGCGCCAATATTTCCGTGCCCAATGGGTAAGCTCGATCCGCCTTCCGGCCCTCGCCCACAGGGTCGACCCTTATCAAACAAAGCGCAATGCGGGAACTCTAATGACGTGCGTGCAGCACTAACGCTAATTACATTTGAAAGCTCGAAAGCAGGTCACACGGAGTAAAATCAATAGTATTTAGTGATTTCAGGTGACCACAACTCCATCAATGCATGTCTATGGCAAATTGAGTGTCTGTCCCCAGTCCCCGGTCAGCTATGCAACCGGGCATATTCGCACTCCAAACGGGTCTGCCACCCGATCAGCTGAGTGAATTTTCCCTCGATTAGTTTGGAGCAATTACGACTAGACCCCAGTATACCCTCCCAGTTGGCATTAGTCACGGCAAGCATCGCGTATAGGTTTATCAAAACAATCGCATAATAGACTATCGAATTGAGTTGCAGCTCTCGTTTCATATTGCCAACTACAGTGCGAGCTCTAGGCAAGGGACTATGTGGAAAGCTTTGCTTTGATTAAGTTAATTCCGTTCATCCAGTTTGTTGTTGTTGTTTTTTCCATTAGCCTTAACAACACAATTCTTATGCTGTTATTTTATAATATTTATTGTTAAAACTTCTCTTACTGCCTTTTGTAGAAAAAGGCACTAATTTTTGCTTAGATTAAATACCGTTTGTCGGATGTGCCCTATACTAATTAGATTCATTTTTATATTATATTATACAAGACTTACTTTAATTATCATCCGAAATATACACTTACTTTATCATCCGAAAATACATATTTATACATTCCCGTTACTTTTAGAGCATTCGCTCTTCGCCCTTTTTAGTCTGCATTCGTTTTTATATCGAGTAAGCACTTTAGTATTCCAGTTTGAGAAACGAGATTATTTTAGCTCTTGAGAGACTATTTTCATTAGATTTACGAATATACTTTAATTGATACGAGGTTTATGTATATTCCCGTCCTGGTTTAGAGCATTCGCTCTTCGCCCCCGCCAGCTCAAGCGGAATTCGCTGTCATATGTTTATTAGAAATCGATTTTTGACCGACGGCCAAACAATGCAGTCCATGATTCCCGTAATGTGCGATATTTCGCTTAAATATAGCACTGACCTTTCCACATCCGTTCGCATTCGCCGATGTCCTTGCTGTGCTTGCTGCTGTGGTCGGCATTGGGCGCATGCGACCGCGTTTATCAGCAGTTATCTCTGCCGTACTAGGCGTTGCCATTGGCATAGACTAATGTCTTTTAGGCAACTGCAGATAAGATAATTTGGCGCACTTGGTTATTGATACTCACTGAATGTTGTTTGTGCTCGAATTTATTGGAAATATAAATCTGAATTCTTATTGCAGGTACCTCACAGAGTGTTACGACGAGCTGGGTACACAATACAAGGTGCCAATCTATTGTCTATCATATCCAATTAATATTGTTAAGGAGGAGAACGGGCGCGATTCACCAGCTGAATACTCTGAGCCCGTGGACGGGGGCACTGAAATTTATCTGAAGCTGCGCATATCATCGAACATGACTGATGTTAAACTGCCGGTATACTCAAAGGATACAGTGGGACAGTGCAAGAAAAAGCTGCAGGTAACCGAGTCGACAGATTAAGCCATGCCCGCCTTGTTGCTTATCCCCGCGTAAATTGTTTCAGGCCACGGAGGGCGTCGATGCGTGCTGCCAGCGTTGGTTCTACAGCGGCAAGTTGCTGGGCGACAAGGTGCCCATCGACGAATGCAGCATACACCAGGGATACGTGGTGCAGGTCATTGTCAATACGGAGCACTACAATCACGACAACAGCACGAGTATTGTTTCTATGTCGCTTGCGAGCTAGCAACGCACCCCTTCTAAACTAGTCAGCGTAGGTAATAACGGCAACAGCAACAAGTTAAAGCGACTGCGGCAACAACAACAAGCTGGCAACAGCAGCAACAACATCAACAGCAGCAACAACAATTTTATATACTCAGGCAACAGCACAAGGAACTATAATGTAAAGCACAGAGATCCACAGCCACCACTGTGCGAACAACAGCAACAACAACAGCAGCGGCAGCAGCAGCAGCAGCAGCAGCGAGAGCTAACGAATAGCATTTATATAAAGCAACAATTGCGAATGATTGCTGTCACCTGCACAATGCTGATTACCTTGTTTTGTTTTTGTGGCTGCTCTCCCTTTGGTTGTTGTTGTTGTTATGCTTTTGTAATATATACAATTCAGAGCAAAAATAAATTCAACCGGAAATGCTTACAAATATAATAACATAACTCTAATATTTATATATCTGAGAAATATATATTTTTTTGATAATAATTGTATATGTTAACAAAGTCCCTATACCATAAAGCATCATCATCTGTATGAGCAGCTGTTTTGAGTAGAAATATTCAATATGTGGCCAAGAAATTCACAGTTGAGAATCAAATAAACAAATGTACATTCATTCGTGACCCCAAAATCAAGAAACGAGAACAAACGATTCAAAACAAATGCAAAATAATTACAAATTGTTTATTAACTAATTATAAGTGAATATTGCAAACATTTGTATGTACTGTATAAAGATGGAAACATGCACGCACACTCACACTCGCACACACACACACACACACACACACACACATACGCACACTAACACAAAAACAAAGAACTGTAGTATTTGGTTGTATTCGAACAAAAACCAAAATCATTGCTTCACATATTGAGAAACTATATCAACTTTTGATACATGTACATGAGGGAAGCATTACTGTAAGAAAGCCAAGCACAATTTGAAACTGATCAACTTTTTGTAATCAAATGCGACAGCAAACAAAAATATGATAAAGAAGACGATTGTTAAATATATTTCTTGCTCAACGTAGTTAACATACAATAGTAGGGAATGAATGATTAGAGAGGGAAGCGTCAATATCGCATAGAGTAAACCCAAGTACCTTATAAATTAAATATATATGATTTTGCTTATAGTTTTAAAGCCATAACGGAAAAACAATGAAGTGCTTATTTATTTAACAACCCCATGATTTTGTACGATTTTGTTCAAATTATTTATTGCAATGCTGAAATTGAAAGTAGAGAATCAGAGGAGAAACGCAACAACTGGAGTATGATTAATGTTAGTTATAATTGTTTAATACATAATTACAACAGCGTACACACACAACTGTGCAGCTGCCCCTTTATTAATGTGGCATAATCACCGAATCGCCAGCGCCAATTTTTTTTAAACATTAATAATTACTATACAAAGAGAATTCGAAAGCGTTGTGTTTCGAGGCATGTATCCTTTTGCCTTTCAACTATTTGTATATGTTCAAAATTTATTCTAATTTTTTGAAATTTGAATTGTATTGTAAAAATAATAAAAAGCGATTTCGAGAAATGTATTCATTAACCGCGTGCATCCATTTTCTGGAGCAATGTCAGGAAAGAGAAGGCCGTTGTGATGGTCTGCGAAATGAAGAGAGTGAAAAGTTGAGATTGATGTCGGCAAAGAATTGTATCTTTCGTTCATTTACTTACACCCCTAAAGCGATCCACATTCAGATTGTATATTTTGCCAGCAGTCAGCCGGAACTCTCGGCGGGAGTTGAGCAGGAAAAAGAGATATTCGCTACGCACCTGCAGCATGTGCAGTTGCCAGGGACTGCGCCAGAGAGCATCCCCGCAGCGCTGACTGTTCTGATAGACCACGTCGGCAAAGTAGCAAATGATGAAGAGCTCGTAGAGCACCAGCAGCAGGTACTGACCCAGAGAGACCATGCGCATAAAGGAATTGGCTGTGGTGCTCTTGGTCGAGACGAAAGCCACCAAACACATAAGAAAGGTCACTTCGCCAATCTTGATTATCCAAATGGGATTGTAGAAACGTTCCATTTTGTACAGAGTCAGGACGATGTAGCGATGCAGCTGCAAGCATTGTCTAAAGGAATGCTTAAAGGCGCCGTAGAAGTCGCTGTTGCCGCTAGGCTTCTCTTGCTTCAGCAATTGCTCCAGTGGAGTGTGAATTTCCCGGGAGTAACTGAATTGATTGACCTCGGCATCTGCTAGAGATTGCGCCTCTTGCAGTTTGCTGTGAATGAGAGTCTATATACTTATTAGGCAACTAAATCAGAATGCTGAACTACAACCATAGATCTGCCATGTTGGCCCCCTTCCTCAAATAGCTCGTTGCCAGTACATTTTTAAGGCTACAAAACAAGACGTCATACTGGCCAGACATGAGGATGCCCAGGACCATGTGGAAGCCACTGGAGGAAGCAAAGGATGCTGCCACCTGAATCTGCCCCATGGCTTGTAGGAAGAAAACCACTTCGTAGACAATCGGTTGCTGAGGAATAATCACCCCAATAGTGCCACATTGAGAGAGATTTTTAAATCATAACTCACAGTATAATCAAAGGGATACCAACAGGCCAAAGGCAGACTGCCATCCCTGTAGACAATGGGCAGTACCAGCCAGAAAATGGTTCCTATGAAGCAGCAGTAGACATAGCTCTTAATCCACAGGTTGGAGTTACGGTAGGCTCCCTCCATTGTCACATATGAAAATCCAGGCGCTGAGCGAACCTGATATTCCTCGTTGATGGATCTGATGATCTCACTTAAGAGCTCTGGCCTAAAGCGTCGGAAGTATAACTTCATGGCAATCGACCATATATAGATGATTGTTTGTATGAGACAGTTGACCAGAAATTCCAGATCTCCCTTTCCGTAGAAGATGTGGATTGTACAGATATATAATGCCGCGATGTGTACACAAACGAAGTAATTGAATATCTCGTAGATCAAATCGAGGAGTCTGATCAAATAGATGAGCAAGCTGCCTTTTTTCTCCACGGTCCACGGAAACATCGATGCCACACACATTGTGTAGCGTATAAAGCCAAACAGATCACGACGTTCCCATATTTTTTCGTTGGAATCTGAATAATAATCAGAATCTTTTATGCGCTTCATACCGCTTTGAGTCTTTGCTGCGTATGTCCTCGGTGTAGCTGCCTTGTATAGACTATGTAAGTTATAACAGGCACGGGGTATAAATACTTGTACATATATCAGTTGAGCCAAATTAAACGTTGCTAGTCAGCCAATTATTAGTTCAATAAAGTTTTCTCTGAAATTGAATATAATTTTAATAAATAATACCACACTCAAAATAAAGTTTTAGGGGTATGGCAGAGAACTCGAACCGCTACCATTTCTCGGTGTGTTCAATGCGTAAAGAGTTTACTTTGTAAATTGCTGAGCTTCTTTGCAATATATCTTTTCTAATTTAAGCAATCTAATATAAAATATTGTTTTAAATCAAGTTGAAAGTTTTCAGAAAAACCTATATTTGTATTATATTTATTTTCTTTTAAGATTCGATGCCATTTTTACTAACTAAAACAAGGTGTTAATAATTACATATTTATAAATTTTTCAAAAATCTAGTTCTGATCACGTGCATCCATTTTTTTCAAGAGCGTTAGAACTGAGAAAGCTGTCGTAATAATCTGTAGAATTGAGATGCGAGATATCATATAACATATTAAACTGAGGAAACTCTCTTACACTTCTAAATCGTTCCAGATTCAGATCGTAGATCTTGCCCGTCGTCAACTGAAAGTGTTGCTGCCCATTCAAGAAGAAGAAAAGATAATGGCTGCGCACATGGCTTAAACGCAGCTGCCAGGGACTACGCCAGGGGGCTTCGCCGCAGCGCTGGCTATTCTGGTAGATAATCTCGGAGAAGTAACAAATGACGAAAAGCTCAAAGAGCTCAGTGAATTGGCCGACGTGCTTTTGGTTCACACAAAGGCCACAAGGCACACCAGAAAGGTCACTTCGACGACTTTGCATAGCCAGATAGGATTAAAGAGATTCTCAATTTTCTTCAGAGTCGCGATTAAACGATAATATATCGATGTTGTGTAAGGCAGCGCCTAAAGGAAAGTCCGAAAGGTGTGGGGAAATCTATGACGTTGTTGGGATATTGATGCCGTGTAAGTTCCTCCAACGGGGTAAACAACTCCTCGGCATAACAATATTGATTAGGCTCTGCGTCCGCCACAGATTGTGCTTCCTGTAAATTTCTGTTAAAGGGGAATTTATAACAAGTGAAGAAAGCTACAGTCGAGTGCACTCGACAGTAAGATACCATTTACCTTTCGCTGTTAAAAACTAATTCTTAATATTAATTACTTTTATTCGGCGAATAACAACGCATCGCATATTTTCGAGGACAAATTCACATGCATTGACGCTAATGGCACATGCCGACTGCACACTGACTACACGACGACTGTGCGTGCGTCAGCGTCGGGCCTCTACTGCTGTGAGCGAAACTTCTCGTGTCTATAACTTCTGTGTTTATTGTCCGATCGGATTTAAATTTATAAGGTTGGTCAATATTGTTATTATCTACAATAATACTTAAAAAAAATTTCGGAAACTTTTCTACTTTTCCTATAATTTGATTTACCGATTTACAAAATCGATTTCCAAAAGTTGAAATTCCGCATTCTCCGTAATGTTACCAGGCACCTTACTTCCAAATTTGGTGCTTCTAGCTTTTCTAGTGTTCTTTTAAACTATAAAAATGTTTTTTTCTGGAGGCGGTGGGCGTGGCATCCAAAAGTCTAAAATCCAACTTTTGCATAATGTTGCAAGACCACTCCCTACCAAATTTGGTGCGTTAATCTGTTTTCGTTATTGAATTATTTGGAAAAAATCGAAATACGCATTTATCGATTGGCGGAGGCGGTGGGCGTGGCACATCAAGTTTGAAATAAACTTCTTGTGTGTATTGAATACACGCACACTCCCACCAAGTCTAGTGACTCTAGCTCTTTTAATAGCTGAGATCTGTGTGTTCATACAGACGGACAGACGGACAGACGGACAGATGGACAGACGGACAGGCGGACAGACGGACAGACAGACGGACATGACCAAATCGACTCGGCTATTGATGCTGATCAAGAATATATATACTTTGTATGGTCTGCCACGCCTCCTTCTGCCTGTTACATACATTTGCACAAAGTTAATATACCATTTTTTACTCATTTTCAATGGGTAAATGGTATAAAAATCGCTTTTAATAAAATATACTGGCGCAATTAGACCTCAGTTTCCTCAGAGTAGGGCCTATTTCCAGATAGGTGGTGGCTATCAAATTCTTAAGACTACAGAATAGTATATCATACTGCCCCGATACTAATATATTTAGCGCCATATAAAGACCACTGGAGGCCGTGAAGGCAGCTGATATTTGAATCTGTCCAAAGGCCTGAAGAAGGAAAATTGTCTCGGGTTGCTGTAGAAATAAAGCCATTAGACTGTCTTCCAATGTACGTCTGTAGAACTCACCGTGTAATCAAAGGGATACCAACAGGCCAGGGGAAGACTTTTATCTCTGGCCACAATGGGAAGCGCCAGCCAGCTAATGTAAATGGCGCAGATATATAATGCCGCTATGTGTGCGCAGACAAAGTAATTCAAGAATTCATAGCACAAATCCAGCATCCTAAGCGGATATTCCAGAAGCAAAATCTTGACACTTTTCGACGAACTCCATGGATACATTGCCGCCACACACAACGTCCAGCGTATAAAGACGAAAAGATCTTGACGTTTGCACTCATAGATGTTGGAATTGTTCGAATTTTGAGCCCGCTTCATTGTCAGATTTTGCGGAGCAAGATTTGGGCCACTTTATATAGACTAAAAACCAACACGACCACTTAATTCACAGCAAAGCCTTAAGTTGTTTATCTAATTTAAATAATTAATGGGAAAATAACTGTATGAAGTGTTTGGAAAAGTAATTACATATCACTTGAGTATTTAAATAACATATATTTATTTCCGATAAAAACTTTTCAAAACTTTCAAACATTAACAATTTGTCAGCTTGTAGATATATAATTAACTGTAGAGAAGTTCAGTGAAATAGTTTAAGCTTTGACATTGAGGGTTAACCTGCGAAAATCAAAACATTAAAGAGCTTTCGTCTACTAAACAAGCTCTATAGCTATAGACTTACGATATATCACCAATCCTAAAATTCTTTTCAAAGCAGTCACTTGAATGTCTGTAGATATCCTAAGCGATATGTCTATAAAGTTAGCTCGTCTGAACAGGGAAAATTTGACTTACAAGACCTGCACATACAGAGCTTTGTTCTATAGGAGTGCTTTTGTAAACGTGCCCTTCCAAGCTGATTATACCATTTACCCATTGAAAATGGGTAAAAAATGGTATATTAACTTTGTGCAAATGTATGTAACAGGCAGAAGGAGGCGTGGCAGACCATACAAAGTATATATATTCTTGATCAGCATCAATAGCCGAGTCGATTTGGTCATGTCCGTCTGTCTGTCCGTCTGTCCGGCTGTCCGTCTGTCCATCTGTCCGTCTGCCCGTCTGTATGAACACACAGATCTCAGCTATTAAAAGAGCTAGAGGCACCAGACTTGGTGGGAGTGTGCGTGTATTCAATACACACAAGAAGTTTATTTCAAACTTGATGTGCCACGCCCACCGCCTCCGCCAATCGATAAATGCGTATTTCGATTTTTTCCAAATAATTCAATAACGAAAAGAGATAAACGCACCAAATTTGGTAGGGGGTTGTCTTGCAACATTATGCAGAAGTTGGATTTTAGACTTTTGGATGCCACGCCCACCGCCTCTAAAAAACACATTTTTATAGTTTAAAAGAACACTAGAAAAGCTAGAAGCACCAAATTTGGAAGTAAGGTGCCTGGTAATATTACGGAGAATGCGGAATTTCAACTTTTGGATGCCACGCCTACCGCCCCCAAAAATCGATTTTGTAAATCGGTAAATCAAATTATAGGAAAAGTAGAAAAGTTTCCGAAATTTTTTTAGGTATTATTGTAGATAATTATAATATTGACCAACCCTATAAATTTAAATCCGATCGGACAATAAACACAGAAGTTATAGGCACGGGAAGTTTCGCTCACAGCAGTAGAGGCCCGACGCCGACGCCGACGCCGACTGCGCACGCCGACTGCGCACGCACAGTCGTCGTGTAGTCAGTGTGCAGTCGGCATGTGCCATTAGCGTCAATGCATGTGAATTTGTCCTCGAAAATATGCGATGCGTTGTTATTCGCCGAATAAAAGTAATTAATATTAAGAATTAGTTTTTAACAGCGAAAGGTAAATGGTATCTTACTGTCGAGTGCACTCGACTGTAGCTTTCTTCACTTGTTTTTATTAGCAGTCTCCACCGAGCTATTTTTCCAAAGATAGATCTACCTTACGGACACCGTTTCTCCAGTGCAACAATCTCCAAGCCTCTTCACAGTTATCTTCAGGACTATTTAACCAGTGCTCTCTATCGCTGTTTATGTATAACATAGCTATGCCTACTGAGCTTCTTCAAGGCAAAGAGGAAATATACCAACGCCCTACAAATTAATTAAGCCTGTGGTGAAGATTCACGTCGACTGTTGAATTGTTCATCTGGAAAGCTTGGCAAGAGTGCGTTGGTGGATTGCGGCAACAATAGGCCGAAATCATAAATCTGTGCACAAGTCGCATAAGTGATTTTTCTAGCTTTTCCTGTTTCTGTCAGCTCCGGTCCCAAAACTATTTATTTACAGAATTAATGGAGGATAACAGCGAATAGTTTTTCTTTCATAAAACTACTAAAGACCCATTGCATTTCGTGACTTCAATATTTAAGCTTCACTTGACAATGGAATGCAATATATTAAGCGTGCAGGCAGTGTAGGCGAGGGCGGCCAGGTCCCTACAAGCGACAAGTTTCCTGCGTCCACTCGATGGATGCAGGATGAGTGTTGCACAAAATAGAGACATGCCAACAATGGAATGCGAGAAATATCTGCGGAAATGCGATAGAAGCTATCGACAATAGAGTGGGCAGTGGGACAAGTGGACACAATCAGTGAGCAGGACGTTCACTTCGACTGAGCAACTGGTCAGCTGAATGGCTAAGCATCAGCATCTTTGACGAAGCTCAACACTTTAAACGCAGTCACTGAGAAAAGCTTCAAGAAGGTAGGGGAAATGGCAACTAGGCATAATGATAGCACCCTGTTGTTACATTTATGTAATGTAAACTAATGTAAGATTATTTCAATTGGACGGGTCTTTACAAAAATTCTATCTGTATAGTTATAACTGAATTACATATTTAACAGTTCTAAAATATAAAAAAATTCAAGAATGTCAGGTTATTTTGTTAACTGAAGAATTTAATTCTAGTTAAGAGGGCTTTTCAGGTAACTTGTGGTAAAATAGTGCAAAGTACTTTATATTATTGATCAATATCAACAGCATTGCTGATCTGGACATGTCCGCCTGACTGATAGTCGTTTCGCCATCATGTCTGAAGCAACGCTAATAATATAATATTTTTTAGCCCGCTGTAAGTTAGTCGGTATAAGCCAGATAGGAACGATATCTTGTATAGCTGTCTATCAACCGTTTTTATACCATTTACCCATTGAAAATAGGTAAACAACAACAACATTCACTTTGTGAAAATGTACGTAACAGACAGAAGGAGGCATGGTAGACCATACTTAGTATAAATATTATTAATCAACATCAATAGCCGAGTCGATTTAGTCTGTCCGTTGTCAGTCTGTATTTAATATACATAAGAAGTTTAATTCAAACTTAATGTGCCATGCCCACCGCCTCCGCAAATCGATAAAAGCGCTTCTCGATTTATTGCAAACAACTGAAAAATAATAAGAGCTAAAAGCATCAAATTTGGTTGGAGAGTTTTGTGCAACATCCCAACCACCCACCGCCCCAAAAAAACGAATTTTTTATACCATTTAACCATTGAAAATGGGTTAAAAATTGTATAATATATTAACTTTGTGAAAGTGAGTGTAACAGGCAGAAGGAGGCGCTCGCACAGTCGTCGTGCAGTCAGCGTGTAGTCGGCATTTTCCATTAGCGTCATGCGTTGTTATTGGATCGCCGAATAAAAGTAATTAATATAGGGAATTAGGGAACAGCCAAAGGTAAATGGTATCTTACTGTCGAGTGAACTCGACTGTAGCTTTCTTTACTTGTTTAATTATGGGTACACTAGAAAAGCTAGAAACGCCAAATTTGGTAGTAAGGTCCCTGATGACATTACACAGAATGCAGATTTCTAACACCGCCCCCAGAAATCGTTTTTAAAAATCGATAAATCAAGTTGAAGGAAAAGTAGAAAAGTTTCAAAAATTTGTTTTGACATTCTGGTAGCTGTCAATAACAATAATCTACCGTATAAATTTCTACCCGGCCGAACAATAAATACAGAAGCAATAGGCGTAAGACCATAAAAATAGCAGCCGCGGTGTAGCGGAAGTCCGGCGTCATTGCTTGCGCCGAATAAAATTATTATACCATTTACCCATTGAAAATGGGTAAAAAATGGTATATTAACCTTGTGCAAATGTATGTAACAGGCAGAAGTATTCTTGATCAGCATCAATAGCCGAGTCGATTTGGTCATGTCCGTCTATCTGTCCGTCCGTCCGTCTGTCCGACTGTCCGTCTGTATGAACGCACAGATCTCAGCTATTAAAAGAGCTAGAGTCACTAGACTTGGTGGGAGTGTGCGTGTATTGAATACGCAGATCGAGTTTATTTAAAACTTGATGTGCCACGCCCACCGCCTCCGCAAATCGATAAATGCCTTTTTCGATTTTTTGGAAATAATTCAATAACGAAAACAGATTAACGCACCAAATTTGGTAGGAGGGTGTCTTGCAACATTATGCAGAAGTTGGATTTTAGACTTTTGGATGCCACGCTCACCGCCTCCAGAAAAAAACATTTTTATAGTTTAAAAGAACACTAGAAAAGCTAGAAGCACCAAATCTGGAAGGAAGGTGCCTGGTAACATTACGGAGAATGCGGAATTTCAACTTTTGGATGCCACGCCTACCGCCCCCAAAAATCGATTTTGTAAATCGGTAAATCAAATTATAGGAAAAGTAGGAAAGTTTTCGAAATTGTTTTTAGGTATTATTGTAGATAATAATAATATTGACCAACGCTATAAATTTAAATTGGATCGAATAATAAACACAGAAGTTATAGGCACGAGAAGTTTCGCTCACAGCAGTAGAGGCCCGACGCCGATGCCGATGCCGATGCCGATGCCGACGCCGACTGCGCACGCACAGTCGTCGCGTAGTCAGTGTGCAGTCGGCATGTGCCATTAGCGTTAATGCATGTGTATTTGTCTTCGAAAATATGCGATGCGTTGTTATTCGCTGAATAAAAGTAATTAATTTTAAGAATTATTTTTTAACAGCGAAAAGTAAATGATATCTTACTGTCGAGTGCACTCGACTGTTTACTGTTTACTGAAAATTATAGTACGATATTTTTAATCACTCGACTGTAGCTTTCTTCACTTGTTTAATATTAAGAATTATTTTTTAATGGTCAAAGGTAATTGGTATCTTACTGTCGAGTGCACTCGGCTTAAGTTTTCTCTATTTTTTTTCTAAGTAGGCCCAAGAAAACTAGTTCATTTTTTTTTATTCATTCCTTAATATGCTGCGGTTCTTTATTGTAATTTCTTCAATGGAGAGACATCATGAAATAGATAGGAAATGAAGCGAAAAGCGAACAAAACAAATGATTGGTTAATGCGAGTAGAAATATAAGCTGCGTCGAGCGCATGCAAGTAAAATTAACGAAAATACATATGGGTAATCTCAATCGATGTTCAGCTGACGGAAGGTACCCTCCATGCCGAATAGGTCATCGCTGGTCTTTGGTGCCCCCGGGCGCAACGACTCGTTGGCCTTCTTGTCCTCCTGCTCCTTGAACCACTTCGTGTTGTCGGCTAGCTTCTGCTTCCACCACTGGTTCAGCTCGACAATAGGACCCGCTTTGCCACCATATTCGTTGGGCAGCAGATCGCGTGGCACCACCTTGTACAGGCTCTCCACGTCGTTGTGGAAGGTGATGCGGCTGCGGATCTTCTCCTTGACGAAGGGCTTGACGAAGTTGAAGATCGTGTCGACCAGCGGCGAAATGTTGATCACATGCACCTCCTTCACCTTGACGGGGTACGCCTCCTGCACGGCGATCAGGAACTTCTTCACCACCGTCGGCGAGAACTTTGAAAAGTGTGAGGCGCTGGCCACAGCAGCGTCCAGGATGAACACATCGCCGGCAATGCCTACAGACTCCTCGGCCAGACGCACATCGCCAATCATCAAGGCCACCTTCATGGCGTCCAGAATGTGATGCGGCTGGAAGTCGCAGTCGATGCCGCGAATGAACGTGATGCGACGGCCGTTGGGAGTGATACCTGGCAATGTGGGGCAGTGCCTGCAGTTGGAATCCCAGAATGAGTAATGTATATCGGAGGGACTTCTCTTTGATACGTACACATAGTCCAGCACGATGTTGAGCTCTTCACGATTAATGTCGCGGTTGGCGAAGAACTCCGGCACAGCGTTGCGCATCGTGTAGTACATGTCCAGCTTCTTCTTCACCTTCTCCAGACTAAATTTGCAGCCCCGCAAGAACGTAGTCAGACGCATGTCGTCCATGTCCTTGGGCAGATGTGGCTGCGTCTCCAGCCACTCGCGAATCAGCTTAATGTCGCGCTCAATGTCTGCTGGATCCTCCGGCTCGCGCAACTCCTCGCGTATGCTCACGCGCTGATCTGGTGTGGGGTGTAGCATCATCATCTGGGGGAAAAAAGTGCGAGTTGCGATAGAGTAACTCGGAGTGCATGTTTAGTATTTGGATTGACGATATATTGAATATATTGCCATCAAAAATATGGGACTGTCTCCATAGAATCTTTGGGATTTTGAGGTAATTCCAATCTCTCTTTAATAGCATGTAACTTCGAAACTTACCTAAAATGTCTCTTATTATAATCTTTTGAAAAAAGAACTTGTTTCCTACAATATCTTAATTGCATCTCCCTGGCAGATACTAATGCGCATCGAAATCTTAGCGTTTACTCCAAGCAAATCCATTTGCGTACATCTGCCTAAAAGCTGCACTTAGCCCGTGCCTAGAGCTATTCATTGCCTTTGCCAATCATAATGTCTTGACGTCCGTTATCTTCTATCTCTGGCATTATTTTTAACAATTTTAATTGGACAGCTGCGAAGCTTCGCGTCTGGATGGAGGTCTGGCAGTCACACGCGACTGCGTCGTTTCATTGACATGGCCCCAGACCCGCCTTATATGCGCTAATGCTCGTATTGTCGAAATATGGCTATAGTACACGGCTGTACTTAAACCCAGACCCAGACCCAGACCCATTCGCGAAAATGAGAGAGAGGGAGACTCGCTCGCACGGGCACAGAGACAGCGTGTCACGCCCACTTGCGTAAGGTGTTTCGGCTGGGCCCAAATCAACCGCGAAGCGACCTCAAAATAAAAACTGTTCATGGTTCGCGTTTGACTTTTCGATGTAGTGCTGTCTGCGATTGCAACAACAACAACATCAGACGTAGGAACAACAACGACAACAACAACTCACGGGACCATAACAGACAGCAGAAATTGTATGTAGGTAAACTATACTAGTATTAATAATAATAATAATAATAATAATAAAGACATTTTCTGCTCTTATGCAAATTCGCCCGCTTCACTGGCGCAGGGGGCGGTTGGGGAGGAGAGCTGAGGAGTAATACCTTTTGCCTAAATACTCGTATTTAAATATTTCTTTTGTAATTACGCTCTGGTCGCGCTCAGGTCGTACTTTGGCCTGCTGTTGTTGACTTTCCTGTAATATGGCCTAGCTCTCTTCGTTGAAGCGAGTAAACAACTTTGTTGTTTCCAGGAATCTTTTGCGGCCTGCTAATAGCTTTGAGCTTTGTGTGTGCCCAGGAAGCATTTAGATAATGCTTCTAACTAAGTTGCCGCATTATTTGCCAATCAGAAATTACAAGCCCAGTTGGAAAGCGCACGTAGTTTGCGCTTAGTTTGAAAGTTGCCAACAGCACTGCAACGCGTGCCGGGCCATGAGGCAAGTAGCAAGTAGCAAGTGGCAAGTGGCATTTGGGCAACAGAAAAGCTATCGAGAACAGCGGCAGCAACATGCAACAGCAGCAACAACAACGGCAACAATTACTATCGGTTGCAAATGCAACTAATGTGGACATGGATGTGGCTTGGACACTCCGAGGCAACTACGCTCAAATTGCTCTGTGTACACTCGTATGACTGTGTTGTTGTTGTTACCGTGTTGTTTTTGTGGTTGCCGCTGCTGTTGTTAATGGCCGTTGCGTTTATTGCAAATGTTGCCTGCAACTACTTCAAATATTGCGAAAAACTTCGCGAAACCAAAGGCGGTTAAAATAGAAACGGGTTTATTGCCTGTCTTTTGGTCTCTCTTGCTGGTCCTCTCTCTTGCGTTCTCTCTCGTATATGCCATTATTATTATGACTCTAATGTTGTTAGAGCTGTTTTTGTATGTTTTGTTTTGTAATTGTGCGGAATTTCGGCACATTTGTGTGGTGCAGTTTTCCAGCTAGAGTGAATGAGGAAATGATTTGTAAATGTGCTGAGCCCCTGCAGTTGTTGCTGCATATGTTGTTGTTGTTGTTCTTGATTGAGCAGGGCGAGATTGAAAGTAAAACTTGGCCCAGCCTGAACCCAGCGAGTTGACTAAACGCTCACTGCAATTTGAATATTTCTAAATGTATTTCATACTTCATTTGGTTAATTTTCATACAATTTTTTGTTATATTCTTTTATTTTTTCAATGCTTGCCTTATTTTGCTTTTTAATTTTTTGTTTTCAATCTTTTATGGTTTTTTATATTTTTGTAAATTTAATTTTTTTATAGCACGCAGTCCCATACGGATTTCATTCGGAATTTTTGCTAAAGTTATTGTTCTTTCGGACACAATTTATCGGCACAATTGATCACATTTCGGGCACTCATTTAAATTCCAAGCTGCGTGCAGCTTCTGTTATGTTTTGTCGTGTCTTGTGGGTGTAGGATATGTGGCAGACTATTTATATATATATATATATATATTTAGCTTGGCCGATAATATATATAGATATATTATATATATTTGGACAACTTGGCAATTTTTGCAGCTGGCTGATCTACCGCACCTGCTTACTTCACACAGCTCACCTTGTTGGAGTGTTAATTTGGTTAGTCAGCTGGTAATCCTTGGAGGGGGGTTCGCTGGATATATCCACTAGGCAACGGACTGGGATGCAGAGGCACAAAAACTGAACCGAAGCGCTGAAGACGTTAACTAAATCTGAATGTCTGGAAACGAGTTACGGCGCGTATAAATACTCGTGTGCGCCAGCGTCGACGACAACGAAGCGGCCAGCTGACGAGCGACGACAACGACGATTGCAGCAACAACAACAGAAACAGCAGCAGCGGCAGCAGCAGCAGCTCGTGCAAAAGAAAACCGAAAGCCGTTAAACAGATCATGCCATGAAAATCGGTCAAAGAGAAAAATCCGCACGAAGCAGCGACTGTCTGCGTACGCGTCTACTTCTTGCTCCATGTCGATGTCTGCGTAAGTTTTCATTGCTCAGGGGAGGCGCTTGTAGGTGGTTGCGGGGCGAAGGGGCTGCCAGCTGCCATTTGCGCAAGAGAAGTTCAATGAGCGCAAAGACCGGCCACAGACCCGCCACGCTCCACTGCCGGCTGCAGTAAAGCGGGCTAGCACAACGGTCAGAGTTCCAGTGCCGAAAACTGTTGTTTGCGCGGAATTAGCCAAGTTTCAAACCAACACGGCGGGGCGGTTGGTCTGGTCAAGTTTGTGTCCTAAGTCTTTTGATTGACTTTCGTGCAGACTTATTGCTTTTCTCCAAGTATTTTTGTTGAAATATGTTTTATTGTAATATTATTATGTATGTATTATTATATATATACATATATATATACTTAAACTTTTTGTTCTTAGGAACATTTTTTATCTCTGTCTCAGATATATTTACCATATGTACTACACATGTAGTTTTAGTATATTAAACATCGTATCTCGTAAATTCTGCTATTGAGTGCCTTGGAGGCCGCAGATTTACTCTGGCACGCCTCTTTTGAAGGCCTGCCCGCCATTAGTCACACTAAAATAGCTGCGTGCCAGTTACTGAAATATAAAAATTATATATTTTTATTGCTCCCCATGTGCTTGCACCACATACAGAGAAACTCATACTCAAATATTGTATATATAGAAATGCTCATTTGTCTAATGGTGGGGGCATGCGGTAGTGGGGTGAACTGTGCTGAGGTATGGCGAAAATTGTGCAGCACGCCGAGTGTGTAGCAAAGTCGCTTCCAATCGCTGAATATAACCGACACGCCTTGGCGTGCACATTAAATTTTTACTTAAATCCGTTTTGCCATAATTATTTCAGTTTTCTTCTTGTTGTTGGTTTCAGCTTTGCTTTTTTCGACATTTTTCAATTAAGCAACTGAGCTTAGTTGCAATCCGTAATATCGTCTACAGTCTGCATCAGCACTAGCAGTAGGAGCAGCAGTACTCCATGGGATTTTTACTAAGCTGCCGACGAGTCGTTGAACTTGTGCCAGTGCCAGTAGCATTTCCTCATTTTCATTCAAATGAAAAACGTTTTCCATAATGCACACCGGCCGTAACTTTGCGGCGGTTGCCCGTCATCGCCGTCGTCATTGGCTTTTGCGGCGTTCGCGTTTAGGTTTACGTTTCGCTTTGTTTTTATTGTTCCACTTGTTGATTGCCAACAATTATAAACGCTCGTAAACGGCGTCCGGTCGATGGCCAGGGACGGGTGGCGATTGCTGTCATACGACTTGCATTTGATTGAACCTGTCTTCCTCTGCCCTTTTGTACTGAGAAGCATAGGAATTGTCATATAAATGTGCAGTTAATGGCATGGAAATATTTTATTTTGAAGTTTACCTTTTTTATTCTCCATTAATGTATATCAATATGCATTTCATTGTTTATAATAATGTGAAATCAAAGTTTTTTAGAGTATTATTATTATTATTATTTTAGTCTTTTTCTTTCTTTAATTCTTATCATTCCTTTTTAGTATTATTGATTCGTAATTATTTTCCCAATTATTACAACATGTTATTATATTTTAAAGGACTTGATTTTCCTATTTTTAATATCTTTACCATATAAATATTACTTTTTATACCATTTACCCATTGAAAGTGGGTAAAAATGGTATATTAACTTTGTGAAAATGTATGTAACAGGCAGAAAAAGGCGTGGCAGACCATACAAAGTATATATATTCTTGATCAGCATCAATAGCCGAGTTGATTTGGTTATGTCCGTCTGTCTGTCCGTCTGTCCGTCTGTATGAACGCACAGATCTCAGCTATTAAAAAAGCTAGAGACACCAGAATTGGTGGGAGTGTATTGAATACGAAGATCAAATTTATTTCAAACTTTATGTGCGACGCCCACCGCCTCCGCAAAACGATAAATTTTTTTTTTTTTGCAAATAATTCAATAGCGAAAAGAGATAAACGCACCAAATTTGGTAGAAGGGTGACTTGCAACATTATGTCCACCGCCCCTATAAAACGATTTTTTTGAATTATATGAACACTAGAAAAGCTAGAAGCAACAAATTTAAAAGTAAGGTCCCTGGTAACCTAACGCAGAATGCAAATTTTCAAATTTTGAATGCCACGCCATTGTCCGATCGGACAATGTGTTTCCATAAGTTATAGGCACGAGAAGTTTCTCTTACAGGAGCAGATGCGTTCTTATTATCTCGCCGAATAAAAGTAATTAATATTAAGAATTATTTTTTTTTAACAGCCAAAGGTAAATGGTATCTTATTGTCGAGTGCACTCGACTGTAGCTTTCTTCACTTGTTTAAATTTATTATTTCATAAAATTGTTCCGTTTTTAATACTTCTTTTCGTTTAATTTGAAATTTCTTTCGTACCATACAATATTTTTCACTTCAATACTTTTTAAAACAATCAATTATTAAATAGTTTCCTAATAAAATAAAAATAAAAAATAACCAATTTACTATTCCAAAAATTTTATTGAAGTAATTTTAATAGTTTTATAGAATGACTGCATGGCATAGGGCGTAGAAATTAAGAATGGTGCTATAAGTATTTTACCCAATCTCGATGCTCATTCGGCGAAAGCCAAATTCAGCCGACCCCCACGAAACAATTGAAATTTCTATTCACAAACATAATCTCTGCTCTCGCCCGAGCATTATTTAATCCAATAAGCATTGTCATCTAAGGGTCATCAACTAAACGTGTCCAGCAATGAAATGAAAACTATTTAATGCAATTTAATGTCCATGTAATGCCGTCAGCTTGTTAACAACGTTAAGATTGTGTTCCAAGTGTTAAAAATGCTGGAAGCGCTGTTCAAAACTAAAAAGAAATTGACGCAGAAGATGTTGCAAAAAAAGAAGTAGACATAAAGAAATGACAAATCGAGCTGGGAAAATTCGCATAAATAAGAAATTAAATACGCAAAAATGCCGTGTACTTACCTCCCGCCCTTTTCACTCAGCGTTGAGATACCCCCGGCCGTAGCAACAACAATGATAAAGAGAAGAAAACTAATTAAAGAGTAGACTAATAAATTAAGCAGCTGCTGCCCGTTATTGTTGTTGCTGTTGCTGTTGTTGCTGCTGCATCGCACACACAAGTCGAGAAACTTTCGTTACCAGACGAAAGTCTAAGCCATAAAGAAATTAACAGCAGCAGCAGACGATGGGAAAGGGAGGAGGCGGAGGGTAGGGGATGGGGTAGACGGGTGGTTGGGTAAGAAGAAGGTAACTTGTTGTTGCTAACGCGAACACACGAATAACTACAACCACTACCACTGCGCATTTCTTGTTTCCTGGCGAAGAGTTTTAGTGTCAAGCACATGAAAGCTGCAAGAAGAAATAAAATTCCAGCCCCAGCCCTACCTAGAAACGATATGCGTTGTACTGAGCAGGCACAGGCACATATATGAATATCTGCGTGCATGTGTGTGTACAAGCGTGGCCGCGTTTAGGCAAAGTGTGAGTTGTGTAGCGTTTCTTCGAGTTCAACGCGGTTCAGTTCAGTTGCAGTTGGAGCTCTAGTCGAAGTCGGAGTCGGAGTCGAAGTCGAAGTTGGGTAACTCGAGAAACCATAAACATAACATAAAGCGCGCTTTCAAAATGTACCACTGTGATTCTGTCTGTGTGTGCGTGTGTATCTCTCTATGTGTGTGTCTGATTTTAAATTACATTTTTGCCACATTTCGCTTAAAACACTCAACCAACTTTAATTGCTCACTTCAGTTTCAGTTATTGTTTTTGTTGCCGTTGTTGCTGCTGTTGTTGTTGGTGCCGCAACTGACTTGGCTAACAGTTGCCTCTTGTTGGCTTTAAATCCGACTGCAAAAATACATTTCACAGCACGCAAAATGGCAGACTAGAAATCGCCATTAATAATTTACATTCAATTAAGAGCGTTTTTTTGCGCATCCGCCTGCTGGAGGAGGGGGAAGGGGGAAGATGCAGCATGTAGGGAAGAGGAAGATCTGCAAATAGTCCAACTGCAGCGAAGCGTGCCATGCCTGCAGAGAGCTAACGACGCGTGTGGGCGCGCTGTGGGTGTGTCGCTTGGGCAGCGTGCCGTCTGACTCACCTGCAGTTCGTATGCACTTGAAAGGAAAATTTTATAATGCCGAATGAAAATTGCTGCAGCAGACACAAAGCAGACGCAAATTTGGCGCGCTTTGCGATTGTAGAAATTACACATAGAAAATGGGTAAAAAATGTTATATTTCATGTGTTGGAGTGTAAGACTATACAAAGTATACATATAATTAATCAGCATCAAATTCCGAGTCGATTTTCCTAAGTACGTCTGTCTGTGTGAACGCCCAGATCACAGCTAATACAAAAACTAGAGATTCCAAACTTAGCACTATGATTCGTGTCAACCATACGTAGATCGAGTTTTCTTCAAGCTTAAAAAGCCACGCCTACCGCCCTCGTAAGTGAAGCAAGTGAAGAAAGCTACACTCGAGTGCACTCGTCAGTAAGATACCATTTACCTCTGGCTGTTAAAAAAATAATTCTTAATATTAATTACTTTTATTCGTCCAACTAAAAACAACGCATCGCATATTTTCGAAGACAAATACACATGAATTGACGCTAATGGCACATGCCGACTGCGCGCTGACTACACGTCGGCGTCGGGCCTATAACTTCTGTGTTATAATATTATTATTATCTACAATAATATTAAAATAAAAAGTCAAAAACGTTTCTACTTTTCCTATAATTTGATTTACTGATTTACAAAATCGATTTTTCGAGGCAGTAGGCGTGGCATCCAAAATTTGAAAATTCGCATTCTGCGTAACGTTACCAGGGACCTTACTTCCAAATTGGGCACTTCTAGCTTTTCTAGTGTTCTTATAATTCAAATAATTCATTTTATAGGGGTGGTGGGCGTGGCATCCAAAAGTCTAAAATCCAACTTCTGCATAATGTTGTAAAGACAAATTTGGTGCGTTTATCTCTTTTCGTTAATGAATTATTTGCAAAAAATTGAAAAACGAATTTACCGATTTGTGGAAGCGGTGGGCGTCGCACATCAAGTTTGAAATAAATTTGATGTGCGTATTCAATACACTCCCACCAAGTCTGGTGTCTCTAGCTTTTTTTTGAGATCTGTGCGTTCATACAGACGGACAGACGGGCAGACAGATGCTGATCTGTCACGCCTCCTTCTGCCTGTTACATACATTTTCACAAAGTTAATTTACCATTTGTTACCCATTTTCAATGGGTAAATGGTATAAAAAGGTGATTTTCAATTTATTGCACAAGTGTGTATTATAAAAGCTAGAAGTACAATATTTGGTAGAAAGGTTCCAGATAACATTACGCAAAATTTTGACTTTCAAATTTTAGCTAGATGCACAAAATGTAGTAGGAAGATCCCTGGAAATATTGCGCAGAATGGAGACTTGCAACTTGTATGTGAATTTAAGGAAAACTAGTGAAGTCCTGAAATTTTGTTACATTCTCGTAGATACTAATAACATTTATCTACCCTTTAAATTAGAACCCGATCGCACCATGAAAACGGACGAAACGACGTTAGCATGGGGCCGGCTGTGCATTGGATTGCATGTGCGAGTAAGAAATGGGGCGAATTGTTATTAATTCGTTATCAGTGTAATGTATTATTGGGTAAAAGGTATCCTCCTGTTGTGCCGGGTCGACTTTATCTTTCTTTACTTTTTGCTTTGCGTTACTTTTTTCTTGCTTCTTAAAAACTGATATAGACGGATTGTGGATAATGTTGATTGAAAAAAGAAATATGAGTACATTACATAAGTAAAGACAGGTATAGATAAAAATATCCAAGATGTCTATAGGGACCTAAATAAAGATCTAGATAGATAAATTTAGATATTACTAGGAAAAGAAGATATAGACGACTTGTAGATACCACATATTGAGATAACTATTCAGATATTGATTAATATAGATACATATACATATATATAGATAAAAAATTGATAAAAATGAATAGATTTCTATATAAATGGGAAAAGAAGGGTAGATATGAATAATCATAGATAAATATTGAAATATATAAATAAATACTAAGATGTATATTGATAGATATAGATATTCATATATAAATACAAATGTGTACCGATAGATAGATACATAAAACATTGGTATATAAATACGTTATCCTTTGCTTTTGAATGAGGTGAGATTCTAACTTAAGTTTTGAAGAAGTTTATTTGTTCTCTTTATTCATTAGAAATTCGCTCTACACATTTATTCATTTTTCTTCTTGAGGGTACAGTATACGTGAGGAGATCTACAAAAAAGTATTTCTAACAGTCATTCGTCGACTGATTACTTAGTTGGTGATACTTTAGTATGCCTCAATATCCGATAAACGATATTGTGTTGCAGGCTTGTAGACTGTTTCAGCAAAGGAATCTAATTGAATTATAATGTTGCGCACTACTGAAGGGTTTGCAGCGTGCAAAGTTGCTCATATTGTTATTTTTTGCGCTATTTCGCTGTTGTTGTTGTTGCTTTTGTTGTGCTAGATTGCCGGCTGCGATGCTAACATAAAGCGTAAACTTTGACACAATTTGTTGGTACGGCCAACAAGCACAACAATTTATCAATTTTCGAGAATGTTGCAGTTGTTTCGCTAGTTGTTGTTTTTGCTGTTTTTGAGTTGCTGATGTTGTAGTTACTGCTGCTGGTGTTCATTTGAGTTGCACCAGCACCATGAAGTAGGTGACAACAGCACCAAGCACCTGAAAAAGTTTACGAATTTATAAATTGTTTGCCCAAACTGACTTCGAGCCGAGGAGAGCAGACAAAAATAAAGAGTGGGAGAAAGGGTGACTACAAAATAGATGGGAAATAACGAACTCACCGAGGCAAATAAATCCAGAGAGACAGTAAAGAATTTCGCACCCGAAATGCTCATAGCCTTTTGGCACTGCTGGCAAACGATCTGCACAAAAGTTTTGGCCTCCTCTGAGCCGTCGTACCAATGGCAGGAGTATGCGGCCTCCATGACAGATGAGCTCTGCAAACGGCATCTCGTGTTACTGCCAAGTTTTCCATATTCCCACCACGCACTGACACACACACGCACATACACTTACCTCTTCAATCAGCCGGTTGCCAAAAATGCAGAAATGAAACACCTGAGCCAGAGCGTAACCCAAGTAACCGACCACCGTGAAGGCGTATACGTTAACCCCGTTGATTTTGGTCGCTTGGTAGGCGAGCAGGGTCAGCATAATGGTCGAAATCAACATGTGCAGCAGCAGGGCGGCTCCATAGGTATCCCCGATGGCGGCGACCAACCTAAAAGCGGTGGGTTGAGGCATCGGCATTGAGATTGGAAGTTTATTAAGTTGATCAATAATGCATCGAGCAAATAACTAAGGCAATTGCCAAGCAATTGACTGGGGAAAACCCGTCGGATTTCTCATTCCGACGGCGCAAGGAAAACAAAAGCAGATTGCACGAACGAGGAACAAGTAACAGAAAGCAATCTATAATACAATAATGGAAATCAAAGAACTGAAAAACTGCAAACTGCTTGAGGAGGTCCTTAGCTCGGGCGAACAGTGCATTTTCCCTTATTCCTGTCATTCGATACTGAACGAAGCTTGAAGTTTCGCTTTAAGTAGGGGTATTTGTAAATAAAAAAGTGAAACTACAGTTAAAGTGCCGCAAAATTAATTTCGTATAGTAAATAAAAGTGGATCAAAAAAGTTTCCAATATTTTGTTAAGACCGAGTTCCATTTGATCATACTGTCAAAAACTGTCAAACATAGAATAGGTACCTAGACAGACAAATAAGCAGACAGACAGTTGGGCAGATTAACAGACACACCGGCAGACATAAAAACAGATAGACAAACAGACAGACAAACAGACAGACAGACGAACAGACAAACAGACAGACAAACAGACAGACAAACAGACAGACAAACAGACAGACAAACAGACAGACAAACAGACAGACAAACAGACAGACAAACAGACAGACAAACAGACAGACAAACAGACAGACAAACAGACAGACAAACAGACAGACAAACAGACAGACAAACAGACAGACAAACAGACAGACAAACAGACAGACAAACAGACAGACAAACAGACAGACAAACAGACAGACAGACAAACAGACAGACAAACAGACAGACAAACAGACAGACAAACAGACAGACAAACAGACAGACAAACAAAAATAAATGCTGCCAAATACTTGGTTAGAATTGCATCAAGAGAAACCAAAAATCTAAAAAGACAGGTAAAAAATCGTTCAGTTTTTCTGTCTGCATACAAACATACAAACACGTATTTATACATTTCGACCAACTTATGCTCGCTTGTAAATTCAGTAATAGGCAAACTATCATTTTTCAACAAGCAATTTGGGTGTGAAGTCGAGCCCATTAGCTTTGCCACTAGTTCCCAACTCTCCCAACCCGATAAGATAAACAGATTAATTTGGCAGAATAGAGAGAGAAGCAGAAAGTAGTGAGTCCTGCGCGAAAATTGCTTTTCATTTTCAACTCTGGTCGAGGCGATTGCAGAAAGTTTCTTAAATCGCAGCTGGTCAATTGGGCAAAGCCCAACGAACTCGTGTTGCCAACTAAAGCTCTCGTCGCAGTGAGAGCTCATTGAGTGTACAACTTGTGTGTTTTTTGTTGGTGGTGTTGTTCATTTATATTCGATATTTCAGGTCCCATCTCCATTTGTTACAGGGCCTTCCCCGCTCCGACCCCCGCACCGGCTAGGGCACGCTATAAATCCCATAACAAGCTCACAGTATCGAACGACGGGCTTTTGTTATTGCTGCTAGATGCTGTTTGCGCTGCGGATTTAAATCCGGATCTGAACCACGAACTCACCGGACGACGTGCTTGTGCCGCTCCACCCAGTACTTGATGGCACTGCGCACCATCATTTCCTGTTTTTTGGTCAGCCCATTGGGATTACCGCCGGGGGCGCCGTTCGTGCCGCCATTGAAAGACTGCAGCGTCGAGGGCGCCCGAAACTGAGCGCCCCAATCCGCTTTGGTGCTGTAGATGCCCGACATGTCCATGTCGGTTCCGGGATCCTTTTCTGCAATTCAGGGTAATCTGGACATGCAATTAGTCGACTTAGTCGCCGCACGACAAGTACGCACCCTCGTTGTGTATCAGCTCTGACTTAGAGTTGGCCGACAGCGATCGGAAAAGTGCTGCCGAGTTGGGCCTGTACGTGTCCAGCGAAGCTGACAGCTCCATTAGCGGCTTCATGATGCCCTTCAGATGCTGCAGTTGCTCGCAAGCGAATATCAGCCAGGAGCAAAACATTACGTCGCACAGATTCGAGTGGATCATCGAGAAGAGCACGTAGTAGACCTGCAGCACGAAGCTGATCATGTAGAATATGCCATGGCTGGCATCCCACGGGTAGAAGGCCTTGATCGGCAGTCGCGGTATCTCCACGGTGATGGTTGCATTCGTCTCTTTGTCGATGGCAAACTTCACACTGTCGCCAAAGAACGTAATCGTCGTCCAAGCGGTCGCCGAGAGGAAAGTCGTCAGCATGACCAGGAAAAAGAGTTTCCTCATCTTGGCCAAAGCGATTGAATGGTAACGGGCATCCGATTCGGCAAATAGCGGATGCGAATTCGCCTGATTCCAAATGTTGAGCGTTCTAGGCGAACAATAGATTAATGAATTTTCTTCCAGTCACTCAACCCCCCGCCCACCCCTCATTCGCTTACCTGTAGAAATTCTTCTGGTTGATGGCCAGGTAAACGAACTTGACAATGCAGTGCGTAAAGAACAATGTGGTGATTGTGTTGCCAGACAGCTCGTTGACCTCCTCGGCATTCAATGCCATGTTGACCAGAATGAAGGCAATGTGCAACACAATCACGAACATGTGCACCGACGAGTAGATCCTCTTCATGAACATGCTGCCCCCGGTGAAGTTGTGCATGAACAGCCCCGAATAGCGCATTGCCCGTATATTGGGCATCAGGTCGGCCACCAGACCCGTGTACTTGCCCGGCTGCATCGAGTTGGCCATCTGTCGCCCGAAATCCGCAACAAAATTAATTAGTTTTTCTCTCGCTCCTCTTCAGCTTGTTGGCAATTTAATTAACAATTATCGGAAACGGGTCTCGAGTGTCTCAAAGGTCTGTCTGGGGAGGCATTGGCCGGACCGGGACGGACGGGGGAGTGCCAAAAGCAAACGCTTCGGGAATATAAATGGCCAAAAAACATGTTTTATTCAGTGAAAAGGTGCGCCCGACTCTGATAGCGAAGACGTCTGTGAGGGATTATGCTGATGAATGCACAACTGATGCGACTTTAATAGGGAACAGTCGGAATTTATTGAACCTTATGAGAATAATGCTTTCACATAAGTCTAACTTTAGCTTGAATGGAATATGGATTAGATTAAGACTTTATAATAACTAACTTAAGCTTGTTTTAAGACTTAATATAATCCTTTATGGTTGATAGAATGTTTCAGCATTTATTTTTTATTTATCTGTTATTTGATTATTGTTGATATTTTGAATTTAAAGTTATTTTCGAATTAAAGGCAAGTAAAATACTGTTTTGTAAGTATTATTGTTTTGTTCAATGAAAACCTTAGGGAGGTAAAAAAAATAATAATAAATAAATTTTTGCATTTTCATATTTAAAATAAATAATAAAGCTGTTAGGGTATTAAAATAAAAAACGCATGTAATTAAAAGAACAATATCTTTAAATTTCTCTAGAAAACAATATTATAAATGAAGAAATTGTTTTAAAATCGTTTTGTTGGACTTGAAAATTTGTTTGGTATTATTATCCGATTTGTATTTAATTGCCTTTAGTTTACTTCTTCTTGCATAAATGATGTTGCTTTAAAATAAAAGCTTTAATCAATCAGCCTAAGAGTAATTATACATGACTTTCTGGAACATTTACTTTTTTCTAAACTCACATTTACCTTTTAAAGTATTTTTAAATCAACGAGTCTACTGAAAGTTATGTTTAATTTCTCTAAAATATTCACAGATCAACGCACTTTTAAGATAAACTTTGAAACATTTTGTTACCGCGAATGTGGCTCGATCTGATTTGAAGCAGACTTAAGAGAATTGGAATTCAGTTAAGTTAACCGGTTGAAATTGATTTGAAAATCGCGAAGGAACCGAATGAACTTGACGCCTTCGTGTCTTCGACGCTAATGACAATCGAGAGCTTAAGACTAGAAAAGCTCTGCTTGGCAAAGACAGTATTGTATACGTCGTTAACCAATTATCGGCTTACCATATGTAAAAAACTTTGTTAGCTCCAAACCTAGACCTAGAGGAGGACTGTGTACTTCGAGGACAGCCTAGAATTCACACGCGACGACCACCAGCGAAACCTGGGCCAAATACCTAAGGCAAGGACACGTCTGGTTCGATATACTCACAATGAGTGCGGATGAAAGATAATTCACTGACCATCCCCGCTGACCGTGTGCCTGGGACTTGACCGTCCGTGCATGTTAATGAAAATCTACGGCCGCCGGACTATATACTTATTGCCTCGGTGCTCGCTTATAAATTCCGCTTCTTATTCATATAATTTTAATGTTCGCTTGCCGGCTGTAAAATTCCCACAATTTAATCGAACCCTGCGACTATGTGCACGAGGTGACTCCACGAAGCGCAGGGCTTACGCATACGTGTGCGTGTTCTGCGATGTCCGCGATGAGGGCGATTGTGGGAGTTGCGCCAATACCGATGTTGGTTTATTTTACGTGTCTGCGTGTAGCATCTGTGCCAGTCGAGCTTATGCAAATTTTAAAAGCATCGATTATTTCGGAATATCAGCGTGGGTGTGTCTGAATAAGTGTGTGTGTATGAGTGTGCGCTGCTGCCAGGCAACGCAATTCTCAAATTGTTGACCCAAAAACCGATACAATTATAGAATCTGAGGCATAATACACCGTACACCATAATGCACATGGGGTCCACTATTCGCTGTGTAACGCTGTTGATTCCATGAAAGTAAATTAAGTTGGCGGATTCGTTTAAAGCCCTACAATGGGCGCATTTCATTTACACTGAATAGGAAAGTACATAGATAGAAGTGAAATCCAAGTGGAATGTATAGCCGACGTGGAATTTTTCTGGTACTAGTTCGGGTGAAGCATGGGAAAATGTAAATGTGTGGAAAATATTATTACAACTTTTCGTTGGAATTCGATATTCTTCAATGGGTGCAACAGATGTGGGTTAAATTTATTGATTTAGTCCCCTGACAATAGTTGTTACAGAATAATTTTTTTAAGTCGTTAAAATAATAATAACATGATTTATTCCGTTGACTACAACAATTCTCATGACAAGTGTGTTTTCTGTTTGATGCACACACATACATAAGTATACCCTGCAACCGTTGGAAATGGATAAAGTCTATTCAGTTGTATTACACATAAGCAAGAAATCAAATGCCTCGAGACTTACGAAGCATATACAATATAATTCAAACGGGTAAAAAAAATGTTCTATGATTGTTTCGTTTTATTAGTAACTCGAAGTTCGTATTCAGTTAATATAACAGTTAAACGGATCCATTTCAATTTTTAGGTAGGCTTCTTGATGGCCTGGGTCTTCAAGCAATAGCTGGATTTACTGTCTTTAATATACCCAATTAAATATCATAATTTTTGCAATTAAGAATTAAATTAACTTTTTGCAAATTCTATATGTGTTTTTACAGCGAGTATTGTGTCGAGTCCGATTGTACACGCGACTGCATTTTTTCATGCGGTATTCATAGTTGGAAATTCAAATGTGAATTCATTTATGCACAATCCGTAGGTTTGCCTGGCTGAACGGAATATTGCAGCGTTCGGTAATGGCGACAAGTGGATTTCAGTTAAGCCGAAAATGGTCTGCACGTTGTCTGCCTGTTTCGGCTGCAAATCTAATTGAACAGTTACGTGGTGCCATTAATTAGTTTGCATCGGCATTAATTATGTAAATGGAAAAACCGACTGTCGTTATGACAATTATCTTAATTATTTCAATTAAATTGTTGGCATTACAGCTGAATACACATTTTATCTAAAAACGTCAATGCGAAACGTGTCAATTACGCATTATTTAAAGTAAATTTAAATGATTGGATAATCAATATTTAATAGTTATTTAATATAACAAGAACATCGGAAAAAATGAGGAGGGATTGTGGTGATTTTCGCTATGGGTTTACTGTTCGCCGACTAACACTAACGCACTTTATGTTTCCTTCTTTGGATATATAATACACAAAATGGTTGCATCCATTGCTGAGTCAACGAACACCTTTATAAGCCTCTGCACATGTCTGTAAGTATGTGGAAACAGAATGAGAGAGGAAATGCGTTTCACCATGTGCCAGGCTCATCATTATGCCTTTTCTCTCTGAAACACTTGTGTAGCTGCCTCTCACTGCCTTTACCATTTGCATGCCACACACCATATTTTTGCCCCCTTTAAATGTACCTTCACTGCCTCCAGGCAATGGCTAAGACAAAAGCAATCTATAATATTTTCTTCTCAGAGTACCTAGTTCAGAATTGTTTAAAAGTGGCAGTAAAGGAATGGGAGAAGGACTGCCGTACACTATCTTACAATTAGTATTTTGTCGAAGATGAAGCTGCACCTGCTTCATTTTCTTTGCACTATGGTACGTTTTTCTTAGTCTATCTCTCGAAGATTATTAAAGCAAAGGTATTATCTGGATTGCCTGTCTCCATTTTTAGTGAAAGGCTTGCCGAAATTAATCTTGTATTCATTGTGCAGAGTATCTAACATGTTGGCACAAATTCGACCACATTCCAAATGTAAGAGTCACCTTCCGGATGTCGACAAAGTGCAGCCTCTGCCTGGCCACAGAAGCGCTGCACACACACATACACGCACAAAGCCACTGACGTATTGTTAATTTGCCCCCGGATGTAGGCAACACTTTTTGGTTAGTCACATGTGGCTTGATAAGCTTAAGCGAAAAAAGCAACGCTTTTCGATACAAGCGCACAAAGGCCACACAAACAGTGAAATAGTGAAAATCCGCAACAAAGCAACAACAGCAAAAACAAAAAAACAAAAACAAAAAACACGCACACACAGATCAACAATGGCCAATAAACAACAGAGCAAAAACAAAGAGTGTAGCAACAGTTGCAGCCAAGGCTCAAACTCAAAAAATCAAAAGAGCAACAAAACGAACGACACACAAAAATTATTTGCGTAATTCATCAAATCGCTCTTAAATTACGAAATCAATGTAACACACACGCACTCGAGAGTTCGTAGGTGTGCGTGTGACTCATGTCGCAGTTTTTACAGCGATTCCCACCGAAAAATTAGAAATCAATATCAAAAATCTATTAAATGACAAAACAAAAACAAGAAAGAGCACAAGCAAAAGCGACAGAAACAGAAACAGAGAGGGAAACGGCTGAGGCCACTTTATGGCGCCACATGTGTGTGTGTATGCGTGTGTGCCCACATGAAATCAGAAATTATTCGCAAAATACTTGTGCGCTACGTGGCCTTCGATGTGCGAGGCCCAAGCGAATTTATAACCCCAACAAGAGCAACAATAACAAACTGATTGAAAATACATGTAGGAATTTATCTGTCTGCGTGTGTGCGGACTTGGGTGGTGAGGTGGGGTGCCATGCCATTAGGGACGCTAAAGAAATGTTGACACTGTCATAAGAAATGCGGCAAACAGATGAGGAATAAACCAAACAACGAGCACGGCATAAAAAGAGCGCAAAATTTATTATTATTTATTTCGACGAGCGTCGAGCGCAAGATTTCTAAAAATACAACACCAATATAATGGGAGATCATAAATTCTAGCTGAGTTGTGCAGTACGTATGAATGCCTGTGTGTGAGTGCGTTTGCCATGCCTTTTGTTGTCGCTGACAGTCAGGCCGGAAGTGGAGTGAAGTGGAGGGAAGTGCCTTCATGGCTCTACGCCGAGACAGTGTCAAAAGTTTAACATTAGATTTATATGCCATTCACTCAGATGTTGTTGTTGTTCTTGTCGAGGCATTCTCTGTCCAGCATAAATCTTACGTGAGTTCTACTATCTGTGCGTGTGTATGTGTGTCTGTGTGTTTATGTGTATAACCAGGTCAATGCTTTAGCCAAACGCTTGTCCAATTTCTTAACAACGAAGTTGTCGCTGGATGCTATAGCCGCCACTACCCATACGCCCCGTGCCTGTCAGCATATGCACTGCATTAGTGTGAGTGCGTGTGTGGCTGTGTGTGTTTGGCTTGCTGCCTGCCACAAAGTTGTCAACGCGGCAACTAAACGCGTTGCGGGCATGCGGTTACCTATATAAGTCGATTTTGGGAAGACTATAGTTCCTTTGCTGCCGCTGCCGCTGCCGCTGTCGCTGCTTCTTCTTATGATGTTGTTGTCGGCTCTTGCTTTTGGAAGTTGTTCGGCTGCCGCCTGCGCATGTCCCGCATAAAAATGAAAACATTGAAAACAGAAGAGAGAGCACAGCATTGATTATAAGAGAGCGCGGCATATAAGAGAGTTCTGAAAGCGAGAACAGCAAGATTCAGACGATGCCAACCATTTGAGACTTACATAAGGCGTGGAACCTACTGCACGGATTTATTTTGATTTTCAAATTTAAAAAAATTAACAATTAAGCTTTATAGAAATTACTAGTAATCAATACGAAATTTAAATTCCTTTTTGATAATCAAAAATAAAGAGGTAGAATTTTTGAGATCACGAACTTTTAAATCGGAAAAATCAAAATATTAAATATTTAATTGTTTCTGACCAAGGAGCCTTCATAATAATTATACAATTTTTTTTTTGAAACTGTAATTAAACAATAAATAAATATTTATAATTTATATAATTACTTAATTAATATAATCATTTAATTAATAATTAATAATAATAATTAATTAATTATTTCTCTGCAGTGTGCTACACCATAAAATATCAATGTTGAATTAAACCAATTTCTAACTCCTTTGCTAAGTAAAAACATATATTATTAAATACTCTCTTCATCCATTCAGTTGTTCGACTATCCTGTGCAGCCTGACAAGCAGCTTCTCAAAAGTCTGGCAGCTCTAGCAGTCTCAAAAAATTCCTCACGTGCGTTCAACCAAGTCGGAGCACAAAAAAAAAAAACATGCAACAAGGGTCACGCTCTTGCGCTCGGCTCTGCTCGTCTCGACTCGCTCAGACGCGCTCTCGGACTGAAAAACCTCTGCTAATGCGCTCTCTTGGCCTGTCTCTCTCTCTCTCTCTCTCTCTCTCTCTCTCTCTCGGCTAGCACAGATGCCAAATAAGAATAACAGCAGCAGCAGCAGCCACAACAACAACGACAACATGATGCGGCAGCAGCAGCGGCAGCAACTGTTATAAGATCTCGCCGCTACCTCGGACAAATAACTTCGATTTGAAGTCAGTCAAAAATGGTCCATCGACGTGACATGAACAGCAGGCAGCCTCCGCATCCGCAGTCGCACTACTGTTGGTCTCGTTAGCAGAACTCGCAAAACGTGCACGCGTGTAGATGTGAGTGTGTTCTATTCGCGTATGTGTTTGTGCCTCTCTCGCTGTGTGTGTGTATATGTGTGCTGGTGTGTGTGCCAAATCAGACCAAATGTGAAGTGTTGAAGTCCTGTCACCAAAGTGAGTTCCCACATGGGTTGTTGTTGTTATTATTGTTGTTGTTGCTCGAGTTGTTATTACTGTGGCTGCTGCCGCCGCCAGTTAGTGGTAGAGCAGCAGCAAAAGAGCAGCAGAAAATACCAATAGCACAGTTTCGCCAAATCGCAAGCAGAGGCTCGCTGCTAAAAAGTCGGCAGCAAAGTCAAAAGAAACGGCATTTGAATAGTTAAGCATGAAAAACTTGCTACCACTTGCGAATTAGTATGTGTGTGTATGTGTGTGTGCAGGGATTTGGGGGTGTGAACGGGAGTGTATGTGTGCGTGTGTGTATGTGTGTGTGCACGGATTTATGCAGCGTTAGTTACATAAGTTATCATCATCATCAGCAGAGGCAGCTGAGCAGTAGCAGCAGCAGCAGCAGCAGAAGACGTGCAGACAGCATCGTTAGCTTCAGTGCCTCCACCGCCTGTTGTAGCCCCTGGCTCTGGCCCTGTCCCTGTCCCTGTCCCTGTCCCTGGCCATGGCCATAGCATGTGCCGCCTTTGGGATGCCACCAATAAGCAGCAGGAACAGCTATGAATATCGCATTAGTATCATCACTGCTTGACAGCTGCGAACCCTTCGCAACACTAAAACTAACAACAACAACAGTGCCATCAGTAATAATAATAATAACCAGCGCAACAACAACAATATGAACAACAACGAGCGAAATGCTTCTTGAGTCCAATTACCACGGCAATAATGGCTTCAGCCACGTTTTAATGACGCATACGCACTGTTGCACGGCTGAGCATAGTTGGCAAATGCATATGATACCGTGTCGCGCCAGCCATTGCCACATTTTAATGCTCGTTTTATTGTTATGGTGCGCGTTGCCTCACGTTGCCAGGGTAATCGCAACGAGTATTTATGGTCGCCGTAATGCCACGCTTAAGCATGACTTACGCTGCGAAGCTAAAATCCCAATGACGATCTAATACCATGATCTATAAAAACGATACTTCCCAGAGTACTAAATACTCTAAACACTCTAGTTGTATTTCGAGGCAAATATATGTAACGGAATTTAGCGGATAATAATTTTCAGCAGCTGGAAAAAAGACTTAAATGCTCAAATTGTCCCCCATAAATTTAATGTGGAGCTATACATTAAAAGTTTTTGTCCTCCTCAGTCTACACGACACATGAATTTCTGTCTGCGCTAAAAAGTATGCTTCAATTTTTGGTTTTGGAAAGCTGCTGGTCTTGTGATAAATGTGGACAATTAATTTTCAAACTCAAGCCGAAAGCCCTGGCAGCTAGTGCTTATTAATTATAAGTAGGTTAAAAATTCACTTGTTAACCTTCTTTATTATAAATAAATAAAAAAAAAATAAAATAATTTAAAAATCTATAAAAAAAAATGGTTTAGCTATCTGTACACTAAAAATTTTATAAAAACTTAATTGTAAATCTATTTATACTTCTATCTTTTTCGTTGATCAAATACTGAAAGAGATACATGATGTGGTTTTGCAAGTTAAATTAAGTTAACTTAACAAAACATTCGCCCAAATTGGGATACGATTTTCCAGCAACTAGAAAATATGATTAACTTCCTGCATAAAAGTACAACCAAATTCAAATATTAAATATCAATATATTAAATAAATACTTAAAGTTGATTAAATGTCTGCCAGGCTGCCTTCGGCAGAAGCTGCAAACAAATCTAGAGATATCATTAATGAATTTTTTCCTGTACTCACAAATATCTTTTCTCTTAATTTTTAACAAATTTAACAAATAAATCTTAAATTTCTACATTACCAGCATCATTAAGAACTTCTTGGAACAAATGATATATACGACTTTATACAGAATTCTTTGAATTTAGCAGACTTAATTTAAATTCGAGAGCTTTTGGCTATAGATAGGCACAGACTTGTCTGAACTCAAACCATTTGAGTGAAAAAACAATTTGTTTTTTATTACATGAATGTATAATACAAGACTTGAACAAATTTATAAGCATCTCTCAACTATAGTAAAAGCATTCATTCCTATGACATTCGAAATTAGTAAGCTGTATAGTTTTAATCAGTTTCTTCTGCTCCCAATCGACATTTGCGAATTAGCACATCAGTGAGCCGCCAGATGATGCTGTCTCTGCTGCAGCTGCCTGCCCGCCCAGAAGATTCCTGTGGCGAACTGAGTTTTCGCAATTTTCATGGCGAAGCTCATTAACGGCAACAACAAACACAACAGTAGCTGCACAATGTGGGCGTAAAGGCGTGTGGCCATTATGGGCGTGGAACTTTAGTGTGTGGGCGTGACTGTGCGTACATAACATTAAGTTAAAGTTAATTTGGAGCACACACAACACAAAATGGAAATTAAACACTTGGCCAGACGGCACTGCGAGCTGTGGAAAAGCTGTGCAAAGCTGTGAACACTGGCCACAAAAACTACACACACACAGAGACTTTATGAATTTAGAATGGAGTTTGGGGACATCCGAGGGCTGGCAAATTTAATACAAAACTATCGAGGCGTGACAAACAAAAAAACAGGCGAAAATCGAAATAGAATCAGAAACAGAAAACGAGAACAGGAAACAGAAATAAAGTGCAATTAAATTTAAATTAAACTTGCATTAGGTTAAACGGAAAGCCTTTGTTTTCTTTCTCTTTGTTCAGCGCAGACGATTTAATCAGTCATTGTTATTGTTATTATTGCACTGGACGTATGTCGGCAGGGCAATAGTTAGATACAAAGTTAATTGGGCAGCCGGCGTTAGTGCGAAAAACACATGTAACTGAAACGCGTCGAGCGACCATTGACCCACACAGCGACCAACCGCCGAAATTTCCCGCCAAGTGGCAGCAGCTGCGCTGTCACGTTTCGCTGTTGTTTAACCGTCAGCGGAGGATATTATGTTGCGGCCGACATGAGGAGAGCGCCCACAGCAACAGCAGCAACAACAACAACAACAACAGGCCCGCACAACAACAACAGTAACAGCGACGACGACGACAACAACGCGGACAAGCGCGCAGCATAAAAACATAAGCGCTGAAAAAAGAGAAAAGTAAGCAACCGACAAAAACTACAGTAACAGCAACAACAATCAAATTCATAATGATGATGGATTAACTGCTTTGTTGCAAAGTGCGGCAAGTGCGGATTGAAGGGGCGAGCGCCAGCGGAAATTGAAACTGAAGTCGGCAACGCCAGTGGTAGCGGCAGTGGTAGCGGCAGTAGCAGTGGCAGCGACAACAGCAGCAGCAGCAGCTGCGGTGCAAGTGGCAACAACAGAAACGACGTCAAGAACAATAACAGCAACAACAAGAGCAGCAACATCAACGTCAACAGCAAAAACAACAACAGCAAAAGGTTCGTTCATTCACTTTCTTATGCTTCCTTTTCTTGTTTCCCTTCACTCGCTTTCTGTTGCACGTATTTTGAGTATTCTTTTTCGGCTCGACTTCGGTCAGCGCTGACCACAGCCGCAGACAGCGACGTCGTCGCGGACTCTGCATAAATCATTATTTATGCATTAATTATTAAAGTGTATGCACCCGGCCCAGATCTGCCAGACTTATCCCCCCTCCCACCATCCGCCATTCAGGCTTCTTCATGCTACACCCAGCAGGTACATAGATGAAATGGCAATCATTAATCTTGGGCAACTTACGTGCTGTGCGCTCAGACACTCAGATTATGCTTGTAATGCAGAAATGAGGCGGAGTGTATGAAAAATTATGATACTAAACCTCGCGTGGCACAGGGCAGCTACTACAAGTTGGCCAATTCCCCAGCTGATGTTATGAACATATAAAGTCAATGTACGCCCCATCTTCTGCACAAAGGAAACAGACAAAAAGAATAGCCTGCTTTTTAGCGCAGCCAACAAATTAAATTTCTAGCATACTTTTGAGCGCAGAATTTAAATTTTCATGTTTTTTTTTTTTTTTTTTCTTTCTTTTGTTTATTAGTAAGGCAAACGAGGTAACCGTCTACCTCTTCATATCCTTCATATCTATAATTAAGCCGAAGGGCGCGCCGGCTAGCTCTTATGCTAGCTTTAGCTATTATTACACTAACTAATAACTAATAACTTAACAAATAACAAAAATAAATCAAGATCTTCGACTCCTTGAAGCTCGCGTCATCAGATCTCTCGGCTGTCGCCTTTTCAGTCTTCTTGGAGGGGATTCCGCCGCCAGGATCCTCGCCAATCTATTCCTGTGATTCTGCAGTCTGTCGTTATAGCGGCTCGAATGCTTATTTATCTCGTCAAAGACCGTTGCGATCTTCAGATCTCTATGCAACGTCGTGTTACGGATGTACCACTCGCATACGGTAATCAGACGCAAAAGTCTATTTTGAGCCACCTGGACTCTCTTAATCTGGGTATCACAAGCGAGCCCCCAAATTTGGCATCCGTACCTCCAGATCGGAGCAATAATCTGTTTGTATATTGTCACTTTGTTGGCAAGTGACAATTTGCTTCTGGAGTAGAGTAACCAAAAGTGTTTACCCGTTGCAGCTCGTACACGTAATCTGATAGCCGTTACCTGTTTGGAGAATGTGAGTCTACGGTCCAAAATGACTCCAAGGTATTTAGCGGAGTCGGCCTGCAGCACCGGATTGCCGTCAATTGTAATGGCAGGCGGGGTTTCTCTTCTCAGTGTAAAGCACACATTGACTGATTTGGCGCTGTTAATGCCAATGTTCCAACGCTTCGCCAATTGTGCAAATGTTGTGGCGTACTGTTGTATTCCTTCAGCAGCAGTGACTTTACAGCTGGAACTGTGGGTAACACAAACGTCGTCTGCGAAAGTGGCCAGCATTGTTGTCAGGTTAACATCTGGCTGCGGCATGTCACTACTGAACAGAGAGTACAGGAGCGGACCCAGAACGCTTCCCTGCGGAACACCAGCTTTAGCTTCGTACTTGGCAGAGACGGCTGAATGAAAGCGAACAGCAACCTGTCTTCGCTCCAGATATGACCGCAGTAGCCCAAAATATATATTTTAACCAGTAAGCCTGTGTGCCATACTCGGTCAAACGCTTCTTTGATGTCCAAGAAAAGGGCGTTGCAGTACTGCTTTCTGTCAAATGCCGTCAATATTTGCCCAACTAGCCGGTGAAGTTGCTCAATCGTGCAGTGATCAGCTCGGAATCCGAACTGATGCTCAGGTGTAATACCCCGAATATCTACAATCTTGACAATTCGGGCAGCAAGCAGTCTCTCAAACACCTTTGAGATAGAAGGGAGGCCGATAGGATGCAGGGTCTCTTTCAGGCTTGCCAGGCTTGTGTATCATGGAGATTATCCCAATCTTCCACTGAGCAAGAAAGTGTTGCAGCCTCAATATGGCGTTAAACAATATCGCTATATAGTTGATAGCGTGTCTTGATAATGCCTTTAAGGTAGCATTACAGATGACATCGTAACCTGGAGCTTTGTTCACGTTTTGTCGACCAATGACTTCAACTATCTCGCTTGGGTTGATTGGCCTGATTGGCAAATCCATTTGAAGTGCTTGTGATAGTCTGGTATTCGTTTCGTCAACTTGTTCTGGGCTGGCCAGCTCAAATGGCTGAAATCGCTCAGCAAGCTGCCCCGCAAACACCTCTGCTTGCTCCAAATCTGTCCGACACCATATCCCATTACTATCTATAAGCGGCGCCTTCCTGGTACACCTTCTTTTAATAGCACGCGTGGCCTTCCATAGCGAGTGTGTTGCATCGCAGTTCGTGCCGGTGTTAGCCAATCTTGTGTCGAACCAAGCAGCTTTGTGCTCCGCTAGTGCACGTTGGAGCACACCCTGCGCTCTATTCCAAGCGGCTTTGTCCAGGGGATGGCGAGACCTCATCCATCTTGTGCGTAGGCGTCTCTTATCATGTATTAAGAGCATGATCTCGTTAGTGATCGGTATGCCTGAAACTTCTGGCTTCCGGGGCTGGATATAAGTTGCCATTTTTGCTGCCGCCTTGACTTTACTGGTGAATAGGTCAATAGCATCCTCTAAGTCGCTGCCAGAATTAATTTCAATGTTGAGATACAGAGAGCGCTCAAGGTGCCCTTAAAACATTTCCAGGTTAGTGCGCCTGTTTATTAGCCGCTCTATCCTAGGGTATCTGATTGCAGCTGCGTCAAGCGTGATAATCAGCGGTAGATGGTCGGAGCTAAGCTCAACAACAGACCGAATATCAACGTGGATGTCCAGGATGCCTCTAGTCATCGCAAAATCGATGCAGCTTGGAGAGCCTCGGCTGCCGTGCGGATATCTTGTGGGGCCGCCTGTTGCTAACAGCTCGTCTCAGTGCACAGAGCAAGGTCAGCTAGCGCACGACCTCGTTGGTTCGATCTTCCTGCACCCCATAGCCAGTGTAACGCATTCCAGTCACCCGCAACAATATATTTCGGACAATGTTGGTCCAGAAGATCGTCGAACTCTTCCGTCTTAGTGTAGTATAATATATTATTCATCTGTCTCGAACTTCGGCTTAATTATTAGATACGAAGGATATGAAGAGGTAGACATCTAACCTCGTATGCCTTACAAATAAACAAAAAAGAAAAAGAAAAAAAAAGAAAAAGAAAAAAAAAGAAAAAGAAAAAAATATAATACTAAAATAAAAAAAGGTATGAAAAGTATATAACAATCGAGTAGTCCTTAATTTCTTAAGAACTTTACAGTTATGGTATATATATATAATAATATATATATATATATATAATTAATATGTTATATATTACGAAAGTTATAGTCAAGCGCAAAACCGTTTCTCTCCAATGCAGACCAAAAACCAAAATGTAAATGCAAAATTATATAAATTAAATAAACAAAATAAACTGCAAACACTTTATTGAATAAATAATTTTTGTACTTTAAATCAATTTAAAAGTCCCCCAATTAAGATCCCAACTCAAGCTGATATTCTTACACCATCATCTTCAGCTAATCCGACGTGCTTTTCTCTGTTTTCGAGATGTTTTTGTGCATCTCTGTCGACCTAACGAAACTTTCTTGGGCAGCCCGCAGTGGAAACTTTTTGAGCATTGCCAAGCGCATGTCGAACAGTTTATGCACTCAACTGGCAGAAGTTGCGCATACGCCGTGTGGTCGTGCCATTCAAATGAAAAAAACACTATCGGGAGGGCAACGAAAAGTGCAGAGCACACAAAACTAATAAAAACATCGGAGAAGTTGCTTCAATAAACAATTTAAGTAGATACAAACAAAGATCTGAAATTGCTATAACAATTCAGCATAAAAGCATAAGAGAAAGACGAGAAGGAAGGGAACAAACCAACCCAGAATAAACAAAGAGCGAAAAGGGTCTGCCATGGGGCGCACACACTTGAAACCGGAAACGGCGCAACGCACACATGCACATACTGGCGAGAGATACACTTGCAATGCGAATGCAACTGTTGGTTAAGTTTGCCAAGGATGCATAGAGCAAAAGAACTGCCGAACGGGGGGCATTGGCAAACATTTTCCACAGCTTGTAGTTTTATCAGCTGCCTCTTCTCCTGCCTTATACCCCCACCCCCACTGCACTATTTTCAGTCTTCCGCCATGCAGCGAGTCGGGTTGAGTTGGGCGCCGTGCGTGCGCTTTGCCGATGAGTTGACTTGGCTTCGTGCCCGGCATTAAATGAATTTCCCAATGAAGTCATCGTCAACCCTGGCCGATATCCTCTGCATGTGCCATTAAAAGCGTCTGTCGTTTGCGTGTTTGTTTTTTTAATACTCGCAGTTATCTCGTAAATAACAGTTCTTGTTCTCCCGCCTGTTCCTCCCCTTTCCCCTAGTGAGCTCCCGTGGCCGTTTCTGTTCTTGACTCTGCTTCTGTTGCCAATCCGAAATGGACATGCAAAATGCTTGTAAATGCAAGCGTCTTACACACAACTGCAGCTTTGTATTTGCCTTAGAAATTATCCTGTCACATGTTTCTGTGACAGTCTTTCATTAGTTTGCGGTTCCACAGGGCTGCACGCCATCATTCCCTCGGTACTGCTGCATGCAAACGAAAGCTCCTCAAAATGTGATGAGTTGTGTCAATGCTGGCCTTGTCGGACATCTCTCAGCATTGAGTTCTGGCCTGCTTCCATTCTTGTTTCCTGTAATGTAGGGAGCAAATAACTGTAAGCATAGAGAGCCACAGTATACTCGGATACTCGACTATGTAACCAGTTTAAACTAAATTGCAAAAAAGACGAGATTTTAATTGTTAGAATTGAAACTTTGAAGAGCCAAATAACTGTTTAGATGATATGTAGCCCAATTTCAACATCTCTAGCTGCATTCATTGTTTTGGTCTCAGCTTTAGAAAGTAGATAAATGGACGCACAGAAATTTGCTCTTTAATTGCCTGCCTAAGTCTTCTTCACAATTTGACTTACCAGACCACAAACCTAATGAACTCATTCGATTTAAACAAAGGTTGATCAAATAAAATGAGAGAAACAATTTTCTTTTGATTCGATTCTCTGTATGAGTTTCACATGAGCTCCTGTCAGTTCAGCTCCCACTTGGTTGATTTATTCCATTTTAATTTAATAGCAGCAGCCATATTGATTATCCTGAAGGACTATTTCAGAGCTCGCCTAATAACTCAACAGAGGCTTGAGCAGAAAGTATTTTAAGATTGGAAGGGAAAACTACAAAAATGTAAGGCAAAGTTCGCCATATTTGAGGTTAAATCTCTCCATAGTCTACTTACGTATACTAGAAATATCAAAGCTTATTTACTCTCACAACCCACAGTGATTTACTCTATACAAAACCAGTCCAAGTCGACTTGCGGCTGACCAGGCTTCACTTAATTTGCGCTTCGCTCGGTGCATAAAGCCGTACATAATAGAAATCAATTTCAGGCAGGAGAACCCAGCGCTATTGTTTACTTAACCGGCTAAAGAGTCAGCCGAGTATTGGAGCTCAGCGAGGTGCAAGGGTAATGCTCCAGTTGCCTGCGACTCTTGTAATTCCCTCGCCTCGTTTACGTTGCACAGGGACCTGTGAGTACAACGACTGCTTGATGCTCTATTTGTTTTCTATTTTGGATAAAAAGAAAAGATTTATTTGACAAAAATCTTATACAACTTTGTTGCGCTGCCTTGAGTTCTGACCCGACATTTGCAAGCAGTTGGACCGGGCAGTTTGAACACACACTTAACACGCATAGCTAATTAGAGACACGTCAATGCCTGTTCGACATCGCAAAGCAAGAGACGGAGACAGATAAAGAGTTGAAGGGGGAGAGAGCAGGGTACATCAATGTGGGGCTAGCCGCACTAATCAACAATTTGGCCAACTGAGTATCGCATGCGACAGTTTGATCCATTATTAATGTAGTCTGTGAACTTGCAGCAGCTGTCGCAGCGCTAATAGCAACAACAAAAGCAACAACAGCAACAACGATAACGGCAAATGTAATTAATGGCCTTGAAGCTAACTTTGAAAATTGGGAATGAATGCCGCCGGCTTAGACTGCCTGGTCGCCGATAAGGACGACAATCGGAGCACAATTAAGAGGAGGGCAGTAAGTGCCCTAAGGCCGTGCCACGCCCACCAACAACGGCCCATCTATTAAGTGAACTCCACCTTTCTATTTAGCAGGCAATCTCAACCAATTTTGGATGCAAACGCAACGCAATTAAAAAGGGTTGACAGATATCAGGGTGGGCGTGGCAGCAGCAACAATAAAGAAACAAAGGAAAAATGTTTAATAAACATTTTTTAGATTTTCATTCTTCACTTTAGCCCCTGCTCCGCTTTTGGCATTTTTTGCTGTGCGAAAATTGGCCTAACGGCCAAAGGCTTTTGCTGAAACTAGAACAAAGGCAGGAACATACACACACATACACAAGCTCGCGGTACTGGTGGCGATTGGTGGCAGGCATCGACACGTGTCCGCCGGCCACTGTCACAAAAAGCCAGCAAAAAAGACAACAACGACGAGGGCTTTTTAGACAAACTTGTTTTGGGCTCGCCTTGGCAGTTGGCCGAGTTCGAGCATGAGCTAATGCCACCGATATATGGCGATAAAATCAATATTTGCCTTGGCTTTGTGACTAAACGTTCAATTAGCGCATCAATCAAGGCGTTATGCGACTCCAGTGAGTCGATCAACCGATTTCCTCCGGCTTAAGTCTTGAGCACTCTTACGTCTCCACACTCCCTCTCTCTATCTAGCTCTCTTTCTTTCTCTTCCCTCTCTCTCTGGTTCTGTCTCTAGCAATGGTTTTAGGGCTCTTGTTACCCCAGCTTGACTGGCAAATATTTGTCTAATTAGTAAATAAGTTGGGCACACACACACACACACCCACACACCCACACACCCACACTGTGTAAACAAACTCAGCCACGCCTGCAAATTAAGCGTTAAACTGTGTGGGTGAGAGGGGGGGAGGGGGGGTTGGGTTGGTTCTGTATTGAGTTTACTCGAGGCGTAAGAAGTCAGTTTCTCTAGGCGGAATCAACAAACGCGAACGGAAACTGGAAAACACAACACGAGTGCAGTGCGCAATTTTGCTTAAAAACGTCTGCTGAGATCCTGAATTAAGCTGTCCAATTTAAGCACATTATCCCACTGTCCTGTAAATGAAATGAACGAGTCTGTGCAGAGAGTGTAATTTGCCTTGATGAGGTTTTAGCAGCAGCAGAAACTGCAGCTGTGTCCATTTGCAGCTGCAATTGCATTGAAGGGGCGTAGCTAATCAAATGGCTGGCGCCTTTGGGCTGACCCGGGCACACCCACAACGCACAGGCACAATTCCACAGACCACAAACAGTACTAAGGGAGCGAGGAGGGGCAGAAGGGGCCCAATCTATGGCCAATTGCCAATCATTTATGCGTATTTAAAAGCATTAAGCTCGTTTCGCAGACACATTAATCATACGCGTGTGTGACGGGCGACGTGACGGCGCCGAGCAGGACGTTTGGTCCTTGTTTACGGATTTACAGCAGCAGTGGCAGTTGCAGCAGCACTTTCAGCAGCTGTTGCCAGCGATGCTGCGCCTCTCGCATGGACACACGCGTTGCACAGCTTTCAATCAACAACAACAACAGGAACATGCAGAGCAACAACAACAAAGTGCACGGCAAAGTTATGCAATTAAGTCTGTTGTTGCACGAGAGAGAGTGTGTAATCCTTGCAGCCAATTGCATGACTTAATTTGCATGGTTGTAAGACGTGACCAGAGCAGCAAGACTTGACTGCCGGATACCCTGTACCTTATACCTTTTTAATATATAGCATATACATTTAAACCCTTCCAATTACTGCACTTCACTATCTGACACAATAAATCGATGAAATGGCATAAAGTCAAGCGGAATAAAAGTGCGTAATTTATTTCTGCAGCACTCTCAACTGCTCGACCTTAAAGGTAACACATGACTGCACAAAACTGTCATCGGCAAAGCGAACAACTGCAATCAGCAGGGAAGCAGCAGCAGAATATTTAACAAAAAATCTCAACGTTCTCTTAGGCTCGCCGAGTAAAAGAAACACTGCATAACTCAACAGATCGTTCGTTACGAGTGTAATTATTTACAGTGCCCGTCGGCAAATAATTTAAAATTTCATCAACAAGACATTTCCATTTCACAGCAATTCATAATTGGACTCGTCGCCATCCTCCGAGTGGAGTAAATTCTATATTTAATTTTTAATAAGCGAAATGTGTCGGCAGAACTGAAATATTAAATAAGACAATGGGACAATGAGACACGCTCATTTCTAATTAAAAAGCTGTCGTCAGAGATAATAATTGAGTTTATAGTTAATAAATTATAGCACAGCCCACTGCAGCCTTAAGCCAGTACACATTCGTTTCTGGCCAGGAATTCGAATATTCCTCGTCCGGTTGACTAAATAGCTCGGCCACTTGGGCAATTAATTGTGCTTGCTCCAGCAAATGTCCATCAAATGAGCTTTCTCGTTTTCTAATTTCCAATTTGAGCTCGTTTCAAAGCAATAAATATCACACGAACACACGCATAAATTTATATTTATTTGAGCGTATAATTAAATTATGATGAAATTATTAGGCCTTTGCGTGAAGAGTGCGCATAAAAGTAGGCAACAATAAATTCCACACGCTTGCGTAGAGCTGAAAATGAGATTTGCAGCTTTGAGAGTGGGAAATTCCGCTTGAGGAAGATTCAAATTGTGCTTTATTCAAGGAATAATCTGCTGTAGTCGATTTATAAAAACTAACTTAACTAAACATGTATATATAATTTGTTATTTTTGTTTGAGTATCCATTTAGTCCTTCATTTTAGTCCACTGTGTCTTCCTTCTTGGAACTTCGAGCTCCTCTTATACAGTATTGAGATGCCATATAGAGTTTCGTCCCCTGTGCAAATCGATGTCCATCGCTTCGTTTATAAGCGCATCATTTGCCATCTCGAGACATCTGAAATCCCTATTGACCTGCAAATCACCCGATTTGCGTTAAGTGGCCGCTGCGAGTGTCGCCCTCGTAGTTCGTCTCAAATGGGCCCATCAGCCGACATCTCCTTTGCATAATACGCTTGGTCATCGCCAGCGACTCGGCTTGATTCGAGTCTACTCAATGCATAAATAAAATACCAATTTGGAAACATTTCGTTGAGCGGACTTCGGGGAGTCGAAACGAAAAAAGTTAATTTCAAATGGTTTCCAAAACCGAAACCAAAACCGAAACCAAATATTATTATGCTTCAGCGCACTATGTGTGTGTGGGAGAGTTCTTGAGTGTGTGTGTGGGTGGGTGTATGCAGCGACTGCTGTTAGGCATGCATCAGCACGCGGCGGATCGGGTATGCGGCATCTGGGGGATTTGGTTTCGGCTATGTCCCAAGTCCCTGCTCAGCCAGGCGCGAACACAAAGAAAGACCAAGGAGCGAGGCGAGGCGTGTGGCTGTGACATGGCAAAAGCGGCGGCAGGCAGTACGTGTGGCCAGGCGAGTTATTTATAGATTTATACGCACTCACACAAACACTTTATCGTACACACACACACGCACAGCAAGTACTCCCACATATGGAGTCTTATGAAAAGAGCTCAGCTCGCTTTGGGCAGCAAAATGTTAAGTCGCCATTCGAGTGTGTGTGCATGTGTGTGAGCATACAGCACGCCTATGTTCCGAGTGTGTGTGTGCACGCGCTCCATTTCGCATTATTGCAGCACTGCTAAGCATACTACTTTGTCTTGCCACAGATCTTCGCCGACTTCCCTTCTCTTGCCCCGATAAGCATGGACTGTGGATGGAGCAGGGACAGCGTCGATAACATGGCCTGACTTGCCTTGTAATTAACCCTTTTATTAACATCCTCTGCCTAGCTGACATCACTGTGTGTGTATGAGTGTGTGAGTGGGGCCAGAATATATGCATATACCCTGTATACCCAAGATGTGTGTGTGCCCAGGCCTTTGAGTTGTTTGCCTGTGGGCCGTCGCTAAGCACAATGACACAGACTGAGCTGCCATCTGCGACAGCTCACAACGATTACGAAAGAAGAGAACGAGGAGAGTTCAAAGAATTATCCCAAAAAAACAAGCTTATTTCCGGGTTGGATGAAATGCCAATTTCACAAAAATATAATATTGATTTTGCTTGAATATTTCAACTCCAAAGCTAAAGAACTCCACAGAAATATAGAAAAATGATCAAGGCATTCTCATCGAAACTCAAACTCAAATCCAAACAAAAACAAAAAAAAATATATTTGAATCAAACTCAAAAATCTCTAATGAATTATCCGATATTTTTGCTTGGTTAATTGCAATTCAAAATGTACTAAGAGTTAACACAAAACTAAAATCTTCCACAATATTTCTTTTAAGTTTTGCCCAATCAAAAAACTACACAAGCGGTTAATTATTCAAGAGCTTATAGAAATATACAGACTTTTGCTGCCCAATGCCAAATCTGCACTACGATAATGTATTCCAAGAAAATAAGAATTCTTACGATGAATCTAAGGAACACCCACAATATTTTTGACAAGATATTTCCAATCCAAACTCTTGCCAAAAATCAAACGCAAATTAGTCAGTTCTATATACATATTTTTTTTTTTTGACTTGCTTTCTATATTGCTATATGGATTTAAAACTGAACCGAAAGGAAATCACATTACAAGCCTTACCATTAACTTTCTAACTGTCTATGCAACTAACACACAAATAACCCAAGAGTGTCCGCTCCACGAGCGACTGGCAAAGATTTCTAAGTTACAAAAACAATGGGTATTTTGTACTTCTCTCCCCCTCTTTCTCTATTGGTATCTTCCTCTGGCTAAACGAATTTTTTGGGCACCGCTCGCCCCTTGATGCTGATGATGATGAGCTAAAAAAGTTGCAAGTTTTCGTGTGGCTGGAAGTCGTGCCAATTATGCGAACAGCCATTGATTCGATGAACAAAGGATAACCGTGCACACACACACACGCTCTTTAGACGGGCGCACACCCTTCCTTAACAGGCACACACACTGGCACACTGGATGGCATGCCAAATATAGTTAACTTGCAGTTAATTAAATAGGAAACTCGCGTTAATTGTGCTGCTTTCTGTGGCTCCTCTCGGGCCTGGAGGTGCGATCCTTCTTCTTGTTGCGCTCCTTCGCGTGCTTGTGCTGGATGGCCCGTCGCTTCTGGGCCACCTCCACATTGATGTCCACCCAATCGTACAGATAATCGTACAGCAGAAAATGGTTGCGGAAGAGGACCTTGAACAGCTGCCGCAGATACACATAGTCCGGCTGCTCGGTGAAGTGCAGACTGCGGCAGTACTTGAGGTACATGTAGAACTCGATGGGTATGCCGGCGCAGAGGACACTCAGCGACATCGTCGACTTGCGCTCTCCGATCTTCTCGTACTTTTGCATGCGCGTCTCGGCCGTGATGCCCTGCCAGGGCAGGCGGCCTCGCAGGAAATACAGCAGCAAGTAGCCCACCGACTCCAGGTCGTCGCGACGACCCTGCTCCGCGAAGTGGGCGTGCACCGAGGCGTAGCGGGCGGTCCCAATTAGCTCGTGACGCTCGTTGTATATGATGTGCTTGCGCGTGCTGGGGCGGTAGTATCGCTTGGCAAGTCCGAAATCGATCATGAAGACGCGCGTCCGCTGGCTGCCCAGGCCCATGAGGAAGTTCTCCGGCTTAATGTCACGATGCAGCAGACAGTTCATGTGCAGATACTCCACACGCGCCAGTATCTGATCGGCAAGCATGAGCGTCGTCTTCAGGCTGAAGCTGCGCGCACAGAAGTTCAGCAGATCCTCCAGAGTGGGACCCAAGAGATCCACAACAAGCACATTGTACATGCCTTCCGTGCCGAAGTAGCGAATGCGCGGAAATCCAACGCCGCCGCGCAATATGTTATAGATCTTTGCCTCGCGCGGCAATTGCGGACACTTGACGGTGCGATTCTCCAGCTTGACCGCGACCTCCTCGTCCGTCTGGACACCAGTCGCGCGGTACAGCTCACCGAAGGAGCCGCTGCCAATGGGGTTCAGCAGCCGATACTTGCCGCCCACAATGATGTTGGCCGCCTCCTGGCTTCCTGCCGTCTTGGCCATTCCGACACTGGCCGACAGTCGACCTATGTTTGTAAGTATGAGGATGTTGGATGGGGGTTCGCGCGACTGGTTCGTGTCCCACAGAATGTTAAAGATAAGTATTTAAAGTGTTGCTAGGCATGACTAGCATAACTTGTGTGTGGGAATATGTTATCTGTCAATACTCGACAAAGCGAGGAGTGTGCGAGAGAGAGAGAGAGAGCACAGCTCGAATGTCAAGCAAAAGCTATACGAGTAAATACTACTTTGTCGGAGTTAAGTACTTTATGGAAGTCCTTACAGTCTATATAGTACAGTCCCTCTCCCACAATTAAAACGATTTGCGTAATCTAAATTATTTTTATGCCCATTTTATTGGCAATCGCGTTGCCAAACAGTTTGAGGCTAATGCAATAAAAGCCCAATTGAGCGCGAAATAAAAACTTTTTTAAGCTGCGAAAGCAAAACGGAAACGAAAACTCCACAAATAACTCGCTTTAAAAGTTCGCATTTTTTCTGGTACCTTATCATGGAAAGGTCGAAGGGGGTAGCAATTCATTGACGTTTGCAAATAAAACAACTCCAAATCAAGTAAATGAAATTCCGGCTAAAATTCAATTGCAGTCGATGAATATCACAGCAGTTTACAGGCGCGACCATTAAATCATTTTCACAGCCAGCAATTGGGAGTTTGCCAATTTCCAGCAGGCTCTTTTATTTTTATTTGCCCAAACAATGGCTGGGCAAGAAACAAATCCAAAATGCTATCTATACGTAGCTTGGTCGAATCTGATGGAAAAAGGTCGGTTTAGCGAATCCCATGGCATCATATGAAACAATGCATTTTATGAAAGAAGTTACCAATTCTCTGGCATTCGCTCAAATGTGACTCCAACTCGAGCCTTCTGTATTGAACATGCTGGTGACAGAAATAAATTGCTGATTTCTTGAAACTAATCGGGTCAAAATCTTGCATTAATTATCGATAGAAGTCTCAAGAGCTTGTTGGTTCCAAGTCGTGAATTTCCTAAAAAAAAACCTTCCTTCACAGAGAATTGATTATTATTATCGAATATTCTTATAGTAGCTACAGTGAGCAGTTATCGATAGTCTGAAACGCAGTTCCGAGTCAGCAATGTACATATAGCATTCTTCTCAACAGACTTCAACTCGTAAAAATATAATTTAATATTAGTTATCCATAGATCACCACTGAGTGTAGAGTAGCTCCAAGTCGGACACTCTTAGCGAGCCCCACGTGCCCTCTTGCCTTCGATAAAGTTTCAGTTGAGCTTTCAAAGTTTCGCCACAGCGGGCACACATCATATCACTCATACGCCCCGTCTCGCTGCTTGCAAGTTGATTAATTTTTCAAATTGATTATGCAACTTGGCAGCCTGACCTCAGGCTGTAGCCTTAAGTGCCTGCCACTCGATTGACTTTGCCCCGTTGGCTCCCCCTGGCTCATGTTTGCCGTTGCGCTTGCAATTAAATTTATTTGCCATTTCGTGTGGCCCTGTTGGCCACATAATTTGCACTATGAAGTAATGGTAGTAGAGCTGCTACTTGGGCTATTTTGTTGTTGTTGTTGGATGTATGTAAGTTTTTTCTGACCAAGCTTAAGTCCTTCACTTGTGTAACAAATCCGGTCGAGAAGTGTGCATTCGACTGCCAGATTATCATCTATAGGGCATGTGCAGCGTGGTTCGTCATAGTTGTTCTGCGTCTGAGCCGAGCGAACGCTTTTAAGTTTATTAGATTCCTGCCAATAACTATATTAAATTGTCCGGATTTACGATATTGTGAAGAAACTTCAATTAGCTCATTTGAAACTGCTTGTCTAGTTTAATGTTCTTCGATAGTGTTTGTTCTTGATAAGGATTCATAGCCTTTACAGAAGCCATATAGACGGCAGATCGTGACTACAAACTATAAACTATTTTTCGGAATTATCGACTTAAATTGATTTATGACATGCTGTAATCAAATCAAACAATTATAATTTTTGGTCGGTTTTAATCAGAATTATTAGAATTATTAGGCTGATAATCTATTTGAAATGAAACTCACAACTTAGCAAATATCCTCAAGATTTTTTTAATAAAATAAATTTTTATAAATCTGACTAATTCCAAATCCGATTTATTACTGGGCTGCCATTTGACTTATAATCACAGATATACGCCTTTATGCATACGTATGTCTGTCTGACTGTGAGAAAGCCTGACAATTAATTTTGTGCTCGGGAATTGTAATAAATTCAAATAAACTGCCGCCTTGACAATTTTATTGTTGAATTTACTCGGCCGATTTTGCATGGCAACGAAGCGATATGGCAGCCAACCCCAATCCGGTTAGATGTGTGCACTGTCTGTATGTATGTGTGTGCGTATGTGTGTGTATATGCGGGGGCGGATGTGAACTCTGTGCTTATTTATGGGGCGGGGACTAGGAAAACAACATCAGCAGCAGCATGACTATATACAATACATAACTTAACTTGATTTGCCTGTGTGCGTGTGTGTGAATGCGTGTGTTTGTTATACTGGGGAGTGCACACACATATTCGCTTTATGAGGGGCGCTTTACGAGCACTTTTTAGCTTATGGCACATTAATTTTTATTAAAATGCCGCTCTAACAACCAGCTCAACAGCCAAAGGATTAGTGCGAGTTCTTCCCCATCCTCCACCACCTCGCAAAGCCGTTACTCCAATTTAAAGCAAGGACACTAATAATAATTAGCTGGTACTAAGCTAAATGTAGGCTCGCTTGAATGGGGCGTGTCGTCATCCGCATGTAGAGTCGCCTGCTCCTGCTCCTTGTCACGCCGTTGACACCTGTCACTCGTTGGCAATTGTCTGCCGTGTCGTCAGTTGTCATTTCTCAGACCCCAATCTCCCCTTCCCCAATCCCCACTCGTGTGGCAATTGAAAACTTGTATCCTGTCGAAGGCTTATCGCTTCCGAAACTGTCGCCGTTGCATTGTTGGGGGTTATGACCGACCGAATTGCCGGCACATGCCTCGCATACTCGAATTTCCACAGTTCTCTATTCCCAGTTCCTAGTTGCCTCCTCTTTTCATTTGTCTATTTATGCATGCAGCATTGTTGTGCCACACAACTTTTACCACACACACACATGCGCACACACAGCCATATCATTTACAAGCTGTCACCGCCGCATTCAGCTGGCCGAAAAGTGTAGCAGCACAGACAACGTAGCGTATGAGTGATATATGCAGGCTGCCGGGTGCCGGGCGTCTAGTGTCTGGCGTCTCATGCTCATTGAGATGAATCGAATTTTTTGCAATTTATCAGCAGCTGCTCGCCGAGTCGCAAAAGTCGACTTTATTCGATTGATATGCTTCTCTGCAGCTTTTCGCTCCAGTTGCAGATTAGAAATCCTGCTGAAAAGTCGCCTGCAGTTGCCTCCCACTTAGTCACATTTTTGATGCCGTTTCAAATTATTTTATGGCTTCAGCAGCTGTCTGCAAAACAAGCATAAAGTACCCCATACACTCACATACCCAGACGCACTGCCACATACACACACCGTGACAGACAGACATGAGCAAACTGAGGATTTGCTATGTTTGATTCGTGGTTTATGGCGCGCAGATTCTGACCCGACCTAAAGCAGCTCTCTCCGGCATTTTAACGAGCTTTGTGGCTTCCGGGTGGGGGATGCGAGTGCTTCACGCCTGAAGATGTAAATTAGTTGCACGCCCACGTCCACGCCCACGCCCACGTCCCCACCACTTCGACTTCATCTGCGCGTGCTACTTAACCAGCCAAGGGCAGAGAGGCAGAATGGCCCACAAGCATCTGCCAATTTGCAGGGCGCAACAATGTTTGCCATAATAAAATTTATAATCATCATGCCACGCCCAGTTGATAGGCATGACCTGATTATCCGGAGAGGTGCTGACATTGTTGCCAACAAATTGCCAAAAGGCACAAATTCCAACACAAAAAGTCATTAAAAGTGACACGCGAACACGAAGGCGCCCGAGGAGAGTACGGGGACGCGATGTGAAGAGCAAAAAGTATGGAAAGTGAGAAGTCACCTCGTCAAGTTGTACTCACCTAGAAGAAAGAAAAGCATAATAGAAAGAGTGAGCAGACCTTGACTCGCAGCACAAAAGATATGCCAGCGCGCTTGACTGCGCCCGAGTACCGCATAGTACCGAGTACACATAGTATACATGTCCTTTATATGTATATACATATTCCTATATATGTATTTATATGCTGTACTACTCTGGCAGAGAGAAGCCTGTTTGCAGGCATCTCGGCTACTCGGAGTAATATTTTATCAATCATATTAGAAAACTCTAAGCTAGCGGAATTCCCTTAAGTTGCCTCATTACGTTTTCTATTAATAAAGTCGCCCGCCCAGCCCTGCGTGTTTTTCCTGGCCACGCCCACGCCCTCGCCTAATATACTTTCTGTACTTGCGCTCAAGCAATCGCTTAAATACACATTCAATTTGTAGACCGGCATCGAGGCACGTACAACATCAACATAATTTTGACGCATCCCGGCAATTTGGACACGTTCAATGGTCGTGTCACGCCCGCTCACATCTCCACATCCCCTGCTCCCAGCTCCATTCCCCCTGCCTAGGCAATCGTATTTTTAAATTCCACAAGCGTAACTATAATTTAATTTCTCCACACTTATCCGGTTCGCTTTGGGGCTATAGCTAAGAATCTTGAGACTAAACCGGAAGTGCGTAGCGTGCGAAGGCCTTATAAGCTTTTTAGAAAAGGGCTATAATGATGAGTATTTTATTATCGTGAAGTATCCACGAATCGAGAAGCGAATGAGACGCATGGAAAACATCAGTGCTTGAATGAAACGGAAAATACACGTACAATTTCAGAAAAAAAATATTTTGCAGTAAGGTATTTCGTTAATGCTATTTTGCATCTAAATACGTTATTCTTATATAATGAGCGTGCCAAATTTTTTCCGCATTTAAAATTGTTTCATGCACAATAAGTTTTAGTACTACAAAATTTTGATAAGCCATTGGACTCACATTTTAAATTTCAAAATGTTTAGTGGATATAGTTAAAAATAATAAATTCTTTTCAATTAGGGACTATTAGAATATCTGATAAAACTATTTTCAATCACGGGAAAATACTAAGTCCTAATGCTCAAAATAATATACAGTTGCAGTGCAGAGTCCCTGTCTACTGTGTACTACATGTGTTTTCCATTAGCAAAAGGAGCACACAAGCTCTTTGGGCTTAGACATGTGTGCTATGCATCCCAACACATGCGAGTATTAGCTTTAAATTTATGGCCTTTCATAAAATTATCGATTTGCAAATGGAAAATATTTTGCAGCCGCACAAGACATGTGCTGGGGATTAACTGTAATTCATGAGCAGCATTCGCAATAATTTGCAGGTTAACACAAGTCAAGAGAGAGTTTTCAATATCAGCTTGAAGTTAGGATAGACCTTTGAAACTTTAAAACTTCTTATACTTAACATTGCCCACAATACTCATGTTTACATAATACAAAACATAAACAAGTAAGATATAAAATAATCAAATTTATATTTAATAAAAGATTAATTTTAACAACTTTGTAATACTGCGTTGCATCGAGCATTTCCACCGATTTATTGATTTCACATGCACACAGGCATACGCGCATGTTTTGACACTGCACAAGCGAAATCACGCATAGGCTATTCCCACACGCACATGCCGATCTCACACGTATAGTCAAACATATGGTTAATTTGTCGTATCAATAACTTCTGTGAACCAAATGGCAATTTTGTATTTGTTTTAATTTGCTTAGTATCGAAGCTGAAACTCACGGGCGAGAAACTTAAACTTTAAATAAATTTGATCTGCGTATGCTATACGGGGTTCCTCACCCCATATTTGGTGTCCCGTTATCTCCCGTAATATACAATCTTTTACATTTTCAAAAGGTAATTGCAGTTTACTGTTTGTCTATCGATTGGTTTTACCCCTTTCCCGAGCCTCTGTTTATCTTTCTTTTTTTTTAGCCGTCCACCTGTGCAAACATCAGTATGTCCCTCAGACCGGGTGACGGTTTGTCTGTCCTTCCGCCAGTCTATTTGTTTGTATGCCTTCATGATGGTCTATTTGTCTGTCTGTTCATATGCATGTCTGTCTATCTGTCCATTCTTCCGACTTTCGCTCTGTCTGACAGATTAAATTCCTGTCTTTCAGATCGTTTATGTATATATCCTTCCATCTTAAAAAAAAAAAAAATGGTTATATCCTGTTTTTGGTAGAAACTTTAAAGGTTTTAAGACTAAGTGTCAGTTTTTTTTTGTTGTCTGTCTCGCTATCCGTCATATGTTCATATGTATGCATTTTTCTCTATCTATTCATTCCCCCGTCTGTCTGGCAGATACAATTCCTGGCTTTCTGTTTGCCTGGATGCGCGTTTGTCTGGCAGTCTATCTGTGAGATCAGCTGTCTATATATCATAGATATAACCAGTTTTTGTAGGGCAGTTTAAGGGTATCAAGACGTCGACAAAATCGTCGCGAGAAAACGTTTCAAAATCGCATACCCTGCACAGCTTATGTAAGCAAGCATGTCAGTACGTGCAGATATTATGTAGGTGTTTAAGCTCTGCACGAGTGTGGGGGCTCGGGAGTGTGTGTGTATGTGTTTTGCCATGTATGTTACATTATGCTATATGTGCGTGTGTGTGTGTTTGTATCGCTAGACGACTTAGCGCTTTTCTGCCAGCGAAGACGTAGCGCGCCCTTTGCCGCGGCAAGGAAACGCTTTAAATTTCTGTTGCCATGTTTTTATCTCAATTTCTATGGGAATTCGTTGAAACATCTACTTAGGCGCAAGCACGCCAAATACCATGCATGTGTGTGTACGTGTGTGTGCGTGTACGCAACTCGTGCGCAAAACAGTTTAAGAAAAAACTCATCTGTCTTGCATTTTAATGATTTAATTTTGCATAAGCTTATTCCACACCCGAGTGTGCGGATGAGTGTGCGCGTGCTTGTGTGTGTGTGTGTGTGCGTGTGTGCGTGTGTGCGAGTGCTATCTGGTTGCTTTAGTCAGGCGAGTTGACAGCCGCAGCTGTGCACAGTTAAGTGACATTCCATTTGTTGACATTAGCACAAGCCTCGTTGATTTTCTGATATGGGCGCGAGCTCCACATTTCACCTTGCTGCACACACACAAAGAGAGAGGGACACACACACATTTACATGCATGCCATATATGTATGTAGCGTGAAGATGCCAATAGAAGTTAGTAGTCCCGACTGCCGGGCAAAGTTTTACTGTTGTTTGTCATAAGTTGCGATTTCTTGGCACTTTCCACTTTCAGCTTCATTTGCTTCATTATTTCACTTTCCGTTACAATTCCTCAAAGGATATGCGTAATTTCCGACATAGAAATGAAGGGGCATAACTTTATGACTTTGCCGTTCGAAAGAGGGCGGGGGTGAGGGGAAAGGGTAGAGGACAGAACTCAGTGTCCGCGCTGAAACTATTGACTGCGACAATTATACGCGCAGGAATGATGCTTTGTTGGCAGCGGGCACGCATAGTCTCTCGATTGAAGTTGGGCCTGCCACACCTCTTACTCCCTCTCTCTCTCTGCCTCGCCCCGTCTCTCTCTTGCGCTGTCACCCCGATCAGAGAGCACGCATCCTCAATCAATTCTGCTTATCAACGTGCTGTAGCTCTATTGATTGCCGCTTTGACTTTCACACGCACGTAACCCGCAGTGGTGTCCATTCCCAGATGTTGGCTAAAGATACCCGCAGACTCACACACACACAGATGCCAGCACACCCACACCAACACACAGGCACATACAAATACATACATATGTTAGCGCAAGTTCCCATTCGAACGTGCTGCCTTGTACTCACCTGCTGTCCGTGGTGGTTGCCCTGTTAGCCCAGTTTCCCATTTTCAGTTTCCCATTTCAAATTTTCTCGTTGAGCATTTCAAAATTCATTGCTCACTCCATCGTGCTGGGGGTGCATGTTGGGCGCACGTAGCCCCTGCCGGAGTGTTAACGAGAGTATCGAGTCGAATCGACCATAATGACTGCAGTGCGCCAGCTTTGCCTCGCCCCCACAACCCCCTACCCGCCTGGCACCCCCTCTGACTCAGCGAAATTTTGTAGTCAGCTAGCGAAATAATTGCGAGCAAAGTTGTTGTTCAACCATAACGGTAAATGAGCATAATTATGCCAGGATACTTCAGTTGCGGATGCTTCGAGTGGGAAGCGCTCGAACACGTTTTGCGTATTTATTGTATTAATGCTGCACTGATTATATTCTTGTTACACATACAAACGAATATATAGTATGTCTATGAGTAGATATATACCCTCATGGAGACAGCTATATAATACTAAATAGTTGTTAAAATATCTTACAATCTATCAAAGCATTTTAGCTTGTTTTATTGACAGTATCATAATAAGGATAATTATTATTAGGTGGCACTACAACCCGATTCGGGTTTTGGCCGACCTCAGCCTCTCCCTCCAGGCGCCTCTGCTCTTCGCGCGCCTCCTCCAATCGGAAATAGCCAGTGTAGTTAGGTTCTCCTCCACTTGGTCCTTCCATCGGAGCTTTGGTCGTCCCCTTAGTCGTCGCCCGTAGTCGACCCTAGCTTCGAATACCTTCTGAGCTGGAGTTTCTTCACCCATACGCACTACGTGGTCGAGCCAGCGCAGACGTTGTATCGTGATGCGCCGGTCCACGTCCACGTCATCGTATAACTCGTACAGCTCGTGGTTTATCCGAATGCGAAAGTCGTCCCCAATCCGAACGGGACCAAAGATGTTGCGAAGAATTTTTCTCTTGAACACTCCAGGCGCTGCTGCCATATAAGAGCACGGGTAGGATGAGTGTCTTGTAGAGTGTTAGTTTTGTTCGGCGATAGAGGTCTCTATTGCACATTTGCCTACTCAGACCAGAGTAGCACCTATTGGCAAGTGTGATTCTTCGCTTGATCTCCAGGCTGACGTAATTTTTGGTGTTAATGGCAGTGCCAAGGTACGTGAACTCCTTGACCACTTCGAAGGTATAGCTACCACATGGGTATCTAGGCGCCGCGCCTCCCTGCTTCGTCTTGCCCTCGTTTACCGCCAAAACCCACTTTTGCTGACTCTTTTTCGATAGCGGAAAATGCAGCAGAAAATATCATCAGCATACGCAAGAAGCTGGACACTTTTATAAAAAAATAGTGACAGATCGATGTACACCGGCTTTCCGCAGAACCCCTTCTATCACGAAGTTGAAGAGGTTGCACGACAGAGGCTCGCCTTGTCTGAAACCTCGAACGGTATTAAAAGGTTCGGAGAGGTTCGCTCCTACCTTGACAGAGCTGATGGTGCTGCTCAATGTCATCCTGCAAAGACGTATCAGCTTTGCAGGAATACCGAACTCAGACATGGTGGCATATATTTCCCTCGTCGGGCTATCGAATGCAGCTTTGTAATCGACAAAGAGATGGTGTGTGTCAATTCAATTTTCGTGGGTTTTTTCCAGGATTTGGCGCAATGTGAAGATCTGGTCTATGGTGGATTTACCAGGTCTAAAGCCGCACTGATAATGTCCGATCAGTGTGCTGATGTACGGCTTCAGTCGTTCACATATAACGCTCGATAGGACCTTGTATGAGATGGTTATCAGGCTGATTCCCCTGTAGTTGGTGCATATCGTCGGGTCGGCTTTCTTCAGTACAGGACAAAGGACGCTGAGATTCCAATCGTTGGGCATGCTTTCTTCTAGCCATATTTAGCACAAGAGCTGATGCATGCACCTTATCAGCTCTTCGCCTCCGGCCATAAACAACTCTGCAGGCAGTCCATCAGCACCGGCTGCTTTATTGTTTTTGAGCCGCATAATAGCAACTTGGACCTCGTCACGGCTAGGTAGAGGTATATCCATATTGCCGTCAATTGGTGGTATCGGGATTGGTGCCGTCATCGCCTGCTAATAAGGTTAATAGGAATGTATAATCTCCATAATACGAACACTGCAATCTTGAAGTTTGTCAGTCATTACGCCTTTTCAATGTTTGTTCAATTTCTCTTTACAATACTCTATTTATGTTTTCAAAACTGCTTTTATATTTGCTTCGAAAATATTGCTAATAATAATTTTAAATCATAATCATAAAACATAATAGTCTGTTTTAACGGAATTATTGAGACTGCAATGGGCTTTTTAGCGGGTTTTTTAGCCAGCAATAAAAAAAGAAAAGTTTATAAACGCTTATCCAAGATAGCCTTTCTTGAGTGTTCAAGAATATATATAGCTACTTGTGATATAAGATAAACTCGCTACAGCAATAGACTTTAATAGAAATATAAGAAACTCGATGAGGGCTTTTGGCATACTGCTCCCAGTTCGTAGTTGCTTTACTTCACTAATCTAAATTCAAATTTCTAGTTTGAAACCAAATCGTAATCCCAATCGCAACTCGCTCCACTCTATCTTCTGCTCGAGCACCCCCCATCCCCACAGTACACTCCATATAACAAGCAGGATTTTTGCATAAATTTCTCTCCCCTTCGGCAAATAAGATGCCAAACCGCATAACGGTAAACGATGCTGGGCTCGAGTGGCTCAAGCCACGCCCAGCTTGTTGCCTACAACTAGCTGCTCGGTTAACTCGTGCGGCTAAAGCCGCTTCCTTCCACTCAATTATATAAAGCTGCAGCTGCTTAAAAGCCACCGGCAAATATTGTAAAAAATACACAGAACGCAGAATTTTTTGAAATATTGCAAAAGTTTTTCGCGTACGAGAGGACGGGTGCAAGGGTCGCAAGGGGAGTAAGTACTGGGCAAGTACGAGTATTCGCTTAAGTAAACGTGAAACGATTTGCTTGGCTTTTGGTTTTGGTGGACAAATATGCGAGTTCACTTGACTCAGACCCGTTTTTGGCAAGTAACTTCTGTCGCGCATGGGGTGTTACGGTGTTTGGGGCTTGTGTCCTACACCTGACTGTATTCAGTCTGGAGGAGGAGTCCATGTAATCAACCCGAATCATCGAGCGCGTCGGCACGTGCTCAAGTTTCACACTGATAAAGTGACAGAGGTAGTTTCATATGTACCTGAATCTTACGACGCTTTCAACCTTCCCCCGCCAACTCTCCTCGTACCTACCCCTCGCGGTGAGCCACTGCAAGTGTTCGTGTATTTGCTAAACACTCGAAGCGCGCACTTCAGCCCACGACTTTGGGCGCAAGTCGCATGCAAAAGGGAGTAAAACGTTTTGTGTCGCGGCAACAGCTGCTGCCCGCCTACCTCTCTTGGTGCCTCCCTCTCAGCAGGCATTAGTAATATGCATGTAGTTGTGTGGAAGCTTCCCCCGACTTCCCCTCTTCACCCCTGCTGCTCATTGTGCAAGCAGAATCAACGAAATCCAAACACATTGACAGTGCTTAAGTGTTTTGTCTGAACCAACGCAACAGCCCGGGGAGGACGAGTCAACAGTGGTCGGAGTCGAGCTGTACGCCAAGCGGCCCATTACACTGTGCAACAAGTTCGCGGAAAATTCCCAGCTTGCAGTTGAAAGTGTAACAAGCGTAATCAACGAAACAAGATAGTTTTGTCACTAAGAAATAGTGCATAAGCCTCAACTGAAGCTTACAAATTTATATTTTTGCTGCATAGTGTAAGTGCACAGTGGCCAAAAGCCGAGTCAGCAGGAGACTTCAGCAGCCGACAGCGATCCACACAACGATGCCTTTATCTTTGCCATTCCCAAAGATGACGCTGAAGCTGTTGCTTTACGTAATCCTCCTTTCCCCTGCCACAAACGACACAGCACGTGTCGCTATAGAGCTCTATGTGTGTGCGTTGGTGTATGAGTAGTCCTGTGTGGACCATGTAGTTGTTACCGTTATGTAATGCTTCCCAAACGCGACTCCACAGGCGTTTATTAGGCGCACATTATAATAAAAAATTATCTCATGCGAAGCAGGCACAGATACAAGATAGAGATAGAGATGCACGCACACACACCCGTCAAAGCAGAAATTCGTAATCTAAGCCCGAAATAAAAGTCAGCAATTTGCACGAAATTTGGGTCTCTCCAAAGAACGCATTTTGGATTTTGACTAATTGCCATGCAAAGCGGATTAGAAGCAAATTATTTTTCTTAATCTGATTACGTTCAGTATTGTAACCGAGTTGGTGAGTACTGCGACTCAGCGAGCTCAAAGCAGACATAGCTAGAAAGCAAAGCTTCCTTGCCTTTTTCGGAAATCATTGTTGTATAAGTATACATAATATATAATATATAAAATATAATATATAATATATAATATACTAGCTGTACCCTGCCACGTTTAGCTGTGGCATAGTGTGGTTTTACGCCCACGGAATAAGTAACACAAAAAGAATAATTTCCCAATCCCTTCAATTCTGTAATGCTTGTGGGTATACAATATTTTTCGTTTCTCCGTTCTCCGCGTAAATATAAAGACTATCTGGTTTACCGACACGGGAACACGCAACATACAATTGCCCGTGTGAAAAACAATCTGCATCCAAATCTACTCCACACAAATCGAGAGATTGACCTTGAGCTTTATTAATTGTCATTTCGAACGCCAAGCGAATGGGAAACTGCAATCTCTTGAATTGAAACGGTGTATCAGTCGGGATCATAGAATGAGGACGTCTTCACCTTTGAAGGGACCAGTTAGGATCGTTGCTTCTACAACGTTGTTCATCAATTTCTTGACCGCGAGTCGAGAGGAAATGCTTCGATTCAGCGGTAGATCCAGCCAATAGAGTGTGCAGAGGCTCTGGTGGTGCTTCAAGTTGAGGCAATTTTACTCTCCCGGCAGCACAACACAATCCTTTGGGTTCATTTTCGAACTTAAGAGCCTGGCAGTGTGGGCAGACCTGACACATCCGGCCAATCACGACGTTGCGATTGGAGCTATAATCAACAGTTGGATTATATACAAAAGCAAGACGATTGTATTGCACATTGTGATGTGCTCTCAGCGCTGCGCGTGCTTCAGCTAACCTCGCCCTTCTGCGTTCATTATATTGAGAGCGAATTGCATCTGTTGCTATAGAATATAGAATATAGAATATAGAATATAGAATATAGAATATAGAATATAGAATATAGAATATAGAATATAGAATATAGAATATAGAATATAGAATATAGAATATAGAATATAGAATATAGAATATAGAATATAGAATATAGAATATAGAATATAGAATATAGAATATAGAATATAGAATATAGAATATAGAATATAGAATATAGAATATAGAATATAGAATATAGAATATAGAATATAGAATATAGAATATAGAATATAGAATATAGAATATAGAATATAGAATATAGAATATAGAATATAGAATATAGAATATAGAATATAGAATATAGAATATAGAATATAGAATATAGAATATAGAATATAGAATATAGAATATAGAATATAGAATATAGAATATAGAATATAGAATATAGAATATAGAATATAGAATATAGAATATAGAATATAGAATATAGAATATAGAATATAGAATATAGAATATAGAATATAGAATATAGAATATAGAATATAGAATATAGAATATAGAATATAGAATATAGAATATAGAATATAGAATATAGAATATAGAATATAGAATATAGAATATAGAATATAGAATATAGAATATAGAATATAGAATATAGAATATAGAATATAGAATATAGAATATAGAATATAGAATATAGAATATAGAATATAGAATATAGAATATAGAATATAGAATATAGAATATAGAATATAGAATATAGAATATAGAATATAGAATATAGAATATAGAATATAGAATATAGAATATAGAATATAGAATATAGAATATAGAATATAGAATATAGAATATAGAATATAGATAATAGAATATAGAATATAGAATTTAGAATATCCAATATAGATTATATTATAGGTATTTCTCCTATGTGTGTTACAAATGCAAGAGTTTAAGACACCTTTACTTTAACTTTGTGCACCCAAAACATATTTTATTTTGTTTTGCCGAACTGCGTTTCTTATTAGCTTTCCTGCCTGCCAGCAAAATCAATATCCAGTTTGGAAAGTGGACGAACAGGGTCCAGGTCGAAAGGGGAAGTTAAGGGGACAAAGTCACACATTTCATTTCCGTTGCTTGGCGTCATCCTGTGCGCATCCCAAACGTAAATTTGCATAACAGCAGCATATCCCTTTACGGATGCCCTGCCCGATCCCGCATCCTCGTTTGCTCCCGGTTGTCACTTTTTGCATATTGCCAAAATACTACCTGCCTGCCATATGCAAACACGCACACACAGAAACATATGTACCTCTCTCTTAATACATGCACACACAGACAAACACACGCTGACAATAAAGCACCCAAGGCCGTTCGATTTGCATGCGCGGAATGCGAGCTAAGCTCTGGCTTCAGCTTCAGTTTCAGCTTTGGCTTCAGCTTCAGTCGTCGAACAGCTGACAGGAAACCTCTGCCAGTTTTCACCAGATTTGCAGCTACAGCCCAAAGCCGGGCGGCAAGGGATTCTATCGATTCCTTTGTCGATGGAGAAGGTCTTTCAGAAGCAGAGAGCAAGATACCGAAGCAATTAAAATCGGGTAAACTTCTAATTGAATGTTGGGCGTTAAGTGCCATTGCAGGAGCGATGAAATGATGGAGTCCTTGGAGCACCGCGGGCAATGGCAACGGCTGACAAGTAACAAACAACAACAATAGAATTAACAACAACAACAACAAATGTAGCAAGTTTCTCTAAAAACAATAAATAAACCAATAAATTTTTAGTAGCACGTAGCAAACAGAAGGAAAAAACTTGAACTCAAATAGAAACAACAAGCAAAGCAAGTGAAAGCAGCCAAGATGTGGCGTGCGCAGTGTAGCAGACTAAGAAACACCCTGCAGTGTGGTCAGTATTCCAAGAAGGAAAATAAACGGGGCTTTGCAGCAGACCTTTGCCTCTATTTTTATGTACTGAACACCCTTAGAAGGCATAGAAATACCTTAAAATATTTTCGAAACTCGCATAAACATATTCTTCAAAAAACTCTCTATGAAATATAAAAATATAATTCAAAATACCTCCAAACTTAAAATAAATGTATATATGTAAGTATATATATGCTCTAACGTCTCTCTACTGACCCGTACCTAAAAATCTTTTCCGTTATTCCTTGTACTCAAACAGACTCTACTAGACCCCATTGGGCAAGTTGTTTTTACAGGGTATGCGAAAACAACGAAGAGGCATAAAAAAAAAGCGGAGACGCCAAGGGAGGCCACAGGGAGACCAGAGGACGCGCAGTCAGACAGGCAATAAAATCTCCGGACAAGAAACAGGACGAGAAACTGAACAAGAAATTTTACTTGGGCCTCATCTCGCACACACTCTCGCACCCACTGCAAGTGTATGAGTGTAAACATTCTTGTACATTTCTTGTTAAAGCAGCGCAGAACATGGCGAGCAGAGGCAGAGGCCTGGAAGAGATAGCATTAGGGTCAAAGAAGGCAAAATAAGTAACTGAGCTGCAATTGTCCGATTGTGATCCAGATTCTGATTCAAATTCCGATGCCCATGCCGATGCCGATGTCGAATCTCGAATACCGAAATGCTGAGTGGTTTCCAGTGTTGGCGAAAATATGCCCAAAGAGGGAAATGAAAAGTGGAAAGTTTTCAATTGCCGGATTTATGGTGGTCACCCACACCCACACCGACACACACGCACACACATATATACGTACATGCGTACCCACAAACGTGCTCGCACACAGACAGCAGTCGTGCCCTAGCTGTTTACATACTTTTGGCGTGGATATCAATCAATTGTGCCACGGGGCGTATGAGCAAGCAGCGGGGAATGCTCTTTGCAAGCAAGACGAGTACTTCGGCCAAAAGCACAAAAGAAAAGAAACCAAGCAAAACTTGTAATAGAGCTGGAAATGGAGAATGGGAGAAAGCGAGTTTGGGGGTAGGCAACAACTACAATTTTCCAGTTGTCTTACTTTTCGCATTTCCATTATTCCGTTGATAGCTTCAGCCTCCATTGTTTGACCAAGGCTCCGCAGCTCGGCAACTGGTCAATGGCGAAAGTTAAGTAGTCATAGCAGTTCCTATCGCCATCTATATCGCATTATTCAACCTAGTCCCGCAGTCCTGCTACCCTCGCATGACTTCACTGCGTCTCGTTTATGCTTCTGTTACGTATGAGAATGCTTGAGCAAGCCAGACACTTCGTTGCTCCCTCATCTCTCATATTTCGTCGAGCATGTGCGAACATTAGGCCACGCCCCCAGCCATATCAAATCGAATCAAACAGGATGCCGGAGGCTGTAGGTAGGGCTTGTTACAATGACGTATGCTCTGGTAGGGCCGCGAGCTATGAGCTGTGTTGTACTAACCTTTGCTATAAATAGTCCAGCGATATACTGGTTGTTTGGCATTTTCACCGGCAGCCGCAACTCTCCCCGTCTCATACTCCCCCTTGCGGTTATTTAATTTGGGAAGTTGGCCCACCAAGAGAGCACAATGAGAGTGAAACCCTAACCTGAATGCGCGCTGGTGACGATGATAGATGAAAATGTTGGCATTTCACTGGCGGCTGGTCTAATTAATTGAGCTGTGGCTACTAGGGTAGCCACCCCATCGCGAACTCTATAATTCATTTCACGCGATTAATAAAAACAAATTAATCCTATCATAAGAGCTCCCTGAAGAAGTTATTCGACTGTTTTTGTGTAGTCTCGATCCTAAATCGCAACCTATTTAAGATTCAAATTAGCTGCAAGAGGATGAGACGAAAAACTTTAGCGCATAATTTTAAGCGACATTCGATTAACATTTTCAAAATCAAATCCAATTACAGTCTTCTTTTTCTCCGGGCTGGCAAAAGTTTTCTAATTATGAGGTTGCTTCGATTAAATTTACATATAGCTGGCGGATCGAGCGGAGCTGAAAGAAATCGGCACACATTTTTCATGCTTCATCGATTCGTTTTCTTTGTTGTTGTTGCGTATACCCTGACTAAACGAATGCAAAGAGAAAGAATATAGGAAAAATATCAAACGCCCATTTCCTCCTTTTCCATTATTTGTCTTTTTGTATCTTATAGTATGTGCACATATACGCAAGGACAAACATATAGAATGCTTTTGTGTAATGCAAAACTAAATTATTTCTTATTTTTTAATAACAGAGAGTATCTTACCGTCGTACATTTTTAGACTTATCGATTTATTTAGTGTGAATTTCATTTGAATTTGCCCTCTGCGAACTGACATAGGCCAAAAGCAAATAAGATTTCAACTTCGCTTCCGACTCCGACTCTGACTTTGAATGTGACTTTGACTCGCATCGAGGCGCTGAAATCGACTTCCGTTGTTCAGCGGAAGTGAAATGTGAAATTTAATGTAGGTAATAATGGCAGCGGCACGTCGGTATTATATTTATGTTATTAAAATGGAATCATAAAATCAATGCGCAATATCCGTTGTCGTTTCGATAAACTTAATAAGCAGCATAAAGCTGATTGACCCTGCAATCCCCAACAACAAACACAGGGAATCCCAAGAGCTTTCAATATATACATTGTCTTTAGGGTCCGAGAGAGGTAGATCTTCGGAGACTAACAACTTGAAAAAAAAAGATTATAGAAATAATTACAATTTCTTTAGCTATATATGAGAGACTATTCGAATATATTGATATATGTATTACTTAAATATATGGCATTTCACTTAAATTATACTTCCTTTATAATTCCAGTACTAATTCAAAGACCACCATCCCAAGCCAGCACAACCACGTACTATGCCTTGCTCCACCGTTCAGCTAGAAACGCTCTGCGCCCCACAATTACTCTAAGCAATCATAAATTCCTTTTCGCATCTTCACATCTTCGGTAAATCAGTCAAGCTGGCGTCGTTAAAGCGAAATAACAACAATATAAGCAATTACAATAACAATATAATGTGGAGTAGTACTATATCGCCGACAAACTCTAAGAAACTATTGATCGGCAGTACACGAAGCGTTGATTATGTCGGTGATTGTGCAAAAACAACAACAACACCAGCAGCAACAGCAATCAATACAAAAACAACTGGAGCAGGCATCAAAGGATCAGCGGGAAAAGGACAACCAAAGGCATCATCAACCCCAACCCGAGCGAGTACAACAAAGATTTCAATTGAAATGGAGCTGCATATACAAAACAAGTGCATTTCGGCATAGCGTATCACTCTGGAGGGTGGTGCGGAGCCGCCATGGCTGCAGGGCCCCCTTAAAGCTGCATTTTTGGGGGCTACTGGCGTCGGCAAAACAAGCATATTACAGGTGGGTAGACGCGGCCTTGAGCGTGCATTCAGTGTAATTAGACAACTCGTCAGGTACTTGGTCCGCATACAATCGTGAAAAGTCTTTTAAAAGCCATTCTACATAGAATCTTGGAATGAAATTCAAAATCAGGTCTGCACATTGTTAATTATTCAAATTTTATATTCAAATTTAATAATTAAATATTTATAATAGCAAAGAACTCAGTGAACTAAGCTTTGGAAATCTCTAATCCTTATTGCTTGCAGGCGCAGCTCTGAACTCATAATTGATGAACTCAACGTGTACAGAGCTCATACGCCCTTTTTACCCATATTTAAAGGGTAAAGGTAATAAGAACTGAAAAATAAAATCAAAGTAAGCTTATTTCAATTTGAAACGCTTCTTCCTTCTTCGCATAAGCCACATCCAAAATTACCAGTCGGCCTGCAAGCACGACTAATTAAGAGTCAAGTGCTACTGTAATATTTAATGTGCATTAAGGACTCAACTATTTAAATTGCAATTAAAATCAATTAATGGCCCTTTCAATTACCATCAGCGTCGTCCTCCAATTAAGCCGGCTAGTCGCATAAATAAATGTTTAAACAATAGGGTCTTAATTAACACAAACCGGATTTTGTTGCCAGTCGCAAACCTCTGCAGCTGCAGGCAGCGTGTAGCCCACGCCAACCGATCGCCGCCCTCTAGGACAAAGCTACCCCTTTGTGCCGATGCACTTTTTGCATCCGACGTAGTCTTAAATTATTAATGACGCCCCGTGGAAGCTGAAAAGTTTAGCAGCAGGTTAGCGCGAAACTTTTAATGGAGCTGCCCCTCAGCTGAGTTACCTCTATTTAGCTGCAGTAGCTATACCTCCCCCCTGCCGACCTTCGACCCCAGACCAACAACCCCGTGGGCACCTATTCGCTTAGTCATTTGTACGCGTGTGCTTGTGGGGAGTACCGTGATTTGATTTCCGCTTCGCCGACACATCGCATCATAACGCAGTGTTGTGCAGCTCTCTCACATTTTTTGCGGTTTATCTTTTGTAATTACACAATGGAAACGGCGCACTGGCGATGTGCGCACATTTAACTGAACAGTAGACGTAACGGCAGTTACAAGAATGCCATACCTAATAAGGAATTATTAAATAACATAACTTAGGGTCACGATAGACAAAGATAAGTTCTCTATAAAGTAAAACTATTGATAAAAGTTAACTGAAACTTAAAAATGATTAATCTTTATACATATTTTTTTAAACTATTATATATATATTTTTTATACTATTTACCCATTGATCAGCGTCAATAACCGAGTCGATTTGGCCACGTCCGTCTGTATGAAGCAACAGATTTCAGCTATTAAAAGAGCTTGAGCCACTAAATTTGGTAGGAGAGTTTATGTATACCATACACATTATATACATATTTCAAACTTTATAGTCGTTTTTCTTGTAGGAAAGTCCCTTGCAACATTACGCAGCTTCCGAACATTCATTCACGCCCACCGCCTCTAAAAATGTTTTTTTCAAACTTTAAGAAAAGCAGAAAAGGTATTTGATAGGACGGTCGCTGGAAACATTACACAGAATACGGATTTTTATCTTTTTGATGACATGCCCACAACCTCCAGAAATCGATTAAGAAATCGATACATCGAATTATAAGAAAACAACATCCTCGTAATTTTCAATTATATTGACAATCCGATTGGACAAAAAACACAAAAACTATAGGCGCGAAAATACAAAAAAGCAGCAGAGATGCAGCAGAGGGTGTCATTGCTTGTGCCGACGGCGCACGCACAGTCAGCGTGCAGTCGGCATGTGCGTATAGCTTCAATACATGTCTGACTGTGAAAATATGCGATATTTAGAATTACTTTCAAACAGCCAAAATAAATGGTATCTTACTATCGAGTGCACTCGAGTGTAGCTTTCCCTACTTATTAAAGCGCATTTACCTCTCACGTATTTACCTCTTTTAGTAGGCGTTAGATGTGTCACTTAAAGTTTGAAATAAACTTCATCCGCTTATGCTAAACAAAAATCTACAAATCAAATTTGGTGTCTCTAGTTATTGTAATAGTTGAGTTCTGTTTTTATACAGGCTGATAGACAGGCAGGCCGACAATTGACGGACATGATTGAATCGACTCAGTTTTTGCTTCTGAACAATAATATGTATATTTAGATTTCTGCTTTTTTATACTAATACCATTTTTATTAATCATGTTGAGCTAATGAGCTTTTTCATTAGCTATGTTTGTCCAAATAAACATCCACTGAACTAATTAATTAATTCTTTATTTGGCCACTCAGGGCGATATAACAATTTTTAGTTTTTGTTTATATGCTAGGCATGCAGTCACGACGTTGCCTGTGCAGCTCAAAGAAAACGAGATTTTTTGTATTTTCCGAATACGCTCTCGACAGTAAGGCGAATAGAAAGCGAATAACAACGAACTAACAAACATAAGATCTCTGCACGCAGGCAGAAGGCCAAAGCTAAGCAAAGGTATAAAAAGAGAGAGAGTGATCAATCACTGGATTGCCTTGTATGCTGATTCGGCTGCATAACCCAACAAATCACATAAACCATATTTAATGGGTATTTTTCATAAAAAAAAATGGTGTGTCATGAAGACACGCGATAGAAGTGAAACTGAATGATTGGATCGGCAAGGATTATTAAATATTCTATGTTTAGAGGGAGAGGAATCATTTTAATCACGTGTCAAACACTTCTTGATATTAAATATTAATTTATTCATCATAATAATTATACTTTTTTGAAGATACAATAATATTAGTATGAATATGGTGAATTAAATCTCAATCAGCTTCACCTATATTCTCTGGTTGACTCTTCATGAACGAAATGAAAGGTTTGTGGTAACTAAAATAGGTAATGAAGACTCTTGACTCCAAATTTTCGATGTAACGTGAGAAAACTACACCGATCGTGGTACCATGACGTGTAGTCGATTCAATTGGTGAATTGATCATTTCCAATGACAATTTCTGTTGCAAGAACTGAATTAATGGCTTGGAATCCTCTGAAGCAAAATTAACATTAAAATCTCCACCTAGAATCATAGGTATTTTGTCCAGCTCTACTCCAACTTCTGCAGCCCCCACTGGAATATACGGCAGCAAGTGAAGGTGAATAAACTCTATTATTTTTGCCATCTTCTGATTTGGTGAAATATAGAGTGCTATAAGCATAATCCGCTGTCCGCTTTCTGTGCGACATTCAGCTGCACACATTTCTCCAACAGATCGCAACCCAATTCTAGTTGTGCGTTATTGCGTTATGTGCAGTTTTAAACTTATTGAAGTCTGGATATTGTAATCGATCATAGTGGTGATACATCACAATCGTCCACACTGTCACGTAAGAGGTTAGCACATGTTTGCCTCCGTTCCCTGCTATCTCGTTCAATTTTAATTCTACTTTTTTCCGTTTTCTATTCTGATCAATTCCTTCACTCGCCCGTTTTTGTCCTTTCTGCACCCGACTTCGGCATATTTGCACAAAACTCTCGATTTATGTAATGAAGACACGCACAAAAACAAAATACGTTGCTTATGATCATAAGTGTGTTAGAAACCAACAGCTGTTTTCCGCGATCGCGACGCCGCCTGAACGCAGAGAATGACATGAAAGACAGAAAGTCTTCAGTCTCATTCTCGCACGATACAGGAAGGCTCCTCTCTCTCTCTCTCGCCCGATAGACGGGACGTAAGAAAGTCCGTCTCACTCTCGCTCGATTCCCGGAGGCCTCTCACTCTTACTTACTACGTTAGAGCGAGCGTCACCAAAAAGGTTGCCGATCGAGATTTCAAAACCCTCCCATAAGAAGTTTCACTTCAAAATATCATTAAAAATATTATACATTATATTTCAGTGGAGAATATCTCTGTGGAATACTACTGTGACATACAAGTGCAAACCATGACTGCACGATAGTTGTAAAGTCCATCTCTAGATCAAAAGAGTTTCACCTCTAAATGCTTTAACGATATGCTTCGTTGTAAGGCAACTGTACAATAATAAAGACGATAAATAAAACATTATAAATAAAGCTAATATATTGTATATATAGTATATGTATATTCAGAATATATACACAGCTTAAACTATTGGGTTAATTAATACCATGAAAAATAAAAACACAAAAAGTATACATATGTACAAAACCCGATAGAGTACAAATAAATCTGAAAATTACCCAAATAAATGAATCATAATAATAATCATCATGTACAAGAACATGGTATACCGAACTTAAAGCACGTCTCGAGTAACATCTAATCGAGCTTTCGATTGTGTTTTCTCACTGTTGCCCATGCCTTTGTATAACGCTGCACTGCAAATTCAATTAATTGCAGTCGACAGAGAGAGCAAGGGAGATGAAGACAAGTAAAGAGGGAGAGAGAAAGAATTGCCTTTTGCCATTTGCTATTCGCCATTTGCAGTTTGCCAGTTTCCAGTTTGCAATTTGCTGCTCACTCTTCATTATTCGCTTTCTACGCTTAATGTCGGTCAATATACGACTATTGAGTGCGGGCGTGGGTGTGGGTATGTATGTGTTTGTCTATGCGTGGGAGTGTATTAACTTGAAGCGTGTTTATGCTTTTAGCCAGCTTTATGCCTCGCCTCTCCTCGCTTTTATTGTGCGTAATGCGAGATTTGCGCATTTTTATGGCATTCTGCGCGCAGCAAAATCAATTACGCACTCTTTAATGGCCATTTGTGGTCAGCGAGAGCTACATACACAGCAGCCTCCGCACCCCCACCCCCCAAACGTATCTATGTGTGCGTAGAAGTACCCTGCACAGGAATGTGGAGCGACACGCAGATAGACCAAACACAATTAATGCTTGCAATTAGATATTTTCAGCTTTAGAGCTTCCGCTCTTCCCTTCTATTCCTCTTTTACTTTTCGCAGATTTGAGCCCCGCACAATCTCTCGCAGCCCTTCATAACTCAGGGCAAAGCACTCATAACATTAGCCCGCCTCGCGCTTCGCAACGTGGTCGCAACGATGCCATTAACCCGTGAGCAGTTCACTGGGCTCAGTTGCGCCACGGGCAGGTTATATAATTCCCGACTAAAGGCAGGCAAAGTGAATCGCAGTCAATGGACGCAGTGAAAAGTAAAGAACACACACACACACACACACACACACACACACACACACACACACACACACAGGCAGGCAGGCATGCATACCCAAAAATAAAGGACATGCCGGCGAAGCCATCAAATAAATTTTAGCCGGAAAAAATCCCTGCGAACTTGCCTCCAACGAAAATCAAAGGAGCGAAAACAAAACCATTATGAACATTTAGCCACGAGTAGGGAGATAAGCTCGACTAAGGGATACTCTATGACAGGCGGTTGGAAAACTAACTGCTTATTCTGTCTTAAAATTGATGGTACCAAATTTCTGGTCTACTCTCTCACGATTCTTTATTATCTTTTAATTCTACTATCATTATTATCTTTATAAAAGTAATAGGAATAAATATATTAATTACGGTCATATTTGTTTTTTTTTTTAATTTCTCATCTCACTATGCGTTATACATATATGTTGATGCTTTCTGTATAACAAATTAAGTTATTTCTCAGTGCTAAAAAGCATAGGCTTGCTTATTAATCTGAACTTACGTCTATTTATCAGTTTTTCAAGGTCTTTATGGTAACAAGTTAACCAAATATATATGTATTCTGCCTTTTAGTCTCTCTCTAAAATCATACTACCATATATATTATTACTGGTAATACAATTAAGTTTCCATGTACTATTGGCGTTTGTCTTTCAGAAAGATTTTTATTTATTTCTACATATTCTTACTTTACTTCTAAACTCCTGATCAGTTTTCGCACACCCATCTCAAACCATCTAAAGGCAGAGGGTATACTAAATACCATGCAATCTGCTGGTGCTGCGGTCGAATTTATCTAAGGGTATAATGACAACAACAGTAACAAAAGCAACAGCACACATTGCTAATGTCGCCTACGCCGAGGGTATAAATACATGAGCCCAAATGAGCGACAGGCTCAAAGGATATTTTACGTCTGATTGCGTTTTAAAGTGATGCCTTCTTATTGCCGCAGTCTGTAGGCATTCATCGAACAGATTGTCAATTGTCGAGTGTGTGGTGCGATAAGCAAGCGACTGGCGGGCAGACTGACAGGCGAACGGACGGGCAGACGGACGGACGGGCCGATGTGGGGGCGACTGTCCTTCGTCAAGCCCAACGTCAGCGTCTAATTCCGCGCCCAAAAACACTGGCTAATAATAAAGTCGCAATCATTTTGGTGAAGCTTTATCAATGCGACGTCGACGACGGATCGGATGGCGCGCCGCAACGCATCGCATCTCAGTGCAGAGCGGGTCAGGGCATCGCCTGGCAGCTCATTTAAATGCAAATACCGCTTGCCAATCAGATGTTACATTGTCGACGGAATGAAATCAAGTGCAATTTATGCTCGCTACGATTCAATTACCCAAGGGGCAAGAGGGTGGGGGGGTGTGGTGAAGAGTGCCTGGGGTTGATCGCCGGAAACGGAAGTGGCCAGCGAATGGCAGCCACTGGCAGCGAGGCAGCAGCTGCCAGGGCAGATGCTTAAAAACGGAAATGCTTTTAGTGCCCGGCCAAGTCGCAGGGCGATTTTAAGTTATACGCTGCACACTACGCACACACGTATAAGTACTTTTATGCACAAGCACTCACACACTTACACACATTGGCAGAGGCTGAAAGGAAGCACGGGTGAGCTAGAGACAGCTTGAGTATACAGTGTGGAAGGGGATGTGGGGCGTGTGCGATAGCCAGCGTGCAGCAGGCTGCGTCGAACTCGACGCTCGTCGCTTTTATGTGCCATCGCATATCATTGAGTTTTATTTTTATTGAACTGGTAATTGAATAAGAAACGACGCTGATGGCCTCGCGACTCCCTCCTGGCCGCTCTCTATGGCGCTGGCCGTCGGCTTCGGCTGCTGCGCCTTCTTTTTATGCGTTTTTACGCTGCGTCATAAACTGCGCCAGCAAATGAAGGTCCCTCCTTCTCCCTAGCTTCCCCCTATATCTCCCTGTCGATGTTTGAACACTTTTAGTTTCTCGCTAAATTTACACAAATCGTTACTCGGGGCGTATGCGTAATTTTCATTATATGTGCCTAACTTCCATTTGTGTGTGGATTTTATTTCATATCTGGAATTCTTTTTGCAGAGCTGGAGGGTAGAGTCGGTCGGTAGAGCTTTAATAAACACCAACGTGAGGAGAAGACGGAGGGAAGGACAGAGCTTTTGAGACTTAATGCGTAAAACTGAATCTATGGGTTACTTTAATTTATTTATATGCAATTTAGATAAGAAAAAAACGTCTATAGAAACAGAGTGGGATATTGGATGGAATTCAAAACTGATAAAAACTGATTCGTAAGAACCGTTTAGATTAAATAAGCAGCAGCCGACAAATAATTCGACTATAAATTTAACAATACATTAAGCCAAAACAGTCTAAAATGTGTAATAGATAGTTGCGAGAGCTGTTTAGTTGTATTAAATATTCATTTCACAATTTGTATAAGTTTGGACAAACCTCTCCAGGGAACTGTATTTAAGGCAACTGCACTCAGAGATGTTAATTATAAATTTCCGCAAATATCTCACACATTCCGCCCATTTTCTGTACCCGCGAACATAAGCCCAAAAATTCGTAGCATACCTTTGTATGCTCGCAAATTATTATGCTCGAAATTCGCATTAAATAAGCAGTAGCCTACAAATGCAACCACAGAGACACACAGACACACACACACGGCGGTGTCGGTAAATGTGGACTCAAAGATTTAGGGTGCACAAACCTGCCCTCCTAAAAACTGCGAGCAGAAAGGCCAAAAAATAAATAAATAAGCATTTTTTTAGAAATGTTTGCAAAGGGAATGCCTGAATGGGATAATGTGCCAGAGAGCAGAAAACCAGACTTAGTTTAATGCAATGCAATGCTCAACTATTCCAATTATTTTGATTTTCCTTTTGCATTTTTCAGCAATTTTTCTACCATGACTTTCCCAAGACTCATCAGACGACAACTCATCGGAAAATCTACAAGAACTGTTTGGTCTGCGATACCTGCATACGCGAGCTGATGGTACTGGACGTTCCTCCCCAGGTGAGCATCGAGTTTGTACGTTAGCTTGTAATTTAATTAAAACTTCAGTTCCATGAAGTACACACACACACACTCGTGTTTTTCGTGCAAAATTTGCATTTATGTTAATCATGTTTATTTTCCTGCAAAAATATTTGCGATACACATTTTCCAGTGCATTTCACCCGGTGCATTTTTATAAGGAGGTGTTTGCGAGGGGTAGGGTGAAGGAAAAAAGTAATGGGCACATCAACAGACATTTGCCACGCCACGCCAGCTTACCGTAACAATTTATTTAATCTTTTAAATGAATTTATGTAAAATTGCCGCAGACGCGAAACGTAGAAGCAGACGCAGAGGCACAGACACAGCTGCAGCGGGGCACAGTTTGAAGCATGATGCATAAATATTCAGCAGCAGACTTCTTGTATCTGATTTGCATACCCTGTAGTCACAAAGGGCAGGCGAAAGGGGAGGTTCGAGGGTCGCTGGCAAGTAGTAAGCTTATATCAAATTTTATGATATGTATTGATGAAATGCGCTAGAAAAAGCTTGCGAGGCTATGTTTGATTGCTCTAAGTAGTTTTTTGGATGTGTATGTAAAATATTCAGCTTGTGCTCTCACAACTCTCAATATGGATCTATGAAATTATTAGCTAGCAATATGGGGTATCTGTGGCTCGTGCATGGAATTCTGATGCTGGCTTGTGTTCCCTTGTTAATTTTGCGCTGGCTGGCGTTGCGCCTGCTGTGCCGCCTGTCAGTTCTGTCTAGACTCAAGATGCCACTGCTGGGCTTTCATTTCTGACATGGATTTTTCTTTTATGCTCCAACACCAACTCTGCGGGAGCAGAGCAGCAGCAGAGCAGCTCAGCTCTCCACAGACCACATTTGCCTGAAGCCGACGCCAGTTGAGCCCCAACGTCAGGTCGATCTGCTCACTGAGTGGGGTACTAACTAACCACTACACCCTCCAGGGTACTTACTAGTCAGGCAGTCAGTCGGTCTTATATGCCCTATACTAAGTAAGATAATTTAACATAATATTTTCGTGCGCGTCGTTTACTTTATTAAATTCCCTCTGGACGTGGCCATTCAACGTGGGGAAAGCCGTATCATAATTCCGATATTGCAACAATGTTTGTCGTGCGGGTTTATTTTATTAATTTTTAATTGCCTCGAAACGGCTGCACGTGTTCGCCCCCGCCTTCTTCTCCATCCGTTCATGGGTCGACCTCATATCTGTCTGCACTCGTTTAAGGGCGACCATTATTCGCATGAAAGCTCAATTATTGCCAGCTATAAAGTTTGCGCCCGAGTGCCATACTTTGCGTGCTAGTATGTGTGTGTCCGTGTTTGTATGTGAGTGTGTGTGTTACTGAGCTGTGGCCAGTTGTGTGTTTATATACTACATATTTGCATGTAGACCGAAGCATTTCACGTATATCAAATGGAACCTTAGAACCGCAGTTGCCTTGGACATGCTCGGACTGACCGTCAGAACAAACATCACACGAAACCGACAATTAGTAAGCTCCTCCTCGGCTTGTATATCAAGGCGGTTGGGCCCTTCCCAGTGATGTACTAGTCAAGCGATTCGGTGGTTTGTCTGTGGCTTGGCCTGCAATTCTTTGCAACATCAAAAATTTATAGCGCAGTCTGTCGACAGAATGTTCCGAGTTGCCTTCGAGCAATGCCACAGAATGCAGCAAGAGGCAAAAATAAGCAAACAAAAAGAAATGTTGCAAGTGAAGGACAATCAGTATTCTGAATGCACTTGGAGAAAACTCTGTACACATATAGGTATAATTAAAGTTGAGCTCAACCTCTTACCAAATTTTAAGCAATACGAAATTAATAAGTATACCATATACTAATCTGATTTCGTTAAAATCTTCAAGGGCTTAACTCACATGCTTCCCAGCTTATTCGACCTTAAATCTTGAAGACACTTTCCGTTTATGTTTAAATTCATATTTTACTGGAACTGTAAGAAAAAAGCTCCCGTTTTTATCAGATACTCATAAAAGAGCAGGTAATAAGCTGTGGAATCTCGTTTAAATATATTGCATGCATAAATTTAAATATTTTCATTTTTTCCCTTCCACTCGGGCCATGTAACCTCCATGACAAAGTCGTTTTGTGCTCTAGCGACAAAGGCGGTACACAGCGTAACAAAAAGCGAAATCAGGGGTTTTTGTACACGGTACATATCCCTATAGTTGTCTTGCTATAAATATCAACGCTTGCCACGAAAAAACGGTCGAGAAACAAAAGAGCCGCGTAAAAGTAGAACAAGAAATTTGTATTGAAAGAGTTGACAGGCGGGATAAGGCAGTTGCCATTCAGGCGGTCGGCCAGCATCCATTGTCATATTAACTACGGCCAGTGAATGCATCTGTCTCATCCTTTCGCCGTTGCAGCGCAACCAACCAGCCACACCACTCTCTCCGCAGCACTCTTTTGCCCTTAACCACCCGTCGCGATGCTGCTGCTGCTGCTTCCTGCCACCCATCGACCAACAGCTTTCAATTTATTCATGTCCATTTTGGCGTGAATTTGTTTTCTATACCCTGCACCCATTAGTAAGCAGAAAAAAACGGGATCGTTTTGGGCAACATTCACTGTAGAGCTGCAAAAATACAAAAAAATTTTTAACTTGGGTTACATGTGCAAATTTCCTTTAAATTTTAAATATTTGTTTTTAGATAAATATAAATATAAACAAATATAAATACAAATTTAAATATGCCAAATTAGTTTTAGCAGGCGAGCCCAATAGGGCACAATGTTACGATACAAAGGTCATAAAGGGGTGGCTAGGTAGCCCCGTTTACCTCAATAAAGTATAATAATAATAATAAAAAATTAGTTTGTAAACTTGACTATATTCTATAAAACAGTTTTTACTATTTCAAATTAGTTCTTTGGATTTGAACTTTTTCTCCTGACTACATGGTATTTTTAGCACTTCCGCTGCGCACTCTCCTCACTTTTACTTTGTCTACTTTCTTGTTTTCTTTGTGTTTGTGATTCTTTTTTGTCATCCATTGTGTTGCCCAAATAGCTGCCAGTCGCTTTCTAAGGTGAGGGCCGGCATGCCCGGCCGACTGGCCGACCAGCTGACCATCTGAACCACTCGAACCACCATCCCACTGGCTGGTCAACCAACCGAACCGGGTCTGTTTATTGTGGTGAATTTTTCATCGTCAAGTGCAATGCCTGCCAGTTATAACTCAAAGTCTCCACTCTAATGGTTTCCACTTGTACAAACGGCATTTTGTTCCCAAACAGATTTTCACTAATACGCACACACACTCGCACACAGACACACACATGCAGAGCACACTCTGTGTTGGCGGCCACCTAGTTGGCTATTGTATGTTTTAAGTGGCCACCGCAAGGGGACAACTTGAAATGACAATTTATAGAGTGCACAGACATGAGTGTGCGCTTCTATGTGCGCATGTACATATGTGTTTGTGTGCTGGTGACGGCTTCCTGGCGGCCATTTTGCTTCATTTATTGAAACGGAACAATGGATGCTCTCGTGCCCGAGGCCCAGAAGGTCAAAAATGCTCTAAAGTATCGCAGCAAAATTTGTCGAGTCGAGATAAGAATTTGCAGAATGTTCTTTTCGCGGTTTGAGGTTAGGACACGATAAATAAAGCTGTTCAATAATGATCAATACGTGTGTACCCTGTAGTTTGGCTAAGAAGGTGTCTGGTTTGGGCTTAGGGTCTTATAATTAAAGCATTTAGGAAGGATGAACGTGTTATCAAATAAAATGGGTCGATGAGTGTGTACCCTGTAATTTGGCTAAGAAAGAGTTTGAAGAGTTGAAGATCTGTTTGCTCTTTTGAAAGTTTGTATTGCATTTGAGTTTGCTCAGGTAAGGTTTGCTCAATTGTATAGCAGTTGTGGTAATTTTATAAAGGTTCTGGTACGAAGGTTTCGAAATTTATTAATATGAATACAAGTTTATGTCGTCTTTAAATCTCAAGCTTGATTTGGCTGACAATGTCAACTCTATCATAGAAGTATCTAAGTTACCTAAGCCTAAGCCAAATTAGAAACCTTATGCTATTGCAATACTGGGTATCCTTCCTCAACTCTCATGGTCTTTGCTCAGCCTAATTAAACGCAAACAATTTGAAGAGCTCGCAACAGTCAAGCGGAAGCAAGAAATGCTGTAGCGGATTCCATTTTGTTCGCCTTCAAGTGTGTCGCATTACTTATAATTCCTGCTACAATTAATTAACTACTCGTCATTTCAATTAATTAATTGGATTAGCTGCTATGTTTAGACAGCAACACAGACATAGACCGGCCGCACGGGGACGGGCCCGCAACTTGGCAATTTCGTGTTTATCTTGGAGAGCAGAGATCTCCCTGCGAGTACTCGCAGCGCGCCCGAGGGCGCCACAATCTCGAGAGATATCTGGGCCAAGATGCAGCGACAGCAGTGGCAGCAGTGGTAACAACAACAACAACGAGAACAATGACAATTATAAGTAGCAACAATCAGTTGGGCAGTCGGACAGCTCGGACAGCGGCGCCAGCACCATTGGCTAACGAGCTGCTCACATTGCCAGCTAACATAGCCGTTAATTAAGAAAGCAACAACAATAATAGCACCAACAGCGGGAGCAACAATAACAACAGGCAGGCGGACAGAGGAAAGCGCAAATTAAATGAAATTTAATCAAAAACGTAAATCTAGCCAACTTACTGCCGACGGCCGCACCGACGTCGACTTCGACTGGCTGCCTGCCAGACTGACACGAGCAGACAAATAGCGGTAAATCGACGGTGCCAGCAATTGCTGGAGGAGTGCAGGACGCGGAGCGGCACTGAAGCTGCTGAAGGACAGGCCAGACGGAATGGTGCCAAGGCGCGTGGGCTCTTAAGCTGTCCGCCAACATTTTTAATAGCGCGCTGCTGCTCTTTCAGAAGCTGCGTCTATTTCTAGTCTTGCTACTCTCGCTGCCCTTTGCCCGCTGCTTTCTTCGTCTGCTTCTGTTTCAGTTTTCGCTTCCATTTTCATTTGTCTGGCCCCTTGGCGTCTCTTGGCTTGTCTGGCCCTTGTTTGCGCCTAAAATGCTGCAGCGTAAATTTAATTATAACGTTTATTTACGCTCCAGCCGAGCTTCGCTTCTATTTCCCAAGCTGCTGATTACCCGCCTTCGCCTGTCTCCCGCCTCCTGCCACCCGTTGCGTGCAACATTAACAAAGCAAAATACAGCCTGGAGGGGGCGCCAAAGGGCAAGGGTTTCCAACGCAGCGTGCTGCGACCACATTTTACAGATTTTGCAGCTTTACAGCGTCTTAGCTTCATAAAGCTAATGCATGCCGACTGCACATTATAGTTGCTTCAACTTGCCACACGTTCTTGCTGCTTGCCACAGACTGCTTTCTGCCTTCGAATTGCTCAAATGCGAGCGACTCTAGATAAACACAGAGCAGAGTCCAGCTGCAGAGTTCAGAAGTTACATGTGCACTCGAGTATGAGATACCCTGTGCCCGGTACAACTGCAAATAACTTGTGCAAGAGCAGAGCTTATTTTAAATTCTAATTTGAATATGTTCGAGTTACGCGTTTCTACTCGAATGTCAAAGATTTCCAGCTCTAAGTTGTCAAGTAACTGACGAAAGGATCAACAGTAATCAATAGGAATAACGATAGCAAATGTATATGCAATACATTATTTAATTAATAGAGAATGCTTTAATTGGCCATGAAAAGAATCGAAATGTAAATAAATCTGGGATATCATTGGGAAAACGTACAAAGTGTAGATTCAGCGAGCCAAATTTTTAAAAAAGGTTAGGTTGTTTGGTAATGGCATATCGATTTTGCATTCAAATTTCGGGCTTCGCTTGTGAAGTCAAATGGACTCGTATCTGGAAACACTGCATATATGACACCCAAGCCCGTCAGACGACCATAGACTGTTGATACGGATAAAAACATGAATATAGTGGATCGATATAGTCATGCGACTATTAGAATCATTGCAGAGAAGCTCCTACTAAGCAAAATAAATAATCGTCAAAAATCTATGAGGAACCTGGTATATCATTACCAAACAACCTAAATAAGTACTATATATGGAAAAAGACAGCATTATTTGGGTAATTAATACAATACTGTGTGTATAGACATAATTAAATACATTATAAAATACATCAACAAAATACTACTATTTTACTGTACGTATAAACGAAGGACCACTAAATATATTAAAAATAAATCAACCTGCTTAAGCTTTATTGAAATCCTCAAAGCCGTAGCTTTGAGCATATCCAGAAGGAAGAGGTTCAGCAGCTGCTCCGACAAATAATTTTTGAAAGCGCCTATAGCGCAAAATAGCACGATTGGATTTTGCTTTATATCCTGTATATATTCAGATAGAGGCATTTCTGACTGCACCTTGCGATTTGAGGCAAAGATACATTTTGATTTCGAATTGTCTGCCATTTAATTATTTAAAATTAAATTGCGTTCTGCTGGGGCGTTCGATTGAATTGCTTTGTTCAGTGTAATTAAGCAGTAATAATGTGAACACGATATTTGTGCTATTTTCCATATATCGCTAAGTACACAGAGCTTTATTTAAACCAGCAGTTGTAGCCACAGCCACAGTAAATCATACTTCTCATATTGCAGCTGCAGCCCTATCTGCATCTGTTCCAGTAGCTGTTTCTGTATGTGTGCTTGTACTGGCACATAGATATACGCAATACTAATTATTATTTACTGCAGCTGCCACCGCATTTATTTGTCGTGCAAGGGTATTAACATTTAATGCCATCGCGAAGACCGAGTTAAATAATAGTCAGAAAAAAAAAAAGTAAACAAGTGAGGAAAGCTACAGTTGAGTGCACTCGACTGTAAGATACCATTTACCTTCGGCTGTTAAAATAAATTCTTTATATTAATTACTTTTATTCGGCGAACTAATAACGACGCATCCCATATTTCAAATGCACATGCATTGACGCTAATGGCACATGCCGACTGCACGCTGACTGCGCATCTCACACATTGGGTCCCAGGTTCGAATCCCAGTCAGTCCAGGTTTTTTTTTTGAATTGCTAAAAACAATTGGTCTTTCTTATTTTTTCGAACTCGCGACCTCACGAGTCTAGAACTTGCAAGCCAACCATCAGACCACACACAGTTTTGCAATGCGGTCGGAAAATGAGACTGATGCCGGCCTTCCGCTGCGTCGGTTCAATGTTTATGGTCCGATCGGGTTGTTATTTATAGGGTAGATCAGTACTATGGTCACCTACGAGAATGTCAAAAAAATGTTTTGTTATTTCTCTACTTTTCTTATTAATCAATTAAAACGATTTATGGGGGCGGTGGGCGTGGCATCCAAAATCTGAAAATCTAACTTCTGCATAATGTTGCAAGACACTTCCTACCAAATTTGGTGCATTTATCTCTTTTCGTTATTGAATTATTTGCAAAAAATCGAAAAACGCATTTATCGATTTACGGAGGCGGTGGGCGTGGCACATCAACTTTGAAATAAACTCGATCTGAGTAGTCAGTCGTCGCGTAGTCAGTGTGCAGTTGGCATGTGCCATTAGCGTTAATGCATGTGTATGTCTTCGAAAATATGCGATGCGTTGTTATTCGCCGAATAAAAGTAATTAATATTAAGAATTATTTTTTAACAGCGAAAGGTAAATGGTATCTTACTGTCGAGTGCACTCGACTGTAGCTTTCTTCACTTGTTTTAGTTCTCTCTACTATTAGATACCGTTCAGCATAGAAATGCTATATTTATGTTAGCTTTTATGCTTTTATAAATTTTGTGTTTATTTAGCAATGGGAATACAATCTACAACAAAGATCAACATTATAGTTAGCTAAATATCTGACAAATAGGGAAAATCTAGCTTGGACGAACAGGCAGACTAGCATGGCCAAATCGACTTGACTACCGGTGCTGATCAAGTAGATATAAATATTTTGTATGGCTTGCCATGCCACATTTGCACATCACTAATATACCATTTTTAGGCTTTGAGGGTGAATGGTTTCAAAATGCATTAAAATATATCGCTTATTTGTTTGCCCCATCAAATACTGAACGCCAGTTTGTTTTACTCTCTCCTCAGTCTATATCTCTCTCTGATTCTCTCTCTAACTGTCTCTCTCTTTCTCTCTCGCATTTGCTTTTCATATGCGGGCCCAAATAATACCCAACGAAAATACAAACCAACGACGATGAAACACAACATTGACACACATGATACGAACATACACACATCCGCACACTCACATAAAATACACACACATATGCCGTGTTTGGCGACGACGCTGATGAAAAACAAACACTCAACAAATTGGCATGGCAATCTCGCCAGAAGCGATTTCCGGCTGATAACTTTGCTGAATGGAATAATGGACATCCGCTGGGGCTGCGAACGGTGCACGCTTATGTTCTAGTCTACGACATGGGTAATTTGGAAACATTTCAGGTAGGTCAATCCGCCAGCCCTGACTAGAGTTGCTAACAAGCCTTCTCTGTATGCGTGTGTATTTGCTCGTTTTGCAGTACTGCCGCTCCATCAGAGATCAAATCTTGGACAGTTTCAGTCATCGTGATTTTAGCATAATTGTGGTTGGCAATAAATATGACAATGTGACTGAGGCGCAGGCCAACTCGCAGGTGAGTACCAAATCAAGCTCGAATATGAGGCAGTGGTATTATAATTAGCATTGTATGCTGACTTTAGTGTTTTATTTTTTTAAGTTTTCTGTAAAAATATCAAATTTGCAGGACTTATGACTTTTGATTATCGATTTGCAGATAAAAAAGATTAAATTTTTGGTAAAATGTTAAAATTATAAAAAAAAACGACCGTAAGATACCATTTACCTTTGGCTGTTAACAAATAATTACTTTTATTCGGCGAACTAATTAACGCTTCGCATATTTTCGAAGTGGCACGATAACTGTGCGTGCGTGCACCGGGCCTCTGCTACTGTGTTGGAAACTTCTCACGCCTATAACTTCTGTATTTATTGTTCGATCGGATTTAAATTTATAGGGTTTATAGGGTCAATATTATGAGTATCTACAATAATAACTAAAAAAAATATAAAAATAAAAATATAAAAAATAAAATAAATCTATAACATTTCTACTTTTTCTATAATTCGATTTATCGAATTTCTGAGGGCGGTAGGCGTGGCATCCAAAAGTTGAAATTTCGCATTCTGTGTAATGTTACCAGGAGCCTATCTTTCAATTCTGGTGCTTCTGTCTTTTCTAGTGTTCTAATAATTCAAACAAGTGAAGAAAGCTACAGTCGAGTGCACTCGACAGTAAGATACCATTTACCTTTAGCTGTTAAAAAATAATTCTTAATATAAATTACTTTTATTCGCATCTTTTCGAAGTCAAATACACATGCATTAACGCTGATGGCACATGCCGACTGCGCGCTGACGACTGTGCGTGCGCAGTCGGCATCGGCGTCGGCGTCGGGCCTCAGCTGCTGTAAGGGAAACTTCCCGTGCCTATAACTGCTGTGTTTATTGTCCGATCGGATTTAAATTTAAATTTAAATTTAAATTTATATTTATAGGGTTGGTTGATATTATTATTATCTACAATAATACTAAAAAAATGTGGAAACTTTTCTACTTTTCCTATAATTTGATTTACCGATTTACGATTTTTTTTTTTTTTTTGGGGGGGGGGGGGGGTAGGCGTGGCATCCAAAATTTGAAAATCCGCATTCTGCGTAATTTTACCAGGGACCTAACTTCCAAATTTGGCTTCTAGCTTTTCTGGTGTTCTTATAATTCAAATAATTCGTTTTTTAGGGCGCCCACCGCCCCAAAATCCAAATCCAAAAGTTTAAAATCCAACTTCTGCATAATGTTGCAAAAAAACCCTCCTATTAAGTTTGGTGCGTTTATCTCTTTTCGTTATTGAATTATTTGCAAAAAATCGAAAAACGCATTTATCGACTTACGGTGGGCGTGGCACATAAAGTTTAAAATAAACTCGATCTGCGTATACAATACACGCACACTAAGTCTAAGTCTCTAGCTTTTTTAATAGCTGAGATCTGTGCGTTCATACAGACGGACAGACGGACAGACAGACGGACATGACCAAATCGACTCGGCTATTGATGCTGATCAAGAATATATATGCTTTGTATGGTCTGCCACGGCTCCTTCTGCCTGTTACTTGCATTTTTACAAAGTTAAGTTAATATACCATTTTTTACCCATTTTCAATGGGTAAATGGTATAAAAATTCGTTTTATATGGGCGATGGTCGTGGCATCCAAAAGACTAAAATCCAACTTCTGCATAATGTTGCAAGACACCCTTCTCCCAAGGTTGATGCTTTTATCTCAGGCTTTTATCTAGGCAAACATTTAATCATATTTATTTTGGCAAAATTCTTGAACTAACTTTAGTACTTCTCGCTCATTTCCAGGAGCTCAAGGATATCTCGACGCTGGTGCGCAAACATTGGCGCTGCGGATATGTCGAGTGTTCGGCGCAGTGAGTAGCATCGACATACGACTCACCGCATTATACTCTATACGAATTGTGTGTGTGTGTATTTTTCAGATACAACTACAAAATCGGCGACGTTTTCCGTGAGCTTATGGGCTGCAGCAGCGTGGGCATCACCGGGACCGCGGGCGGTGGTCTCGTTGGCACTGAGTTCTCACAATCAACTAGGAATAAAGGACGCTGTACAATACTCTAGCAAATGCTGCATAAGTTTTTTAAGCAAACATTTTGATCTACCACCTCTGCCGCCCCTCACCCCCCTCGCATAATGGCCGGGCCGGGCAACAACACTTTCGCTTCAACGGACTCGCATTCTGCTGGGACGTACCACGGCGCGTATGCGTGCTCAGCTCAGCTCTGCTTCAGCTTCGATTCGGCAGCAACAATGAAGTCCCCGGCGAGCACTTGCTGATGCATATTTTAGCATATATAAGTGAGCACGCGCACCCACACACACAGATACACACACACTCAGACATTTTATATATTTGGTAGTCGGCACTCTTTGCAGGTTGGTTTCTTTTCTTTATCTAGCTTCTGCGTCCTCTATCGCTGTCTCTCTCTCCCTCTCGCTGCTGTCTCTCGGCCTGCCTAGCTTGCTCTCCCCTGTTGGTCATTTTCTTTGCCGTTTTTGTTTGCCATTATTATAACATTTCGCCCGTCGTCTCGTTTGAGGCAGCGCTGCCAACATTTAGCCAACAGTCATTGCAGTTGCAACATTTTCGTCGGCAACTTTTTATGCATTCCCCATTTGCAATTCAATGCCTCAAAGCTGTTCATTGCAGCCATGAATATGCAACCAAATCAACAACAACAAGAACAACCAGAACAGGAACCCCAAGAACAAACACTGTGAGAGGAAACACTTCTTGTGCGAGGAAAAGTAGTAACAATTGAAAATGCTGCCATTGCAAAGTTTTATTCAGAGTGCGTTCTCGTTTCGTTCGGTACGTAATAGGCAATTAATCCCACCATAATTTACAATACATTTTACGAATGAACGAATTACATGTTGTTATTCACACGAGGAAATCGTAGGATGCGCTAGAAAAAATGGTATACTTATACGGTAGCTATACTTAAGACATGCATACATACTTAGTAGCTATATACACACATACTGGCATAGTTATATACCAACTTATATACTATAACGATTCATTAACGTTGTGATCATTTCAAGAATTAGTTCTAAGCGCCTGACGCTGCGAAACGTCAGTTGAGGTCAAGTAAAAAAGCTGAAAACAGGCCTATAACGATTACCTAATGCTCGGTATGTTATCGTTTAGGTTTGAATAAAAAAGTCAAGTAAGGGCAGATTTGTTCGAGCGCAGCAGTCCGAAGAAACTGCTCGAAAAAGCCTGATCATAAGTAGAAATATTTTGAAGTGAAATAATTTTGAAATGCTTGCATCTGCGTAGAGTCTTCTTAGGAATTACGCGAATCGTTGCGAATCGTCGCATTGCTGCCTTTAAAAAAGTTCTGTGCCATTGACGTTCGATAGGCATGCTTCCGAGAACCGAGAATTCGACTCTGAAATATTGAACATAACTTAAGCATCAAGCCTTAAATTTGAGCCCGAAACTTATTCAAGCGATTTAGGCTAAGATTCAAGTTCGAATAAGCGCACAAGAAAAACAAACCGATTGTGTTATTATTTTTAGTCTTACTTACCGCATAGAGCAGATTCCACAGTATATCTGTACGATATATATGTGTACATATTGGTCAATACTTGCGATTCCCTTGATTTGTAGTGCTAGAGGGATATCGACTTGATCGTTAGGTTATTTCCAGTTCTCGCCAATATACTGCTGACATATGGTAAATACATACTACATACACACAACTATTTGCAACTACTTGTAGTGCTACTTAGTATTATATATACACTAACCTCACAACAGATCTACGTAACTCTATACCGAACTCTTTCTTTACCTCAACAACACTCGAAAGATAAGCAATCAAGTCTGACTTTGTACATAGAGATTTCAAGAACTTTAGTAAGCCACAAGCTAACTATAGCACACACACACACACATACATACTAATGTTAGGATACGAAAAGGAACGATCGGAACCGAGATCAGACAAGATGATGAACACGTACATTTTCGGAATTTATTAAAGGGTAAAACCATAGGCAATAATTGAAACTCAACGGAAGCGACTTAAATAATAACCACACTATATCGATGAGCATAAGCATAAATATCAAATTGTAGCATTGCGATTTCAAGGCAATGTCTCACCTCTCGTACGACATTAGCATTGGTAGAACGAGAATCGACAAGCGATCGATTTACAGCCAAATTCGCTGACTTGTTCCAGTGTGTTTAACAGACTCTCTTGAATTCCCGCAACGAAATTACTCTCGGAAAGCTGGAAGGCTTAGTTATGAAACGAGTGGGCAAGGGGACACATACCTAGACACTTATATACGTATTGTATATAATAAACTACGTGTACATGCATTTGGTTGGGATTTTCTTTTATGATTTCGGACATTTACGGATTCGTCAAAATGGCTGTTAATTTTTGAAAATAAATAACGCTAAACGCTAAAAAGAAAACACAATAATTACAAGTGAAAAATTTAAAATATATGAGAAAAGACAAAAACAAAACAAAGCGGAGATTAACAAAAAAATATTTGCTGTTGAATTATATTTAAGCGACGCGTTGCCTGCAACAGTAAAACTAAAGTATTTGTAGTTATGTACTCGAAAAGTAATAAGCATTCAAATAGCAACAATTATGAATTAAATGCAATATGCTTCAGCCGCTTATTGTTTGTTCAGAGCGTTCAGAGATGCATTAGGATTAGGTAAGAGAACGTTCTTATTATTAATGTTAATATTATTATTACGATTATTATGTATTATTATTGTGACTATACATTCGGGCATATACAATACAATACTTAAATATACATACATACATACATACATATGTAGGGCAAAGATCTCTTTTTTTAAACGAAGCGCGCGAATGCAATAGCGTATATTACGTATACGTACGTATGATTGATATTATATTGACATGATCTACCCACAAATAAGAAGCGAAAGAAACACCGCAACTAACTGTTAAGCAATGCAATACAAAGCCTCGACCCGTAAATCATTGTACTAGTCCCAGTCAATAGCTGCATTCACATAAAGGAACATACATATACACATACATGTGCATATGTATGTTACCACAGATATTGTGACACGCGTACGAATTGTGTTTGCAGAAAGTATGTAACGACTAATCCGTTAGAAATGTAGAGAATGTTTTTGGAAAAACCGCGAACAGCAGTAATAAATGAATAATAGAATAAAGTGATAAAAAATACAAATGAAATCTTTTAATCTTTTGCATAAAAATAAATGCACTTGCAGTGGGAATTTCAAAGAAAGGCTTATGGTGAATTGATGATGGGGAGGTTCCCCTGAATTCTTTTAAAAAATCGATTGTAAAAACTTTTTCTATTTCAATGTCAACAATAGGTCTTGTTCTACAGTTCCGATTGCCTTAGTTAAAAAATGTTTGGAAGTAAATACATTTTTACATGACCTATACATTAAATTGAGATACATAATTATTTATTTATAAGTTTAAAGCCATATTGAAGATAAAAAGAGGTTAAATGTCTAAGAACATTCTTAGACCTGTTTTATTTTTCATCAAAATTGATTAAAACCAGGTTTATGGAATTTTTAATAAATTATATCAATGTTTTATTTCACTTTATTACGAGAGGACCTGCTTAACGACATTTTGAAATTAAAAAAATTATTTTCTAAATAGTGACAATAATACTGTCTTCTCAGATTAAAAAAAAAAAAAACAAAAATTTGCTTAATTTTCGACCAAAGCCTAAATCCTAAACCTTCCCTTATACGATGCTCGCCACTTGAATAGGACACCTCTAAACTCAATTTTCAAACGTAAATTTCTGCCTAACAAAGCCACCTAGGAACATCATTTTGGTTTTTAAATGAAGTTTATTTAAATGTTGTAATGTGACAAAAATTACAACATTTTTCAAAAATTGTAAGTATAAAAAAAAATGATTAAACAACAAGTAACAAATTTTCGAGTCTTCATTTTGCACCACTTGAATAGGACATTTTAACTAAAAAACATTTTAGAATTTTCTTACTATTTTTCGATGATTAATATTACTTAAAGTAGAATATATTAACATATTTTGTAACAAAAAAAATCTTTTTGGATAGTGTGTTGTTCAGTAAAATACACGATAAATTTCGTTTCTCTGTTTATTCCGCGTTTCAATTTTGTGCTTTCTTAGCGCGTCTACTTTTCACAAGTGTTTTGCATTGTCAGTATGACCAACTTATAACAAAATCAAAATACCAATACTTTTTTCAAATTAAATACTAAATTCTTACATCCTCCCTCCCCGTGAATCATCCTAGGATTCACCACTTAACTGAAGTTTAATCAACTTGGACGTTGGCCGGCGTAGCACGTTATCTTCAGTTTTGACGTCGGCAGAACGAACTTGTTGATCCTTCCCGACAAACACTTTTACGACTCTTCCTTTTTTCCAAGTACTCCTCGGTGCAGTGGCGTCCATAACAAGCACTAAGTCGTCAACTTGAAAGGGGGTTGTTTTATGATGCCATTTAGTTCTACACATGAGTTGAGGGAGATATTCAACTATCCACCTCTTCCATAAGCGATCCTTAAGGGCTTGAGCGATCCTCCATTGTTTCCTTAGGCAAATAGCTTTATCGTTGGTTTTGGGCGTATTAAATTTAGCGTCGCTTAGACGTTCCTTGTTTAAGCCAACGGATAGAAGACGCTGAGTGAATTGCAATTGTACTTTCTTCTGGTAGCATTTGTAAAAATATAGAGAATTGTTAAGTTAAACAGAGTTACAACTGGCACCTCAGTTTAGCAAATTATATCTATTTGCTGATTGTTTGCTGCATATTCTCGGATCGAGCAGAAGTTGCCCTTGTACACGTCCGGTGCGTGCTGCGACGTTACATGGTTCTCCCCATTTTCTGCGGAATTGATAACTAATATCGGTTCGCTATTGTCGGTATGCTCGGATTTGTTTTCGCAGTTGACCTGCGACTTCTTTACGGGCGCTACAGCATCGGAATCGGCTACGGCTGCTGGCACCTGGTTGCTCGCATCATTGCTGGCGGGTGTTTCGTCGGCCACAGCTGCGTTTTCTGCTGACGTGCTGTCAGCTTCTGCTGATGCGCTTTAGATTGCTGGGGCCAAAACAACGGCTTCTTTTTGCTAGATGCTGTCTGTGCTGGTGATTTTGCCGATTCTTTTGACTCCTTATGCAAAGTTTTCATTTTGTGCGTGTTCCCGCACAGAGCATTTCGCTTCTGCTCCGTCTCTACGACGGCAGCTTCGTCTGCGATCTCCTTGCGGCTGTGTGCACCTAGTTTGCTGGCTGCGGGTGAGTGGCTGGGTGCTGGCATTGGAGTTCCGACTTCAACAGTTGGCGGGGCTTCGACTTCCAACTTAGACACCTTACGTCGTGCAGGTGCACGCGTTTTGACCTTAACAGGAGTTGCCTCTGGGGGCTCATCTGTATCGACATCGGTGGGAGTTTCTTTGTCCTTACGGCGTCTCGGAGTAGCCATCCGCGATGCTGAATCGACAAGTCGCTCGAAAGCCTTAGCTGTTGGATGACGTATACGTCGTCCGCGTGATGTACCTGGATTTTCATCGTCTGACGTTTCATTGTATTTCTTGCGCGGCACATTGCGCCCTTCTCGTTTCTGCATACTCGTTGGCTCTGGCAGAGTTACGGTGTTGAAATTAGGAGTCTTTGGCTGCCCTGCTGGTTCCACTTTTCGAACTGGTGTTTTTCGCTTTGGCGTTTCAGTTTCCTTGGTAGGTGTTGCTGCTGCCGTAGCTTTTCTGCATGCAGTCTGGTGAATTTTGCCTGCCGATGGCTGCTTGTCTTCATTCGAGGTTTCGTCGTAGTTCTTCCGTGGCAGATTGCGTTCTTTTGACATTCGCTGACCTGGACCATAAGCTAACCATCCCAGCTTCGTGTTAATAGCTACTGGCTGTGTAGTTTCTTTTTCTACAATATTTAGCGGCAACCCTAGATGAGCATTATCAAGCCCGATTAATAAAACTGGCTTGACGTGGGTATAATCAAAGATTGGTAGGTTGGCGAGGTGTTCATATTGATACCTTGAAAAAGACTGTGCTGGCAAATCTAGGTTCTTTACAGTTTGTACGCCTTTTAAATCGTAATGTACTTCAGCGTGTACACCGGCTATTTCAAGTCTTACTCTTTTCGACATTTCAATATTCTTTTTGTTATCATACCACTGTAGAGTTAATGGAAATGGCTTGCCCTTTAAGCCCAATTGTTCTGCGATAACTTCCTCCAACAAAGTTACTGCACTTCCGTCGTCAAACATGGCGAATGTTTCCATTTTTCCATTTGGTCCATACAAATTAACTGGGATGATTTTAAATAGGTATGGAAGAGCGTCTGCATAATTTGGATAGCAATTGAGTAAAGGCCTTGAACTCGTGGGTTGAGGAAATTCCGTGTGTGTAGAATTGTGCAGACTAACATGATGAGAATGGTGGCAACCTTGAATTGCGCAAATTCGCTTGTTTCTGCAAACCTGCATGTTATGCCCATGTTTAAGGCATGCGAAGCACAAACGTTTCTCCTTCACAATTTCCCATCGCGATTTGACATCAGTTTGTTCATTCCAAATTTTGCATGAGTCCAAATTATGTTCTCCTTTGCACAAAATGCAGCCTAAGACTGTGTGAGTATTCGCGATAAATACTGGTTTCGAGTTGCATGTAAGTAATTGTCTTCCGGAAGCATTCACCACTGCTGGTAATCGACTAACTGTTTTTGCAGTAGAACTTAACCAAGAGGAAAAATCGGCGATAGAGGGAGATACGGCTTTACTCTCTGCGCTTTTGAGCCATTCCATCTGTAGATGAGTTGGAAGTTTTGTAAGAAGTTCTTCTAATAAGATTGGGTTATGTAAGTGCTCGTTGTGGTTGGACGCTGATAAAAAATTAACTACTCCACGAACATTCGTTGAGAAGGTTACAATCTGTTCAGGCTTATTATAAGGCACCTTCGGAAATTCCCGAATTTTTATTAGCTGCGTGCGAATAAGTAATTCTGGCCGACCAAATCTGAGCTCTTCCATGACATTTCGTACGTTGTCGGGATATATGAGTAGGGATGCCACTATTTCTTTGGCTTCCCCAACTAAGCATTTTCGTAAGCGCATCAGATTTTGTAAGCTGTTGTACTGAAAAAAGGTTGTGGAATCATCAAAGCTTCTTTTGAAGAGCGGCCATTCTTCCGTATTTCCAGCAAACACCGGTAGATCATGAAGGACATGATTCGCGTACAAAGGTGGATGATGAACGACTGCGGTGGTGTCAGCATTATTTTCTTCACTCGCTATATGTTTGTTCTCATCAAGTTGCGTATCGTGTGCACATTCAAATTGCTTCGATGGTCGATCAGTAAGAGATTTAATTTCGCGTTGATTATTTTGTATTCCTAAATGCGCATTTCGGATATCGTCTTTAATACTCTTTATGTCTGTTCGGAGCGCTGCTAATATGGCCACGAATTCGGAGTTGTCGCTCTTGTTTATTTTCTGTTGTGCAATTTTGTTATTTACATCCTCTTCTCTATCTTGCTGTGTCATTTCGAGTATTTTGTTGTCCGAACTTTCCTGATCAGACTCAACAGCATCTTGCTTCTCAGAGGTACTCATCTTTTTGCTTCTTAAATTGTATTGTATCATTTAGTGGATAACGTATTTTTAGCGACACGTTGGGGGTGTTTTATTTGCCCTGGCGGCTAGCTATGCCCCTGTTCATAGCCGTCTTTTGTCACTAAAATACGTTCTCCGCTTCCTGAAACAATTTTCGAACAGACTTGCAGAGTCTTAATGCGCAACGGATTCTGAGTCTACACGTGGTTGTCTTCAATGCTTCAATATTTGGCGTTCTTTCTATTCACACTTTCGCAAATTTCCGTTGAATTTCACCATGCACAAATTGCGTCGGGTCTGTGTTCTACTAACACATACACATATGTTGATCGGTGTCTCTTTTAATTTCTCTTGAATTTCATCATGCACAAATTGCGTCGGGTCTGTGACAGCAAATGTTCTACTAACACATACACAAATGTTGCTCGGCTTCTCTTTTAAACTTTATTCAAATTATGCCTACAGACAATTACGGCGTCGGGTCTGTGACAGCTATATTTTGAACTTCGTTTTTTCACAGATTGCAGATCGCGCTAAAAAATTGAGAACGCTTCACAATTTCTAAGACAAAATTGAAAGATGTTCAGTAAAATACACGATAAATTTCGTTTCTCTGTTTATTCCGCGTTTCAATTTTGTGCTTTCTTAGCGCGTCTACTTTTCACAAGTGTTTTGCATTGTCAGTATGACCAACTTATAACAAAATCAAAATACCAATACTTTTTTCAAATTAAATACTAAATTCTTACATGTGTTGAGCCACCTTTTTTGTCAAAAGCTTCACACATTCGGCGTGGGAGGAATGCTTAAAATTTTTCCAAATAATTCAACGTAATCGAGTCCCATGCTAATTTAATAGCTGCAATAAGTTCTGTAACGCTTGAATATTGCTGTCTGGATCCATATACTTGACGTGTTAGCCATCCCCACACATTCTCAATGATATTCTAGTCCGGTGAATATGGTGGCCACTTTAATAACTCCACTTCTTGGTTCGTTATATACGATTTAACAATCCAGGCCGTATGTATTGGGGCATTATCTTGTTGACAAATCCACTTTACATTTTCAAAAAGTGTTTGGAAGTGTAGAAAGGCTTCTTTCAATATACCATTATAGCATAATGCATTCATGGTAGTTGGAACAAATTTAAGCTGACAGGTGCCTTAAGAAGAAATGGCCCCACACCATAATACCTACAGCACTGCTGTATAACTTATCAAGATGGTGTGGCTTTTTTCGAAGATCATGAAAATAGTAGCTGTAGCCATCGGAACCCTCCAGGTTAAACTTTTTTTCGTCTGAAAAGACGATACGATACTACTCCGAAATCCAGGTCACATATGCGCGAACGAAATCAGGCGCTGCAGCTTCCGAACCTGGTTAAGATTTGATTTTTAGTCTCTGCAGGTATGGAGCATTATCGATGGCACGAAGCATGGTTGTCAAACTTGATTTAACGTCACATTTTTGTCATATCTTTGCCAAAGAGTCGTGCGAATTGAAAGTTTTTTTATTATAAATCGCTTGTCCGCGCTAAAAAGTACACTGAGTGCGGTCCTTCATGTTTGTAAAATTGGTTACCATGTGACGGCTCCTGTCGTATTTTTTTTTTTTTTTTTGATATTTTGTTCAGAATCCTTGTAGGCTTGAATTTTCCTTTCTACGCCTCGGATATTTATTTTTAACTTCCCGATTTAGGGAAGTTATTTTTATTTAATTTACTCTTCAAATAAATCAAAAAGCCCAAGTAACTTACAATTCGTGAGCTTGTGCCAACGAGACCGACAGAATAAAATGCATGTCCTATTCAAGTGGCGCAAAAATTCCATTGGATTTTAACGAGTGCTCACACAAAGTGCACACAACTTTATAACGGTTCTATTCCGAAACTTGGAATATACCAGAAATAGTGAAGAATGTTTGCACACAGATAATATGCAAAAATTCCATTATTTTACCACTTTGTTTTCGAGTTATGAGCCGTTGTAAAAGGAGCATAAGGGGTGTCCTATTCAAGTGGCGAGCAGTGTATAAAGTTGGACAAACTCGAATTTTGAATCCTTTTTTCCTTTTTATATTGTACATCTTCCCATTGTAATGAATAAAAAATAATAAAAACTAAAACTGTTATTTCATGAATTTTTTGATTTTGTTATCTCAGATTTTTACTTATTCTATCTATTTTGTGATAGTTTTTGTTACTCCTCTGTAGCACATATTTTTGGGAAAGAACCGTATCGACCTTATTTTGCAAGGAACACACTCCTATGTGTTTATTCGAACTCGACTTACAAATTTGCGCTTTCAATCCCCGCATTATTAGCTGAAGAATTTATTGTATAACAAGCATATTTCTTACTTTACTATCTTGCCCTCGTAATAAAAGGCTACATAGATTTTTGAAATAATGTTTTGTTACTTTTTATTTTTGCTTATCCTAAAAACAAAATTGTAATGGGATTAAAAGTAAACACAATCAATTTGGGCGCAGAGGCGTATAAATAAATCTTGGCTTAAAAAATAAATATCTAACGAACTGTTTGTAGTACATGAATGTACGTGTGAATCGTATGTACATGTCATTACATTTGCCGTGTAATCGTGTTTCTAAAATAGGATAAGATTTTTTAAAACTAACACGACTATTGCCATAGCTGCAGCGTGTCGCGCGCGATTGATAATTGAATCTATAACCCTAACTTACGCCTGTATTTATAACTAATTGAATTACTTTCAAGATAACTATGGACTGCGCGAAAAGGGCATGACCCGAGTCATAACAAACGAAGCGTAGCCACGGTGTCATGAGTAATAATTGCCGGTAATTAAAGCAAAGAGTGCAATGATAATGAACTTGAAACGAATGCCGAAGAGAGCTAATTGTCGGTAACCAGATCAATCAGATACGGCTGCATTATCTATATCACTGAGGCTGTTCGCTGCTGCTGCTGAAAGTACGACTGCGACTCAGGCGACGCGCGGCCGCTGCGATGGCCGCCTGCTCGCTATGCCCGTCTAGCAAGTGCTCGGGTAGTTCCAGAATGCTGTGCAACTGCTTCTTCAGCTGCTTCGTCTGTGGCCGCTGCGCCGGCTGCGTGGAGAGCATCTGTTGCAGCAGCTCGTACTGCTCCGGATACTGGCTAACGAAGTCCGCTGGATAATGGCCTTCCCTCAACGCACGCAGCGTCTTGATGCGCTCCATTTCGGTGGAGAAGTAAACGTGCAGCTCGAAGAATATCAGACCCAGGGAATAAATATCCACCTTGTAGTCGTAATGCTGGCCGCGCAGCTGCTCTGGCGACATGTACAGATGTGTGCCCACCTGTTGCGTATGTCGGACGCTCGAGGGCAGACCCGCGTGATCGCCGCAATCGTTGCCAGCATTGGATATATCTGCTGGGTCCGTCACTAGCCCAAAGTCGCCGATCTTGATCTGGCCATCCTGCGAGAAAAATATATTGCTGGGCTTCAGATCGCGATGAATGAGACCCTTGAAGTGCACATAGTCAACGGCATCCACGATCTGATGGAAGATATGAGCTATGTGCGTGACTCGCGTCTCGGTGCGATTGTCCCGCAGCCAATCCCGCAGGCTCTCCTTGCGGCACAGCTGCATCTGAATGTAGAGGTAGACCTTGTTGGGCTTAGCCGGCAGGCCGTTCTGCTGGCTGCCATTGGCTGGTAACACCAATTGTCCGCCATTTTGTGGTTGCGGCTGCAATGCCAGGGTCGTTGGTTTGCGCCTGGGCACCGCATTGGAATCATCCTCGGAGTCGCTTGAGTTGTTCTTGGAGCGAACTGACACGATTTGAAACGAATTGGACAGTTGATGTTGCGAGAAGTTAATGTTCTTTAAGTCGAACGAGGCCGAGTGTAAGTCTATTGAAACCGAATCGCGCTGCACTCGACGCTGTGTGTCATTCTGCACTGGCTGTGGTTTTTCCTTTGGCGACGACTCCTCCTCCTCAGTGTCCTCGTCGTCATCATCATTCGCACGCAGAGCAGCCGACTGCGACTCGCTGCGAAACTCAATGAGTGAATCGTCCTCCTCCTCCTCGTCGAAGTCCTCGTTAATGTGGTTCAACCCGTTCTCATTATGACCAGGCCCAGCTGTGCTGTTGGCCGGATCTGAGACCCATGAAATCAGACGGTTGCGGTTGTTCTGCGTATGATCCAGTATTGATGGCAAAGTGCTGCCATCGGGAGTCTCGATTTGTATGGACGTGGAGAGCTCGTGCGCCAGCAGCTTGCGATCCTCCTCCTCCTGCCAACCTGTGGGCGGCGTTTCTACCCAAGACTGAAAGAGAGTAACATACACAATGAGTTGAATTTCGACATTTCCGATGAAGCCCACTTACATGGAAGTAGCGCACTATATTGTGGTGTTCACAGCTAGCGAGAGTGCGGGCCTCTCGAAGAACACGCTGCCGGGAAGACTCCTTGTTGGGTAGCGTTATGCGTTTAATCGCATAACGATTCTCATCCAGCTTGTTCTTGGCCTCGAAGACGACACCGAATCCACCACGGCCAAGACACTGCATCAGCTCGAAGTCGGTTTGGAAGCGTGAAGTGAAGTGTTCGCCGGAGTGCGTTGTGGACTCCGAAAGGGAGCGCTGTGTGCTGCCATGGCTCCCGCTGAAACCCATGCGATTGCCGCGTTGCTGGGAATGGTGGCCAGACAAGGGCATGACGGGTCCCAGCAGAGCCTGCGTGGATGCTTCTGTTGCCTCAATGGCCGTTTGCACCGGCACATGCCGCTCAATAACCAGATACTCACGTTCCACACGCTGGTTTCGATGGCCCATGAACATGTTGAGCAGGACCGCAGAGGTGAACGCAATGACAACTATCTCCTTCCACCAGAACCACAGGGAAAGAATGACCACCTTGACGGGGGCATCGATGTCGTCCAAACTGAAGCCAAGATCGTCGTTAATGCTGTGATTCCCAGCCGACTCGTTACCGCCAGGCGACGGCTCTATGGCCGGCCGCTCGTTGGGCGTGTCGTTTGCGCCACATTCTAGTGCACCTCCTGGTTGATTCCATTTCGAATCCGTAAAGAAATAAAAGCCATTGCCATTGACAAACTCCGAAGCATTGAGTACGGACTGTGCCGCCACGACAGTGTTCTGATCATCGTACGGCATCAATTCGTGGTTATCCGACGTTCGTGGTTGTCCGACAACTGTTTCCCGGTCGCCCTGGAAGAGAACGAGGGAATTGCTACTGGCCGCAATTGGTCGCCAGGGTATTTTGGGCATGAGGTTTATGTCGCCTGTCAACTCCTGGAAGCTCTGCGTCTGATCCATTATTTCTTGGCGCAAACGTATCGACTCCTGTATATACAATTGCTTCTCATACATGCCCAGGTAGACGGAGGGCGCATTCAGGAGCGGTATGCCTTCTTTCTGCTGCTGCTGCTGCTGCATCTCATCATGCTCCCACAGCCATTGCGCCGAGCTAAAGAGATCGACGGATTGCAGTTCATCGGCTTCATTTGTTTGCCAGGCGCTCACAATGGGATGATTGAACTGCAGGAATCGAAAAAGATAATGATAATGATTCTTAGATTCAAGATATATGAAGCACCAACCTTGTGTTTCCAGAGCAGCAGCTGGGGATCGCTTTTGCTAAATGCACAGATGATGCCCTCTGGCACCACGACTCTGATGTCTACATCCAGCACAGCCAGCTCCAGCTCGCTGCGTGGCTCCAGGTGGCAGTCAGCGGCGCGCATTACATCCAACTCATGCTGCCCCACGCTGAAGTTCCAGCGCTCCAAGCCTGTACGTGATTCCACGGCGCGCACAGTTTGCGTCTGGCGACGCACGACGAGAACATCGTCCAACAACGAATCGTGCGGAACAATGTATCCATTCTCATCCCGCAATTGATCATCATCTTGCTGCTGCTGCTGCTCGGACTGGTAGTCTTCGTCCTGGCGCAGCTCTTCGATTTTATCGTTGATGGCACCTTGATCGGTTGTGGCATTGATGCAACCATTTATGGAACACTCGTACAGCAGCTGGCCGGTGCGCACAGAGACGCCATAGTTACGAGTTTCCTTGCCGCCGGAGATGACAAGATCGTCGCTGAATTTGGCACTAGAACTGAGCAGATGCTCGGCCGTAATTGGAATCGGATCTATGGAGTCGCCATCGAACTTATAAATGCCGCCACTAAGCGATGGTATCATGCGCACAAATTGCCCGTTGTTTGTCAGTTCGAGACGATGAATGCTCGACGAGATCAGAGGGCCAGGACCCGTCTCGATGCTCCAACGCAGCTTGCCCGCGTTGGCGATGTCCAAGGCACTTAGGCGGCCATCGAGTGTCGTAATATACAGCAATCTATAAGGAAAGATCACAAAAAGAGTTGTCATCGGTTAGACATGCGACCCTGACCATGATCAATAATGCCCACAACGCTTATCAGTGTTGCCGTCTGATTACTCGTGTACTATTAATACCATATACAAAGTCTATATATATAATATGCTCAACTGGTCAAGTGATTTCCAACCAAAAAACTCTCGATTTTCATTAGGAAATTCAATGGAATTTGGGACTCTTCGTCTTCGTCCGACTTTCGCCTTATCTCGCCATGAATAACAAAACTGTCACTATTTCATCAGCCTTGAGTGCGGAGATTTGTTTGCCAACATGATAAGAGCACATCTGATGTGCAATATGATTATGATTTGGGAAATGATTCTCCAAGGTTTTGTATTGTCTAGGTAAGTACTTCGTAATACAAGTGAAAGTATAAGTATTAAATAGTCTTATAAATTGTATAGGCTAAAGATAAGATTTTTTGGAAGCATTTTATGAATTCTCAAATGGCAATAAAACAGAATACAATGAGAATATTGTGAGTTCTAGAACTATTGAGAAGTTCAATTAGGAGTACAACAAACAATTTGATGGTTCTGGAACATTGTCTAATAAGAAATTTAAGTCAATATTTTATAAGAAATATAAACGCATACAAGAAGAATACAAATGGTTGAAAAATTATGCAGAAGCTTGATAGGAACTACATATAGATTTTGTGATATAAGCGAATAAAACTAGACTTCAGACTACTCGAACGCTATGAGGAACTTTAAACAAATATTAAAAATAAAAAATGAAGAAAAACTATTTTCATATTTTAAGTTATGCCAATTGCATAACAATAAATTAAGGCAGCCAGAAGCTTTAGGCTCTTTATTTGCCATTCAATTGTTGTTGTTACTATTTTTAAACAATTTAGAACAGACAAACAGCTATATACAAGTCGAAAGAATCGATGTGTACGCATATAGTTAATAGTTTTATGTGCTTAGAATAAGTCTTGAGCTAACACCTGATAGTACGCATTTAAATCTGGTGAGAATATAAACAAAAATATATGTTGAAAATAAAAGAAAATATATACAGCATGATAAATAAATAAATAACCTACATATATGCATATATAATAGTGACAAATATATCAATAAATATGTGCATACATTATATGTATATGTATGTCGAAGCAACCAGCTGAGCTTTCGCAGTCATCATGTAATTTGAAGCACAAAGAAAACAAACGATGGGCACACCAGCACCACTACTACCACTGCCACCACTACTAACGCATCGCCAATGGTAGAAGCCCACATCAGCGGTCGCGGGCCTGGAAAAGCAGCCCCAGAATTCTGCCAGCTGATTCGGACTACCGAAGCGAAAGCGCGCGCAGAGACAGAATCAACAAGTGTGTTATTCCACACACACAAACACACACACACACACACACACACCCGCACAGCACTGGCATAAATTGACTCACGCACACATGCAGGCAGCAGTGCACCGGCAAACACGGCATCGGCGTCGGCGCGAGCCTGCGAAGAGGGGGCAAAGCGTAAGCGCCAAGAATGATGAAATTCGAAATTGGGTTCAGGCCTGAAGCTGCGCCAGCTACACATGCACACATACACATACACATACACATACATATGCACAATGTATAGGCACATTTGTTTATATTGAATTCACATTCGGAGCGAACTTCACGCTCTGCACTGATAGCGCTCGAGCCTGTAAACGTGTTTTGCTAACGTTTTTCGTCGTTGCTGCGCTGATTATTTGCAGTTAACACACTCAACGCACTACGAGTTTCGCCCATGACTCACCGGCGCCTCGATAAGCGCGAGCAGGCGTCTAACTTCTTGCCAAGAGCCTGCGACATAATTCGCCTTGCACGCTTCGATCTCGCTTGGCACGGGCTCAAGGCAGCGCCAGAGCACGGATGCACGCGTTCTTACACCGAATTCACAGCTTTACACATTTTAACGTTTTTACATTTTTACGGCTCGCATTGGCAGTTGATGGCGCAATAAAAACTCAACCCTGACGCGATTACATATAACTTTTTCAGTAGCTCCGCGCGCGCCTCTCACTTGCATCCGAAGAAAGCGAATTTCCAGAACTTTCCGTTACACGCACAATACGTGCACACTTGCACGCACACACATGCATGCACACATACAGCACTACGAGAGCGCAAGTATTGTGTGTGTGTGTTTCACGTGCAGCGAGTGAATGCCTCGCAAGTGCTTCTTCTTCTTCTTCGCTGCGGCTTACCTACGGCCAATGCGGCGCTCCTGTTGCTCCACACAGTAGGGAATCGCTGGCGGCGCTGCAGCGGCGGCCTGCAGATTCGATTCGCCCGCTGATGGCGATGAAGATGCTCCTCCTCCTGCTGCTGCTACTCCTGCTGCTGCTGCTGCGGGCGTCCCAACAACGGCCGCTACAATGGACGTGATCATGGTGTACAGGATGAGGCGGCGATGGCGGCGACTGAAGCTTCTGCCTTTCAGATCATTTTGTATGCCCATCCTACGTTATTGACGTACACTAATGTAGTCTCCCTCTGTGTGTGTGTGCGTGTGTGTGTGTGTGTGTGTGTGTGTGTTTGGGTCAATGGTAAGAACGTCGAGTTAGCTTTTAATTGGTTTTAGAGACGACAACGACGACGACGACGTCGACGGCGGCAGCTGCGACGACGACGGCGACGGCGTTAGAGTGTTGGCTTTGGTAACAGCAGCAGCAGCAGCAGGTGCGCCCATCAAAGCTATGGCACATTGCCGCATTACTTGGACACGAGTACGCGGACGGCAAATGGAAACGGTCTCGGATTGCAGGAGAAAACTGTCTAATGGGACTATCACAACACACTGCGTGGTGCAATTTCGCAAGAGCTGTGAAAAAGGTAGGGCTGGCGAAAGGTGTGACCAGCCGCTGTCTTGCGCGCCAGGGCTGCCAGCAGCTGTTGCAGGCTCGCAGCTGTCTGGCAACGCCAGAACCGCAACTGCAGGTCGAGCGCCAACATGGAAATCACACGCCAAGGATTTCATTGAGAGTATCGAGTAGATTGAAACTCGCACACAAAGTATCGATTTCATTTGGTTTTATTTTATTCATACGATGCACCCAGCTTAGACCTTAGTTTCATTCTCTTTCTCGCTCTAACACTCTGTATAGTTAATGCTAACAAAATATATACGCGTATATGTATACAGTAGCACGCACACATACATATATACATGCACAAATTGCAAAATATACGTTAGCTTCTAGGCAATGTACGTAATCAAAAATATGCTTTAGACTCGGTAATCCTACTTTTTGGATGGGGGAAACATTAAATCATGTTCACATATTTTAAGGTATTCAAATACATAGCTTTAAATTAGAATCAATCGTAGACTACAAACTTGAACCGTTTTCGCTTCTTTCTTTTTGTGGAGATTGAGGGGGGTGGGGGGTGGGGTTTGGGTTGTGGTAATTACAAATAAATTGCATGTAAATAAATATAAAATTAATCAAGAAATTAGGTGAACAATTAACAATGCTGGGCACAGAACGCCGGGCGACAACTCAAACTCAATAATTCGATCGCTTAAATCAAAAGCTAAACAAATTGAAATCTACACAAACAAAATCTCGCGCGCCAAATTGAAAATATATTAAGGGAATTTAAACTGATTGCGAATGTTGCTGCTGCTGCTGCTGCTATTATTGTTGTTGTTGTTGCTGTTGCAGCTGCTGCTGTTGTTATTGTTGTTGTTGTGTTCGTTTGCATGAATTTGTTTTGTTTGGGCTCTCGATGGAACTGATTAGTAATCCTCAATAGCGATGATTTGCGGTGGCTTCGCACTGACCGTCGCAGTCCCCGCCGATCCCACTGATCCCGCGGCTCCCGCTGCTGAGTTCTCGCCAGTAGCTGCAGCTGCTGCAGCTCCCGCTCCCGCTCCCACTGCTGCTGCGGCTGCGGCGGCTGCTGATGTTGTCGCTTGTTTGTCCGGCGTCTGTGCGGCTAATTGTCACTTCGAGCTGCTGGCCCCGCCCATGGCGGCGGCGCCCGCAGCATCGGCGTTGACGCGCTGGTAGCGCGGCTTGTTGCGGGTGAAGGGCAAATACTTGTACTTGATCATGTGCTTGATCTGGCGCTTCATCGTCAGGCAGAAGAGCGTGATGAAGTACATGACCAGGATGGGCCAGAACACGGGCACGTTGAAGAAGTCGAAGAAGGTGCAGAGCAGCCCTATCGACGTGCTCTTGGTCACCGACAGCCAGAACTTGAACTCGGGCAGGCGCCGGATGAAGGGGCGGAACTCCTCGTTGCTGTGCGTCGGCAAATTGGGCCCGTCGTCCTCCTCGTCCTGCGCAAACGGATCGCACTCGGGGTCGATCTTGGGCGTGAGGAACGCCAGAAACAGATTCAGATGGTAGATGCCCAGGGCGTAGCACACTATGTACCAGCCCTGGTATATGAATATGCGCAGCACGAAGAGCAGCAGCAGGAAGCCGGCGAACAGCCAGCGCATGCGTGCGTGCGGCGTCGACCGATCCAACGTCGACTGGTAGATCTGCAGAGCACAAAGGTATATCGATACACACACATACTATTTATCGTCCATACACATATATCGTCATCGAGATCGAGGCAACACCACGCTCGCGCTTATCTAAATTGCCCTGCACTCGAGTGCGCTGCTCACCTGTGATAATCGCTGAAAGAACCGCTTCACACCGCCCCCGCCGCCGCCACTGGACGAGGCCGAGGCGCTGCCGCTGTCTTCGTTCATCATGTTAAGCGCAGCGTGCGTTGGCGCCCGCTTCGCCTCCTCCCCAGATCTGTTGCTGTCTCACTCCCTCCCGCTCGTGCGTGGCGTCGGATTGTTTGCAATTCTTGTCGTGGTCGCTGTCGTGGTCGAGGTCGTGGTCCCGTGTGAGGCGCAACGCTGACTGGGCTGGTCTGGGGTATTGATTGAGGCGAATAACGGAAGCAAACACAAAATGCAAAGGCAACGAGCACGCGCTACGTCGAGATTATTTCATTGCCTTGCTAGAACTGAGACGTTCTCCGCCTGATCGACGACCTTCTTCCTCTTGCTCATAGAAAAATGCTCGTTCAGCGTTGCGTGTCGCCAGAGTCGGAGGTCAAGGCGTTGCTTCCCTGTGAGTGTCGGCCTGGGCCCAGTTGGTTTATGTAAATTGTAATTTGCTAAGAATTTAGAATCCCAATCGTGTCGGCATCGGTAATTTATTGTTCTTTTTTCACGCACAGTTCACCACGTCATTATGTCAAATTAAGTTAACTCTGTGTCGCTCTCTCCCTCTCGCAAGGCATATGTCAAACAGTGCCAGTGCTGTGAGCGTCGCTAGCAAAAACAGTGTGGCGCAACGCAAAAAAAAAAACAGGGTTGCCCCTCGATAGAATAGACATTTAGTATTTTTCTCTTGTTTGTGTGAACGGCATTTCTCATGCGCGGCATTTTCATATTTATTTCCAATCTTATAAAACAATAATTAAACATTAACTTAGTGCGCTTTCGTTACTACAGTTTCCGCGATGACGTCCAATTTGTGGACCGACTGCTGCGACTCGACCTCTTTGGCATCCTCCTTGCACTTGTTGACAGTCTCAAAGAACTTGTTGGCCAGGTCAATGTTCTTGAAGCGACAGGCTAGACGCTCGACCACGCCGTCAGTGGTCTCGGCGAAGTTCAAGTTGGCCCAAATGAAACTCTTCTTCTGCTCGTTCATGTACTCCATGGAGAAGTCCGCTCCGATGTTCATGTTGAGCACCAGCTTCAGAATCTGCTCACGACGCATGACCATGCGATAGGTGTGATGAATGTTGTGCTTCAGCACCTTCAGTTCGCCAACCCCTGAGCAAAGGATAGATCAGATGGTGTAATTAATGGATCGATCGATCGATCGCATTGAGAGCCAGCGTGCATATACGTACCGCGCTCCTTCCACTCCTTGGTATCGGCGTCGAAGCGGTAGAGAGTCGAGCGCTCGCCAAAGAGCTTTGTTTCGTTTTCCTCTCCTGTGCTGACCACAATCTCGTTGGGCAGCGCAATGATGGGTTCGTAGTGCGGATCGTAGTTGTCGTCTGTGGCACCGTCTGCGTTGCTGCCGTCCGCGTCAGAAGCTCCTGTTTGAGACGCGGCTACCGGAGACTTAAAGTTCTTGAAGTCGTCCTGATGAGTCAACCCAAAGAAGCCGCCAGACTCGGACTTTTGGAAGCCTATGGGATTACCTACGCCCTTGGCCGCCAAACTGGCGAAATCATCACCGGCCTTAGCAGAGAAGTCCATAAATTTGTTGCCTATGCTCTCCGAGTTGTTGGACCCAGGCGTTCCGACGCGCGTCTCCACAATGTTCTCCTTGTTGTCCTTGGCGGTGACCTCAGTCTTGTTCAGGTCTGCAAATGAGACGACGCTGTCCTTTGACTCGCTTCCAATGACATGCGTGGGACTCTTCCCAGCGGCGGAGCCAAACACACTGCCCGACGAGACGTTGCTGCCGAATGTGTTGCCGCTCAACACCGAGCTACTAAAGATGGACTTGGTCGTCTCCTCCTGTGTACCAGTTTGGGGCTTTACTAACCCACCACCGAATATGGAGCCCTCGGAGGCTCCAAACTTAATTTCCGTGGTCCCGAAGCTTCCGCCAAAGATCGACTGCTGAGGCAACTTTGTTGCGCTATTGTTGCCAAATAGCGATTGTCCAAAAACGGCTCCATCTAATAAAAGATCGCAATGATTGCTTGGTTAGGAATAATACTTGATAGATGAATAAGGGAAATTTTCTTTTGAAGAGCCACGGAACTCAAAACGTCAATTAAAATCAACTAAGAAAACCTGCAGTCGAGCGTAATCGACCGTAAGATACCATTTACTCACTCTTACTAAAAATAAAAATAATTCTTGATATTAGATACTTCTATTTAGCGAATTTCCCATTTTCCAAATACTTTGCTTTATACTGAAGATGAAAATAAAAAAAATATCGGTTTTTGGAGGAGTGACGTGGCATTCAAAGTTTGAAAAAAAACTTGTTTTGTATATGTTACACACGAATATTTATACCAAATCGACTAGGCTATTGATGCTGATCACGGCTCCTTCTGCCTATAAAATTAATGTTCAAAAAGTTAATATAATATTTCCCTACATACAATATTTTTAATGGGTAAATGGTACAACAAAAATATATATAATATATAGTTGGGTTATACACTGTTGATAGTTAAGGAATATCCTTTTTCGACGTGACAATACCTAGAATAACAAAACTAAGAGACTTATTTTCGTTGCGACCCACGGACATGACTAGATTAACTCGGCTGTTGATGCTGATCAATAATAAATATTATATATACTTTGCGTAGTATGCTAGAAATGACTATACCCTCTACAAGGGTATACAAATATTTTCGTGGGTTGCTGAATTCTTCGCTTTGCCGCTCTCGCAAGGCTAACTATTTTTAGCCCACTTACCGGACTTGCCAAACAGAAATCCTCCGGTCCGGGCCGCTCCCGAATCCTCCGTCACTTTCGAGTCTGTAACGGTGGCTGTAGAGTTGGCCGAAATGGTGCTGCCAAAGCTGAAGCTACCGAATGTGCTACCGGTCTTGCTAGTGGGTGCCAGACTACTGGCCTTGAGCACGGTTCGATTGGCTGGCGACTGTGTCGTCTCCTGGCTGGGCTGCAATGGATCCTGGGGCTTGGGCGCCGGCAACTCCAGGGCGGGCTGCGTCAATGGTAGCGGTTTGACGGACGATTCGATCTTTGCCGGCTGTCCATACTCAAAGTTGTCCGGCTCACAGCCGCGACAGCCCTCACAGTTGGTTGTGGTTGTTAGAAACTCATAGCTCAGGAATAGCTTGTCGGCCAGCTTTCTGACCTCATCGGTTGCTGTGGAATCGGCGACGGCTTGCTCAATAGATGTTTCGGATGCCTGCGCTGACTGATCCAGGGACTCCTCGATGGGCTCAGCAGTGCCGTCGAGTGCGGAGCCAATGGCCTTTAGGAAGACCTGAGCAATTTCGGCATTCTTGAAGCGCAGTGCGAAGCGTTCCAAAACAGATTCGCCCTCACTGAAGTCGTGCACGACGAACAGCCAGGACTTCTCATCCTTGGGCTTGTAGATAACGTCCGAGTTGAGAACATGATTCAGACAGATCTTCAGCACCTTCTCGCGACGCATAACAACGCGCAAGTTCTTAGTTTCCTTGTGACGTAGAATCTTAACGTCGCCCAAGCCGCGTTCCTTCCATTCGCCGTCCTCGCACATGCGATAGAGCTTGGCGCGGTGTACATACAGCAGATCCTCGTTCTCCTCTCCGGTTTTTACGTCAATCTGCAAGTAGTGACAAGGATATTAGTAGAGTTGGGATCTGTAATGTCATCTATGTATTACCTTGTCTGGAAGAGGAATAACAGGTGCAAAATATGCATTGTTCTCCTCCTCCTCAACGTGGCTTTCATCATCGTCGCCGCCTCCGCCTGTAGCAGCCGGACTCTTGGGCTGCTGCTGTTGCTGAGCTTTGGGCATGGAGAAACTGAACGTATTGGACACGAGACTGGACGAGCTGAAGCTACTGTTTGCGGGCGTTAAGGTTGCTGCTGTTGTTGCCGCTGCCGCTGGTTTGAAGTTGAAACTAGCTGAGCCAAACAAGCTGCCTTTGTCCTTGCCGCCTGAATCGGCAGAGGCGACAGCGAAAGGCGATGCAGTGTTGGCTGCCGGCGGAGCTGAAGATGTGGCGACAACTGGAGTGACTGCCGGTGCAGCAGAACTTGCTGCTGGTGCTGCAGGAGATACTATTGATGTGCCAAACCCGAACGTAAACTTGCTGGTCGTAGCTGGGAAGGTTATGCCGCCACTGGTATCAAGTTTGTTGGCGTCCTTCTTCGGCACAGTGTCATCTTTGGGTGCCTGGCAGGCCACGCAGTGTAGCTGTGCGGCTTCATTGTTGGTATAGCAATCCCTGCAACTCCAGCTGCCTGCCTTGGGCTTGAATACATCACCGAATCCGCTCTGATTGCCTGCTGCAGAGGGCGCTGCTTTCGGGGTGGGTAAAACAGAAACTGGCTTGCTCGCCGGCGCAGCAGGAGGATTTGCCACAGCAGGCTTGGCACCGAAACTGAAGCCACCCGTCGATGTCGTGGATGGTGCGAAGCCAAAACTGAATTTGGCAGCACTGCTGCTCAGGTTGAGCACGCCACTTGACTCCAGCTTTTGCGGTTTAGCGGGCACAGTGTCATCCTTGGGTGCATCACAGCACAGGCAATAGAGCTGCTTCGCATCGTTGCTCGTATAACAGCCTGTACAGCTCCAGCTGCCGGCCTTGGGCTTGAAGGCCTCGCCGAAGCCTTGCGTGGCTTTTGATTTGTCCTCCTTGTCCTTTTTCTTTTCCTGCTTCTCCTCTCCCGCCTTGACGGCCAGCTGTGGGGCATTTGGCTTGGCGGCCGACATATTAGCCTGCGCCTTGAGCACAGCATCGTAGAAGGTCTTGCATGTTTCAGCGGTCTTGAAACGCACACAGAGCAGCGCCGGTACGAGCTCTTCGTCCGCGAAGTCCTGCGCAGCCCAGGTGAGCGAGTTCTGCGAGTTCTTGATGTAGCTGAACTTGGTGTCGGGTAGCAGGCGCTGGTTGCAGCACAGCTTGAGCACCTGCTCGCGACGCATGAGCAGACGCACTTGGCTGGGATCGGTCTTCAGCTGTAGCACCTTCATGTTGCCCAGACCGCGCTCCTTCCACTCGTTGGACTCTTTGTCGAAGCGCAACAGCTTGGCGCGATGCTCGAACAGCACAAGCTCGTCTTCCTCGCCCGTGACGACATTGACCAGTTCCGGCAATGGAATCACCGGTACAAACTGAGCTGTCGACACATACTCTTCCTCGGCATCGGTCTCGGTGTTTGACTTGTTAGCATCCTGTGTCTGTGTCTGTGCCGGCGTCTGCGTCTGCTTCTGCAGTGTGCTGTTAGCCTTGTTGTCCGTCAGGTTGCCGCCAAAGTTGAAAGCCGTGGTGAAGGCAGCGCTGTTGTTGGCGCTCGTGTCCGGAAGAGCTGTGACGTTGAACGAGAAGTTCGTGGCATTCGCCTTGCTGTTGTTGGCGGGACTGCTGAAGCTGAAGTTGGCAAAAGGCGAGGCTGCAGCAGGCTCAGATGATTTCGTGGTCAAATTACCGAACAGGGACTTGGGCACCGCTGGCTCGGCTGATGCGGCGGCATCCTTGCTGTTGCTCTTGATCAGCTCCGTTTGCTTGACTGGCGCACTGACAGCGGCTGGTGTGCTGGTCAAGAAGCTATCCACGTTGCTCTTTGCGGCACCAAAGGAAAGCGGCTTCTGAACGACCTTGGTTGTTTCAGCCGGCGCCACCTGCTTTTCGAACGCCACCTTGAACTCATTGGCAACTTCGGGGGTCTTGAAGCGCACCAGGAATTTCTCCACCTGCAGCTTCTCATCGGCGTAGTCGTTTGCGACCCAAAGGAAGGATTTGCCTTCCTTGTCCTGCGTCGGCTGGGTGAGATGCATTCCCGGCTTGATCGCATGATTGGCACAGATCTTGTGGGTCTGATCACGACGCATGAGAATGCGTGCAATGCCAGTGGATGTATTCTTCAGGATTTTAATCATGCCAATGCCACGCTCCTTCCACTCGTTCTCCGCATGACGGAAGAGCTTCGCACGCACGCACACCTTGACCTCCTCGTCCTCCTCGCCGGTGTGCACTTCCACCTCATCGGGCAGAGGTATGATACCCTGAAAATCTGGCCGTGGATCATAGTCGAGCTCCGCAGACGCATCATGACTCGCGCTTTGATTGTGCTCACTGCTGATGCTCTCGCTCTGGGTGGCTGTAGCCTCGGCTTCGCGCTCCTTCTCCTTCTCGGCGGCAGCCTGCGCCACCTGTGACTTAAATGAGAACGTAGACGTTGGGGTAAACACACCGAAGACATTGCTGGAGGTGCTGCTCGTCTTGTTGCTGTTGCCCAGATTCAAGTTAAAGTCTAGGCCAGTCGTGGTTGGCGGCTCCAAGGGCTGCACCAGGCTGGGTTTGATGTGCTGTGCTGGAATGGTGACGCTCAACGTGGGCTGTGCACTGCTCACCGCTGGCTTAGGCAACGGGTCGGAGCTTGTGATGACCACATTAGCGGGCGGCTCCTTCTCGACAGGCTGATTGTTAAGTGCACGATTGAACACAACGGGAGGAGCAGCCGCAGGAACTGCAGCAGCAGCTGGACCGGGGACAGCAGGAGCTGGTGCAGCGCCAGCGGCAGCCAAGGGTGTAGCGTTCAATGGAGCAAACGACAACGGAGCAGCATTCGTTGTAGTGACAGCCGCAGTGGAAACTGATGTAATCGACTGCACTGAAGTGGTCTTCGATGGCAACAGTGCTGCTTGCACCGGCGGCTGCTGTGTCGATTGCGGCCCCTGGATGGGCGACGGCATAAACGGCGTGTTGTTGAAGAAGTTGCCACCAGCAGGGGCGATCTGCAGATTGGGCTGCGCCGACGCCTGGCTGAGCGACATGATGGGAGCCTGCGCCTGTGAGACTTGCGGCATCACAAGGCTTGGCGGTTGAGCAGGCATACCATAGTTGAGGCCATCCATAAAGGGTGCGCCTGCCGGGTTTGCAAACATGTTCGGTGGAACTGGGTAGTTGGTAGGTCCACGTGGTCCTGCAAAGAATGCAAGCAGTTAGAAATACACTCGGAATTCATGTACGAGAACTTGAGAACTCGCAATCAAATAAGGGAACATGAGTGACGAGCGCTGCACTCGAACGCACGCGACTGTTTGATACCGTTCACCCACATCAACAGTACAACTTCACAGCAAGTGTCAACATTGTTGTTAGATATGTGTGCGCAAAATGGCAGTGTTGTACCCTGTAAACTTTGTTCTAGATTCGAGTTAAAATTGGCATGGCATCGAAGTTAAAATATATAATAATAATAATAATATATTCAAATGATAATCAACTTGGCAATGGGTGCACGGTATTAATGTTGAACATGCAATGCTCTGCCTGTTCTGCAAGTCTGCCATTCACTTACCGAAGAAACTGGGCGGCATACTGCCAGGTGCAGTTGGAGGTCTCATGAACTGCGTCTGGTTGGCGTAATAGTTGTACATTGGATTCTGGTTGAACATGGGATTACCATAGACTGCATTGGGGTGCGGAGCATTTGCTGGCGGCGGGAAGAAGCGATCTTGGCCGGCACCAGAAGCCACGCCGTTCAAGTAGTTGGTCTGCAGAGCCTCCTCCATGTTGAGAAACTCCTCCAGGCCGAGAGCTGCGTCCACATCGCGTGCGGGTATGTCGCCACTGGCGCTGCCGCCGCTACTAATCTTGCACTTCTTGAGCAACTCCTCGATGACTGAGAACTTTTCGTGAAGCGATTTAATCTCCTGGCGCATGCTATCCATGCCGCCACCGACATCCTCCTTGAGGCCACATAGCTGCTTGCTCATCTGCTTGACCGTCTCCTCGAGTTCCGAGGGAAGTGTGACCACCGACGCCGGTACCGGGGGAGGTTGCTCAGTTGCCTGGCGCCTGGAGCGATTCAGCGAGTTGGCCGCAGCTGTGTAGAAATCATCCTCGGCATCCTCATAGGTGCTGGAGTTGTTGTGGTCCTGGTTTTCGTGCTCATCGGCATGGAAACTCTTTAGTTCGCGCTGCACTATCGACAGGAGCGGATGCCCCGGATCTCTGGCAAGCAACGTTTTGGTTTGGCGCAGCAGCTCAATGCGTCGCTCCTGGAAGTGATGACGCGCGACACGTGATGCCCGATTAGAATCTGCCAAATTGCGGTAAGCCTCAGATTGAAGATACGCGGCGATTGGCGACTCTACGCCGCGAGCCTCGGCCAAGAAGTCCTCGTATTTGCCTAACTTGAACAATCGAGCGCTCAGGAAACGAATGGCTTCGTCTGCCAGCTCCTGCGTCTTTTCCCAAATGCTCGTCTCCAGGGGATTGGCATACTTGAAGAATCTGTAAAAGGGCTCCAGTTGCTGCTGGCTGTGGCTGCGCATCATTTTCAAGCCGAGTCTGTACAGCGTCTCGATGCGCAGCTCCAAATTGTCGGCGTCCTCGCGACTCGACAGCAACTTGGCCAATTCGAAGACCATGACAATCTCGGCGTGGGGACCCTTTACTCCGCGCACAGCTTCGATGCCCAGCTGCAAATGCTCGCGCTGCTCGACACCATTGCCGTTGTCGGTCAGATAGAAGTTATCCTGCAGATGCTGGATCATGGTCCACCAGTTGGTCTGCTCCTGCGTTATCAAGTCATTGCGTGCCATTAAATTGGCGAAGGGCAACATATACGGTCGAGCGGTGGCGTTGGCATTGCCCACATGGTAACTGGAGTAGTTGTCGCGCTGCACAAGCAGCTTGCGCTTCACCTGCAGCACAACAGCGTAGAGGAACACCTCGACGTCCAGTTGGCTGATGCTGTCGGAACCGCAATAGCCAAGGCCCTGATAGCAATCGTGTCGCATATCCTTGAGAAAACGAACGCGTGGAGCTTCTGCCAAATTGTCGGTGCCCAGGGCCAGATAGACATGGTGCTCCAATGTTGGTGGCGCCAGGAGGAGCGCGTCCTGTTCATGCGCCTCGATGTCGGCCACGCTTGGGCAATCATAGAGCGGCTGTTGCAGTCGCTGATCACGCACCAATTGCGAGGTTTGCTCCTTGAGTTTGTGATCCGAGTGCGTGTACAATTGCTGGTAGAGATGATTGCGCCACTGCTGGTCCACACATTGCTGACGCGCCGCCGACAACAGTTCGTTCATGGTCAGCCAGAGTCCTTGCATCGGCTTGGACTGCCAAGACGTATTGTCGTCAACACGATCCGTAAACTTGTATTGCACACAGCCGTAGAGCGTGCGGCCCAGCTGGGCACAGCGGAAGGCGGACTGATGGCGCCACAGCTTTAGCAGCTGGTGCTGCTCGTGGTTGCAGTGTCGCTGCCAATGCGAGGCCTTCTCGTCAGTGTCGAACCTCTTTTGGTAGCCCAGCAGCAACAGCGGCAAAACCGCACGCACTGTGCTCGTCCATTTGTTCTTACTGCCAAGCAACTCGCGCTTGAAGATCAGCGTTGCAGCGTGCAGCAGCAGCTGCCCGGCGTAGTGGTCCAGACAGCACTGGTGCAGCTCACGACTGCCAGAGCTAGCGAGCTCATCGGAGTGCTGGCTGAATTTGTAGATGTACTGGTCCAGCTTGAACAGCTGGCCGACGCTCTCGGTGAGGCTGCTGCTTGCCTCGGACTGGAGGCTGAGCTGAGTCAGACGGTCCAGGGTGATGAGCAGCAGGTGCCAGTAGGGCCAGTCCTTGTAGATCTCCTTGGACTGTTCCCGCTTGTGAAGCACGGTCCAGACCACGTCGTACCAGTCACTCGACTGGCACTGAGCTGGCAGCTCGAGTTCAACCTTGTAGGCGTAGTTGAAGGCCTCATCGATGCGCTTCTTCTCGAGGAACGTACGCATGAGGCGAACGCGCATCTTTGTGTCCTTGGGGCGGACCAGAAGTTCCTTCTGTATGATCTGCTCCATCGAATTCTCCTTGTCGCCCAATCCCCCGATAACAGGAACTTTTCCCGCCGACTTTATGCTGCGTAGCTCGAAGATGACCTCGTTGTCGTACAGATCCTGGCTGGATTCAGCCAGTTCCAGCCAATAGTCGGCCCACTCGTGGGTATACAGGGTCTTATGTTTTACGAGCAGTTGGCAAGCTTCCGTGATGACGTCCGGCTGTTTGGGATTCAGCTGAATGCTGCGCTGATAGTTCTCGAGCGCTCGGCGGTAGTCCGGTGTTTTATTCAACTTATAGCAATTGGCAATGAGTTTGTAGGCGGCAGGCTCCTCGTTGAACTTCAGATAGGCATTCAGATATTCGATGGCCTTGGCGTATTCGTTTATCTTGAAGTACATGCGGCCTACTACCCAGCCCTTCACATCGCGCTGTTGAAAGGGAAGAGAAAGGCACACATAACCTCAAAATCAGTACTGCAAGTCTACATTGTATAAACAGAATGCAATAACAAAACAATTTTCTATCTTTCCTCTTCTTCTTGCTGCAGCGAGGAACGCGCATTTGTTTGAGCTTCTAGCGGCTTCTCGACTCACATACATACACACACACACACACACACACACACACACATCCATGCCTGCTAGCAAAGAGACGCCGACACACATACATACGCAGTTGCATGCATGAATGGCGGTCGCCCATTATTTCGCAAGCGTTGCTAAAAAAAAACAGGAATAGTACGTATCTTGTGCATGCAACTTACCTCCCGACCCGGCGGCAACTTAGCTAGCATCTTGTGGACGTGCTCGTCCAACTCCTTGCGGGTTCCGAGCATGTCGTTTTTTTGGAAATAGTTACGTTGTAGTTGAGAGTTCTTCAGTTGTTCTTCCTCCTCGCTAAAATGTGGCCTCTTCACGCTTGCCTTGCACTCGGCGACGAAGCCAACGACAAAACAATGAATTCTTAACGGGCTGGGTTAAACCAACTAAAAATCAATTAATATTTTATTACTTTGCAAAGTGAGTCTTTTATTTCGCAGGAGAGTTTGGGAAAATTATACTTTTTCAGCGTTACAACGACAAGTATAACTTTTTAGCGCGCACACGGCGCCGAAATCTGCGAATGTGATGGAATTGCACTTATCGGGCTATCGATATTAAAAAAGGTTTTATCGAAAACTTTCGCAATTAAGTTGAAGAAGTCACAATATTGCAAATATCATTAAAAATATTTAGCTTTTTTTTGATAATACCATTTTTGTCATATGGCTTTAAACTTTTGCATTGACAAATAATTCAAAAGCATTCCCTTGACCTATTTCTAAGTGTGACCAAATTACAACAAAGTTGTCAAGAATACACAGCTAAGTATCGATAAGCAATAATATCGCGTTAACTCGAATACTACTCAGTTGAGTCGATGTGTTGGTGTGTGCGCGATTGATGGAAGAAGAAAATTATTGTTTATTCAATTATTGATACACCGTAAGCTCTTATTATTGCGTATCATGTTAATGTAATTTAATAATATGGAATAGTAAAAATATGCTATCAAGATACAATTGCATATGCGTCTACAGTGCTAAGTAAAGCAGCTAGCTTTCTCATAAATTTGGGAGCCCATTGGTCGCAACAGTTTTGGACGCCGTAAAGAGCTCCGATATATCAATAGCTTATTCGAAACGTATCGATAGGTTTGCGTAAGCGCAGCCAACTTAACACGAAAATGTAGCTGCGAAGAAGTAGAAAAATCGTATATGAACAAGGAGTAAAAGTTGAAAATAAACATAAATACATGAAAATCTACAAAAGGAACTATAATACGCGAAAGTGCTAACCAATAATACGATAACTGTACATAAACGTAGGCCTAATTTGTATACACAGAAACACACACACTCGGGTTGCATCAGCATGCCCGATTCCGGCGACTGCACTGATGCAGAGATGAATCAGCCGTCATGCAGCAGGACGGCTGCACAGAATAACGATGTAGAGAAAAAAAAACGTCGCATTATCATGCGCATTGAATTCAGCGATGTTGAGGAAACGGACGTGGACGACGCGAGCTCGGTTTCAAGCAATGACAATGATGCCCCAGCCGCTGACCCCGTCGCCTCCGCCGCCGCATCGACAAGTTCGGCTGTGGGTATTGACCTTGGCTCGCGGCCATCGGGTTCCTCGGTCTCCCGACTTCGCCGCAGCACCCGTACGAGATCCAGTCAGCCGTCGCATGCAAGACAGGATGCCAATTTGAATAGAGGACTCAGGAGATCGGAACGGCACTTAAGAAGACGTCGTGATACCGCTAGCCATCCACAATCGAACAATGATGCTGATGGAGGATCCTCGTCCAGCGGCAGTGAGGTAAAGCTGATTCAATTAACTTAATCCTCATAAACATTCACGAATGTCGCTCACAGCTTTTTCAAACAAAACTTTGAAGAAGAAGATATAAAAGCTGCTAGTCAAGCTCAATTATATATTCTTTTATGAATATTTAAAATGTATCCACCCTGTTTCAATTAGAAATTCGTAAACATTTTAGATTATTTCATAGTTTATATAATGAAAAGTTATATATAGTTTGTGAAAATGTTGGTAACAGGGTGAAAGAGGCGTGGCTGTCCATGGTTCATGATAATTTAAGAGTGCGATTCCATGACCTCCGATTTTTGTATTCCAAAAATAGCATTTCTATCAATATTATATATTTCATGTAAAGTAACTTTCTATTAAAACATTCTTTTTATTTCGTAGATCGATGGACGAGCTGAACAAAGTCATGTACGCGAAAAGAAACGGAGGAAAGCGAATGCTTCCGACAATGTTCCGCACACTGAAGCTAATGGTATTACTAAGGACGACGCAGGTTCCAGTTCCGATAGCAACAGCAGCAGCAACGAGGCGCTGGACAAATGTCCGATCTGCCTGTTGACGTTCCGGCAGCAGGAGGTGGGAAAACCCGCCACGTGCGATCACTCCTTCTGCGCAGCCTGCATCGAGGCGTGGGCAAAGAACGTGCAAACCTGTCCCATCGATCGGCTCGAATTTGACAGAATCATTGTGCTGGAAACATTCGAGAGGCGGAATGTCGTTCGCGAGGTTCGCGTAGATCTGAATAACGCGAAAAAGGAGCTCGTCTTGGATGACGATGACGAGAATGTGGTTGGAGCGGTGGGTGGTTCAGATGATGTGACCAATTGTGAAATATGCAACAGTCCAGACCGCGAGGACATCATGCTGCTGTGCGATAGCTGCAATCAGGGCTACCACATGGACTGCTTGGATCCACCGCTCTTTCAAATACCTGCAGGTTCCTGGTACTGTGACAATTGTTTCGACTCCCACGAAGAGTCCGAGCATGAGGATTTGGAACTAGCCGAGGATTTGCATACATTGTACGAGGATCTGCGCGGAATGGGCTTGCCAGAGACGCGATTGCGTGTGCGTCAAGTACAGCAGCCTCGAATTTTGCGTACGCGTCAAAACGAACGGATTCGCGCCGCTGTGTTGCGCCACACACGGACCAGAGCTTCGGGATTACATCATATGGAGAATGCATCGATGGCGAATAGCTCAAGTAGTCGACGCAGCCGGAGCACTACGACGCGAAGCACCACGCGAACCAGTTCTAGCACCACAAGAAGCAGACGCACCGCCAGGAGGCCCAGACGAAGGCGTCGCCATCGCACCTTTGTCGTAGAGTATGATCTCAATAATTTCGATGAGAAGTTTGCCCTCAAGACCGCCAAAAAGATCATACGCCGTCGACGAAGGCGGAAGGAGTCACGTCGCGTTCATGTTCAAGCCGTCGACGGTGTGCGAATGAGCGCCAGCAGGCGCCTAGCGGAACAGATGGGCGTCCAAATCGATGGAGCACGTGCGTCGCGTATTGGCGGTGGGGCCTCTGGTTTTACGCTATTCGGGAATGCCAACGACCTGGAGTACTTTTCAGACGAGGACAATGAGCGCGAGGAGGGCTTTGTCGGCGCTGCCAGCGAGCAGGGTGGCACTGTAGTGCAGGCCAGAGTGCGCAACGGCAGCATTTCAGCGCTCCGCACACGAAAGGCTCTGCTGCAAAGCAAGGCGCGCACCACTATCAGCACACACATAGCCGGCTCAGACAGTGATATTCTCTCTAGCATAATGAATCTGCAGGAGCGCTGGCACGATGCCTCACGTAATCTAAGCGAAGTGCACATCAACGCCGATGGCAGTCTGAACCTACCGCCGCCGAACAACCACAACAATTCTGCCCCACCACCACAGGCATCTGTGCGCCAGCCAGCCACAGAACATATCACCCAGGCGCCACTGTATCAACGTGGAGGCTCTGGTCCCAATTTCAATCGAGGCGGTGGAAACCACAATAATCGCTATGGTGGCAGCAACAGCAGCAATAACAACAGCAGCAGCAACAGTGGCAATTATCGCGGCGGCGGTGGAGCAAGTGGCGCTGCTGCAGGCGGAGGCGATGGCAACGATACTCAGTATCGCCACACGACTGGCACTAATGATCAATCTCAGTCAATCAATAGCAACAACAACAGCAGTAATTCTTCGAACGCGAGCTTTACTCCTTTTAACATACGGTTTAGTGCACCCAACCAACTGCAGCAGCAGCAGCAGCAACAACAACAGCAGCAGCAGCAGCAGCTGCAACAACAACGGCAGCAGCAACAGCAGAGCAATCAAAATTTGCAGCAAACATCTGCATCGGCATTTCCGAAACCCGCGACAGTAACATCGGCCACAGGAGGCAGTTTCGCACACATAATCCCACAGCAGCCACAGCGACCACTCTTCGGCGGACTGCCAGCTCCAGTTAGTGCACCTATGGCGGGACCACGCATATCAATGCCACCTGTACTGTCCGTACCGCCGCCACCGACGCCGCCGCCTAGTCTGTCATGGAACAGCTCGCTCTTCAGCATAAACACATCGTTCGCCAACAGCAAGAGTCAAGCGGAAAGCAACGACGACAACGATGACAACTGCCCAAACTTCTCAATTTACTCGCAGGAATCGCAGGCTGTTGCCACCGAACTGTTCGCGCAACCTCAAGCAGCAGAAAGAAACTCAGATAAGGTATGAATGATGTTCTCGACTTTCTCTCTATCTCAATCTTTATGTCTTCTATCTGTCATCCATATTAAAGCACTGCTCGATCTATGATAAATGACAGCCCATCTAATGTCCGAAAGAAATCGTTTGGCTTTTCGAAAGCAAATTGGATGAATTTAGTAGTTGATAGCACGTAGTGTAGCTAAAGAAACTGTGCAAAGATTTGTTCTCCAAGCATATTTCCAAGCAAATTTCCACGTTCCAAATAAAATACATATTCACTGTGCGAGCTCATGGAATGAAAAATATCCTATACTGCTATGCTTTATAATTTGACTCATTAAGGCCAAAGAAAACAACTGAATATCTTCAATATTCTACAGTATTGATCGACAGAAAAACTCCCCAGCAGCTAATAAGGAAATTCGTTTTGTTCAGAGTTTGCAAAACTGTTTATTAGATAACTTCAATATTTACTGTCCGATAGAATTGTAACGTTGTATTAAACCATTTGTAAACTAAATTTGAGAGTCAATAGTCATAAATGTAAACATATGCTAGGTACTGCGATTTCTACAAACTATATTTAAATGAGCATAGTTATTAAATCTACCTACAAGCCGAACTTAATTCAATTCTACAGAATATTAAAGAGAGAGCCTGTTCAGTATGAAACAAGTATGGAATGGTCGATTGTAAAAGCGTAGTTTTATATACGTTCCACTTCATAAGCTCGCAGACAGAGTGTAATATTTTTTGAACCGTACCTATTCAAAAACTAGAGAATCCCTGGCATATACTAACCGCGATGTGTTATTTTCTTCTTTCAATTTTACAAATATTTTACTTACTCAGGATGACGACGATATGAATGAAGATTTAGTACAATTAGACGATGATGAGGATATACCATTGCCGCCAGAGCCCCCAGCTGCTGCAAGTAGTACAACAGTACCCGACGAGGATAACAGAGCCGGTAGCGATCTGTACGAGCCAGAAAATCCCACTGGGGAGCAGGACGAAGAACAGGAGGCGCTTGCTGTTGCGAAGCCAGTTCAAGGCTCCGACGACCAAGAACAAGAACAAGCAGCTAGCAATTCGAACTGTGAGCCTGTAACTAGCAGTCCAGCTCTAGAACCCTCAGCCGCCAAAGAGACTGACGATGGCGATGATGACACAAAACCTCTCAGTACGCCCAGCCCAATGATTAAGGATCGCGCCGCTGACAGAGGCAAGGGAGTGTTAGAGCTGTACGACGACAGCGATTGGGAAGAATTGGATATTGATAAGCCGAAAGAGTACGAAAAGGCGCTTGAGCGAGACAAGCCTGCCGCGGAGACAGCTACGAGCGAGAGTCCGGCAAAGAATTCTGGCGACGAGCAAGATCCAGATCGCTCCTATACACCACTACTGGACGAGAAGACATTGGAGGAAGACGCCAGTAAAGAGCAGAGTAAAGAGAAGTCGGAGAGGCGCGCATCTACCAAATCGAAAAAGAGCGATACAAATAAATCCGAAACCGAGCACAGCGAAGATGACGAGGAGAAGCGCTCGAACGGCGGAGGCATGGGCACAGAGCTAATATCCGAGGATGAGGATTTAACCAATGAGATCGAATCAAAACGACACAGTCGCAGCCGGAGTCGAAGCCACAGTCGTGGTCGCAGTCGCAGTCACAGCCGGCGTCGCAACAGAAGTGGCAGTAAGTCGAAGCGAGGCTCCAAGCGTGAGCGCGAGAATGCCGAAACGTTTAAAAAGGTAGGCAAACGACGCAAAGATCGCAACTATCGGGGCGATAAGCAGCAGAAGAAGGAGCGCAGCCGCTCGCCACGCGCGCGATCGAAGACGCCACGCTCAGGCTCACGCTCCTTTAGCCGCAATCGCAACCCCAGTCGCAGTCGCATTGTCGGCAGTCGTAGTCCCATGCGCAATCGTAGTCGCAGCCGGAGTCCAAGTAAATCGCCGCGCGGCCGTCGGCGTGATAGCCGTTCCAAATCGTTTTCCCGGTCGCGCTCACGATCAGGTCAGCGTGCGGCGTACAGGACGCGCGACTTTGCCCGCGGAGGTGGCTTCAATGGCCGTGGACGCGGCAGCGTGCGCTACAGCTATCGCAACCAGCAGTTCCAGGGCAGAACTTACCAGCATCAGAGCTACCAGCAACCGAGCTACCCGCAGCAGCAGCAGCAGCAGCAGCAAAACTACCACAATCAGAATCCCAGCCACAACCTGCAGCCGTTCTTCAATCGACCCAAGCGCCGCGAACTGCCGCGCTATGATGTGCGCAACGTAGTCAGCGCGTCGCGTCATCAGCAGAAGGATCGCTATGGCCGCGATGCAACGCGATCGGCGAGGAGCCGCTCGATCAGCTTCGAGCGACGCAAGCCATCGCGCAGCTATTCCCGCAGCTCGACGCATTCGCACAGCCGTTCGGCGTCGCCGAAGCGCTTCCGCAGCTTCAGCATATCTCCCACGCCGCCTCCGGGTGTGGGAGCCATCAGACGCAGGGCTTCAATGTCGCCGGTGGAGCGGCGCTACAACCGATCACCGTCGCAGCCACCGCCAATGTCGGCGGGAGTCTCGGCAGCAGCAAATCGCAGTAGCCCCATGCATCATATGCAGCGCGATGACAGTCCGATATCATTGCGGTCGCGCTCATTGACGCCGGCGCGTATGAATGGAGCACGTAATTTGGTCAGTACGGGGGGGAAGCATTCTCCAGAGTATTCGCCACGCTATACACCACGGCTGAGTCGTAGTCGTTCGAAGAGCTTGCGCAAGAAGAAGAAAAAGAAGACCGATAAAAAAAAGAAGAGCAAGAAACGAGCTGCTAGCAGCAGTCCCGTCGGACGCCTGCGTCGCATATCGCGGCAACGAGATCCCTTCGATGATGCCGACGATTTCCTGGGCCCACAGATGGTTAAAAAATCAAAGAAATCGTCGGCGGGAATTGGCGCCTCACAATGGTCGCCGTCGCCGACGCCAAGCCTCTCGGGCGATCACATGAATTTCATGCATGACAGTGTGGAGAACGCTGGAGAGAAACCTGCATCGTGGACGCCACCGTTGACATCGCCACGAGCGCCTGGTGCGCTGCACTACACCGAGGATCCGCGTCGCAGCTTCACGCCCGTATTGAGTAAAAAGATGAAAAGCAAGCGGGATAAGACCAAGAAGAAGAAGAAGTCGCTGGACAAACAACAGCGCAAGGAGAAGAAACGCAAGCGCCACACTCTGACCCCTGAACCCATTCCCTCCAAGGAGGTATTTGCATCTGGAAACAACATACTTGTTAGCGTGAGCTTCAATAAGGACGTGAGCAGCGGCAGCGCTCTGGCTGGAACGGCACAGCAGCAAACTGTGCTAACTATGCCATCGACGAGGGATGAGTTCCTCGTCAGCCGACGCACCTCCATCGATCGCCTCACGAGCAACAGTGGTGGGGCCGCGATTGCAGGCAAGAGGTCAAAACGCAAGCGAAAGAAGCTCGATGCTAAGCCGGTGGCCATAATTGACCTGGAACGCTCGCCATTCCAAGTGCATCAGGAGCCGGCGGACGTGATTGTGTTAACCGACAGCGAAGATGCCAACGATAATCAGGGCCTCCGGCGCGAGCGACGAAGAAGCAGTGCCGTCACAACGACGGACCATCAGTCCATGAGAGAGAACGGACAACGCGAGAAGACGCCGACCGCAGATTGCCTGGAGACGATAATTGAGACCTCGTACGAGAATTTGACGCAGACAACGGGTCCCAAAACGCCGCCAGAGCCACAGCACCTTGTCAAGTTCAATTTACCCGCAAAGAAACAGCATAAAGTACGCAATAATCCTCTGCACGACGAGGCCGATGATATACACTCGGCTGATGAAATGCCCACGGTGTGTTCCATGCGCAGCACTGTCGATGTCGAATCCCAGCAGCAGCAAGCGCATGCCAATGATGGCTTGGTTCCCAGCCAGAAGATCGGTCCGAATACGCCGCCCGAGTCGGGTCCCTGCTCGCCGGACGCCTATGATCCCTTCGAGCCCACCAAATCTCCTTCGTTATCCCCGCGTTCCCCAACACCGAATCCCACACAGAGTTTAGAATCCAGCGCCGGCATAGTCGGTGCGAGTGTGGATAAAATCGATGCACTCAGCGGCAGTCAGAAGCACAGTAGCAGCCACAACGACGATGCGATGGCGGACGTCAGCTCAAGCACGGCGAATCTGTCGGGTGCCAGCAATACGAGCACACAGACCAGCACGAACATCATCAATCCCGTGGATCTGGTGATGGCTCTTATGAACAAGCCGAGCAGCAGTTCGATGCAACAGGAACTGTCCAGCAAATCCTGCGATGTCACGTCCTCTCAGTACCTCAATAGCACCACGATGAACACAACGTTGTCTGTGGTATCTGGCGGCAATGAGGATAAGCCTACCGAGAACGCGAATTCCATAACAGTCCTGTCCAATGTTCTGCTCTCGAGCAGCACTGTTGTCTCGTCCTCCCAGCACATACCAGTCATATCAAGTCCGCCGCTGACGAGAAAGCTGTCAACATTGCCCAAAGCTGGAAGCAGCAGTGTGGCCAGCAGCTCCAGTGGAATCGTAAACCTAGCGGCTGGCAGCGGAGGCATGAGGAATGGTAATACAGCCAGTGGTAGTGGTGGTGGCACCGGTGGCGGTAGTGGCGGTGGTGCTGGAGTGGGCGCTGGCAGTAGTGGTCTGATATTGGATGAATCCTTTAATATGGAAATCGAAAGTCCCTATTCTCCGGGCTCGGCTGACTATGAGGATCTGTTCGAGCCGCCGCCGGATGGCACTGCGATTCGGCGTACAAAGGGCAGCGGTAAAGCTGAGATGTTCGACAATCTCTTTGGCAGTAGTTCGCCCGTGGCCCAGCACAGATCATCGTCACGTTTCAACAGTGCGGGCGGGCGGAAGCAACCACGTGCAAATAACAAAAATGATCGCAAATCCAAAAACAAAGGTGGGTTTACTTCACTCTCAGGCAAACGGAAATCGTATTTATTTCGAGATTCGCAAAGCGCTTGAATTCTTATATAGTATAGAATATTTAAGTGAATTGATTGGATTTTATTGAAGCGTGTAGATAATTTATTTGAGTTTTGTAATACTAACAAAAGAATTTATTGTGTGCCAAGGTGTGTCTAAGTTTCATTATCTACATATAGTTGAATGCAATGTTTTGAAAGCTGCCATAGAATAATGCTAGTTGAGAACAATCCTAAGCAGAGCGTTGTTGTCTTTATAGTTTTATTTGGGATCTCCATGATCAAAGTATTTCTGTCCGTTTTCAAACACAGTGCAATTAACCAAAGTTATTCAGGAACAGTTGATGCAGTGCGTTAGCACACAAATACGATTGACATTTTCCTATAATTCTCATACACACAACTGCCATTTTCTTATAACTTTCTATATGTATTCCACAATATTTAAATTTTTTTCAGGGAACAAGCCCGTCGACGAGCATGGCAAACTTTTCGACGACGTGCCAAATTCGGCGGTCGACTTACAAGTCAAGGATAAAGTGAGTGATTGCCTGAAAGAAAATGCAACGCGAAGCTCATCCAATAATCTTCCACAGCTTCTGCGCAAACTAAACCGCCAGGAACGAGTAGTTGAGGAGGTGAAATTAGTATTGAAGCCACATTTCAATAAGAAAGTAATTACAAAAGAAGATTACAAGGATATTATGCGGCGGGCTGTACCAAAAGTAAGTTTCCCTACTGTGATACTATGCCGACAAATATTCGGTACAACGAATGTTCTCTATATTCACAGATCTGTCATAGTCGGTCCGGTGAAATCAACCCACACAAGATCAAGAATCTGATTGATGCCTACGTTAAGAAATTCCGCGCTAAGCACAAGAAGTTGAGTGTGCTTAATACGGGGCAAGTGAGCAGCGCTGTCAAGTGTGCCGCGTACTTGAAGAAGCTCTAAGCAAACGTAGGAGGAGGCGCAGTAAGTGGGCCGTACTACAATTAATTCCCCTCGAATTGTAATGATTGAATATATTGCGTTGATTTGCAGCGTTTTCCTCGAAAAGTACGCAACATCGTTTAACGGCCGCAAGCATTCCTACGCCTCTATCAATTACAGTCGACCGACAGCCCGCCCGCCCGTAAGCGCAACTACATAAATTATAATCGCTATTGATGTCTAGTTGTTAAGTCAATTCTAGAGTAGTTTACATTACTAATGAAATAGAGCTTAAGCCAATACAGAAGTGAAAATAGGTATTAAGCAGCAAACTTGTCTCCTCCTTTACGTCTCCCCAAAGCAGCACCGTATACACGCAGACAAACGCAGTTAAATTATACACAAGTTAGTTGATTAGTTTGTTTATTCGTATGACCTTTATAATGATTATACTGTTTTGTTTAAACATAAAATGTATGTACGTAGATGAGGAAAGCAGGCAGGCAGACAAAGTAAATGACTCGTATTTTACCTCTGATAAGTTAATCGTCGATTCAATAAACATAAATTATTACATCAAAGTACACTTATATATAGATACATGTATATATGTATATACGTATATATATATATATATATATATATATATATATATATGTATATATATTATATACCTATATAATAATACGTCAGTTGATATTTTAACATTATAGATTGCCCGCCCAATTATTTTTAATTGAGTTTTGTGTTGAATACCATACGCAAATGAATTGTCTGCTCAAGCAGCTGATAGATATTTGTATATTGTTAATCAAAAGATCGAAAGAAATAAACACAAAACAATTGTAATTATGTATCCAGCATAAATAACTGTATATTGTAATATCTTTACTGGTCTAATCTATAATCTTGATAGTTTGTCAATCATAAATAAAGAATGCATACCTATAACGTAATGTCAAATCAAATCTCAACCTCACCCAATCTTGACTCTTATTCGGGTCAATCTCCTGGAAGTAAATAGTTCTAAATGCATTGGACTATCGGCACTGGAGGTACTCAGGCTGCTCGGGAAATTACTCTAGATATTTAAGTCTCAATTAGAGCGAACACACCTTACTTCAATCAATCACATTACGAGCTATTTTGTGATTTTATGAACTATCGGTGGATATCATTGAAGATAAATAGATCTGTTAGTGTAAAAGATGCTCGAAAATCACTGCTCAACCACATTAAGCCCAAAATCGGCCCTTACGAAAAGTTTGTCTATTCATGGTCTCTTCAAATATGAGATTTGTAGTAAAGACTATGAGTTCGCAAAGCATTGGTTATAATTACAAGTTCTGCTTTAATTCTTATAGTTTAATGAGCTCTTCTTTTTGAGAGTATTCTGATTTGACGCAAAAACAGTCTTTGAAGTTGTCTAATCTCGGCAGAGTTTGTGATTTGAACGTTTTCCCCGGCAGATCCCCAATAAAATTGATTTTGAAAACGTTTTTTGTTTTAGATAAAACAAATTGTGAAACAAATTTACGAATCAACAAATTGTGAACTGTGAACACATTTGGAAGCTGATCTAAGGCAACGACAGAAAGATCGAATCCATTTCGACTCGGGCTTTGAACTAATCTTGACTAATTCCTTATCTATGAGCACTTGGGAAATCAATGCGACTGATCCGATAACAAAAAAGGAATTAAAACTAATTGAAATAAAAATTGAAGCTAGTTTCTGAGCGCCATCAAGTCTTACGTTAAGTGAGCACAGATATGAGCCATTTCGTAGGCCTTGTGCGATTTGCAGTATATATGTAGTACTTGAATCAGAGCGGCGATAAGGTTTACCAAAATCCGGAGGACTTGCCACCGGGTGGATTCTTCACCTTGATGCAGGAGCGTACGCCCGACTTGTCCAGTTCCTCTGCAAAGGAAGGAGGAGCTTTGGGTTATCTGGCAAATTGTACAAATATGGCAAGCATATATATCTACCGCTAATCGAGAACGAGGACTCCTGTAAATCGCGCTTGCCATCCACGCGACCCCGCACCGAGGGAGTGCTGCACACGGAGCCCTCTGCCGGCATGGGCAGATTCCCGGCCAGCATGACCGATATGGGCTCTGGCGGCGGTATGAGTATGTCCAGCTCGGCGAACTTCTTGGCCACATTACCGTTCTGGTACTCCTCGTGCGGCTCGTCGGACGATTGCACCTTGCCCTCGATAATGTCGTACACGAACGGCGGACGCACAGACATCGGTATGAAACGGCCGAATCCCTCGGCCACTCGCAGAGTTCCGTTCTCGGCGCTAATGCGACCTCGCACCAGCACAAATTCTGGCACGCCGTGCACAGTCATACCCTCGAAAATATTGTAGTCGCAAGCATGATGATGCGTTTCCTTGGATATGGTGCGTGTGGCCTGCGGATTCCAGATCACAATGTCGGCATCCGAGCCAACGGCTAAGATAGGAATACAAAGTAAATGTTTATGAAAAGAAACTACAACTATGACTTCAACAAGAATTAAGCGTTAGCTCTGCCAAAGCGAAGATTATATAGCTAATGTGAAAGATTTCCAGACTAACATCTATGGTATACTAGTGCGACCTCCGTTTCATTTAATTACTGCTCGATCACTTCTATGAAAGCCATAGGATATAGCGATCGGAGTTTAAGCAAATTGAAATATGATAAAAAGCTTGCTGAGTTGCATGAGACATATGTTCATATCAAATTTAATTTTTTAATTTAGACCATATATCGATTTTGATGAAATTTACAGCGTATACAATAGTTAAGTTACAAAATAACAAAAAATCGGCCAATAGACTCTATGGCAGCTATACGATATATACCTGATTCTGCCGTTATAAAAAGACAGCTAGAAAACTATGAGACTTTTTACATTGCAGAAGATGGATAAACAAACGGACATGGGTAGATAGACTTGTCTGTTCATGCTGATCAATAATATATATGAGTATAGCAGTCAAAGATCTGGAGCTAGTATTCTACGACTCACCGATTCGTCCCTTTTGCGGGTAAATATTGAAAATCTTTGCAGCATTCGTGCTGGTCACAGCAACAAAGCGGCACGGGTCTAGCAGACCCTGCTGCACACCCTTCTCCCAGACGAGGGACATGCGATCCTCGGCGCCGTTGACGCCATTGGGGATCTTGGTGAAGTCACCTGCTCCCGTCTCCTTCTGCTTCTTGTTGAAGGTGCAGTTGTCGCTGCCCGTGACCTGTAGATCATCGCTGTGCAGAGTGCGAGAGTGTGATTCGATTAATGGAAGATCTTAAGGTCTCTTGCAATCTTGAGCTTACTATGCCAAGGACTTCATCAGCTGCCTGGGTGTTTCGGCAGACGTGCGAATCGGCGGGCTGGTGATGTAGTAGATGCGCTCCGGCTTACGCACACTACTCATGCTAAGGCCAATGGAACTGGCCAGCGTTTCGCCGAATACGCAGTATCCGCTGCGTCGTGCACGCCCCACGAGCTCCGCTGAGGATTTGCTTGTAACGCCAGCAACATACAGCGGTGTCTTCATCTACAGAAGAAAATTGATGGGAAAACATGTAAAAAGCTACAGTCGAGAGTAATCGATTGCTATATACCATTCATCCACTTTGAAGAGTTCACAGCAACATTTACACACGTACATTCTCACACGTACAGGCCTTTTTCACACATACAACGAGAGCACTCGGGTGTCCTCGGCTATTATATACTATTAACTCATTTTATTGAGCACTCAACAACGACGGTATCTCACGTATAGCCTGCTCTCACACGCAAGTGGCAACTTATCGCTCTGCTGTGTCTTTATAGTTATAACTTCTGCGTTGATTGTACGATCGCATTGCCTTTCGCAGCAAACATCAGGAATATAGTCAGTTATGTGTGCATTAAAAGCAATGTTGCAACCTAAAAACTTTCCTTAATATTCGAGCTCAAAAACCGAAAATAACATAAATAATAAAATGCAATACCAAAAGCTTCATGCCAAATTTGGTTTCTCTTGCTCTTACAATAGCTGAGGGTTTGTGTTCACATAGTCAGACAGACGGGTGGACAGGTAGATGGACATGACCAAATCGACTTGGTTCGGATGCTGCCAACTTATCTTATAATATACAATTTCCCTCACAACATAATTTTTGAAAATAGTCTGCATTAATTACCTGATGTGCCAAGATGCAGGCGCGATGCACTGCCTCGGCTTCGACCTCCTCCTGCCGCGAGAGCTCGTGTCCCTCGGGATCGGATACACCCTCGGTGAGCAGTCGCTGCGTATTCTTCGCAATAATGTCGCCGTTCTCAGCATGTACCTGGCGGAGGAAAAAGACGAAGGGAGAGGGGCGAGAAGAGAGTCAACTATGTTCCGGCACTTGGTGAAAGGAACAACTCACCATTGCGACAGCATTGAGGCTCCTAATGCGCTCGAGTACATCGAGGAGCTCCGAATCGCTCAGCATATATAGGCCCTTATCGGCCATAAACATCTTGAGCGAGTTTACGCCCAGTTCCTTGCTAAGAATGCCCATCTCCTCAGAAACCGATCTGGACCACCAGGTTATGCCCACGTGCAGGGCGTAGTCACAGCACACCTTGGGATCGGCCCAGCTGCGCCACTTGTCGTAGGCCTCGACCAAGGACTCGTGCTTTTTGGGCAGCACGCAATCGACTAGAAGGGCAATCTATTAGCTATAGATCAACTAAAGTACATTCACGATAATCTGGACAATTGGGGGACTGGACCCGCCCGAATTATTAAAGTGTTCCGTATACTAAGTCGAGTCTAGCAGGTAATACCTTTGATTAAAAAACCTCAAAATGTGTTATGTTTTGAACCCAAAAGGCATTGATTTCTTCAGGATAATGTAAAAGTATGAATTACTGCCTTCTTATTACTTTAAATAAATTGGGGAATAACTGTTAAACGAATTTACAAAAAACAATGGCTTTCTCGCTGTGTAGTCTTGGTATTTTCCATAGCAGCTGTGCTTATAGTTCGATAGGATTTTAATTATATTTAATTTAATCATTTAATCAAAATAATACCGTCAATATTATTATCTACAATAATGAAAAATCAAGTTTTTAAACCTTTCTATTTTGTAACAATTCAAAAACCGCATTTTTTCGCTTGCGGATGCAGTGGGCGTGGCAGCTAAAGTTTTAAATACACTTGATCTGCGTAGGATGTATAGGAATCGACATGCCAAATTTGGTGCCTCTAGGTGTTGCAATAGATGTGATCTGTGCGTTCATATAGACTGACGGACAAACTTACCGACACGACCAAATCGACTAAGCTACGCTACGCTGAAATTTGCACAAAGGTAATATACAATTTTTACGCAATTTGAATTCGTAAATGGTAGAAGAAGTCAATGCCCGTATAAAAGAGGTCAACGGAAAATCTTTTTGTCCGGATTATAAGGACTACAATTAGAGGAAAATACTGCTTGTTCGATTTTCCGGATGTCCGAATTATTGAGAATGTACTGTATAGAATAAGGAATACCTACTTATCATGGTGGTGCCACCTGCCACCGCCGCCTTTGTACCGCGATAAAAACTGTTTAGGAAAATTGTAAATTGGTTTAACTATAAAACCCTCGCATCTCTTTCACATTGAACATACTCATCGACGGCGATTGTATCGCCCTGGGGACGCTGCATGTTGGTGTGGGGGTCAATACCCCCGGGTATAATCATCCTCCCTGTTGCATCGATAGTTCGCACGCCTCCGGGTATTGTAATCTCGCTGGCAGGACCAACAAATCTGCGAGAAATCCGTTAAATGTGCTACACCCTGCGGAAGAATTAAATTGTGCTCTAGTGTATCCTACTTGATAATCCCATCCTCGATGTAGACGTCCGCCTTGAAGCTCTTGTCGTGGTTGACAATTTGCCCGTTCTTGATGTAGACGCGATTCTGAGCACTCTGCAAGTGTATGGGCACCTTCTTAACGGGTTTCGGGCTGGTCGACATTCTCGTACAGTTATTTCTGCGAATTGTTGAGTTCACACAAGCGATTCCAGAGTGCAAAACTTGTAGTGAGTTTTCCAAATATTCTTACTTCAAGGTATTGCAATTTTATCTGGGTTATCGACAACCGCACAAGTGGAGAGCACTTTTTCGTCAGTCAGAAAGGTTTACAAGTTGGACCGACCCGAAAATCCATTCAATTGAAAACAACCCTTAACCACACCTCAAATGGAGCATCTCTTCTATACCCTGTGCGCGAAAGGAATATGAATAGGGGTTGTTGGGGCTTGAGGGGGAAAACTAAGAAAATTTATGCAATATTATAAGTGGGGAAAGATATAACGATATAATATATTTCATCTTTCTTATATGATTTTATTTAATATATATTAATATAATATTTTTTTTAACTTTTCTAACGTAAAAGTGCATGTATTGTTAAATTTAAAATAAAGTAAACAAAATTTATTTATTACTTATTTTTGAAAAAAAAAAATTTTAAGACTTTTCATATTTATTTTATTTTTGTTATTGATTCTAAAAAATCATTGGAATTTCGGATAATAATGTAAGAAAATTACAAAAATTTGCATTATAGAGAAAAATATCCTTAAAGAACTTGATAGATTTATTCATTTTATTTTTATACAATTTAATTTTATTTTACAACAATTTTACATTAAACTATTTATAAAATGTAAATCAAATGTTCTCATATATATTTATATTTGTGTATTGTATTTCTAATTAGCTTTCAGATTGATTTTTCATTATATATACTTAGTTTTAACAAATTTGAAGTGTGTTATTAACAATTAAAGAAGTTAAGTTAAGTTAAATAGCTTTATCAAGTCTGAATCCCATTTAAACTATACCAGACTCAGTCGGGCGCAGCTCTCAGCTGTCACTATAAAATACTTGTGCAAAAGTATCGATAACACTTTAGTATTTTACGTAGTCTCACACGCAGTTGATTATCGATGCGCGTTTCGCCAGGTGCGTTTATGTTTATTGAATTCGCTCGCTAAAAATGGATATTGGCGAACTCCTGGCGTTTAAGGCAAGTATTTTGGCGAAAGCAAATTGAATAAAATACCTTAACGATTCGCGTGCGCAACAGCCCGAGCAGACGCCGAAGCGGCCGCACGAGGACGACGATGATTTCGCGCTGCCCGAGCCGGCGACCAATGATATTGGAAAACGGGGCGGCGGCGTCGATGAAAAAACAAAGCGATTGCGCCGCATTGCGGAGGCCAAAGAGACGGCGAACTACAGGAAGCCACACGAGGGCAACGCCTCTGGGGCGGGGTCGGCCAGTGCGTTTGAGTTCGATCCAGAGCTGACGGAGGAGGAGCGCCTCAATATACTGAAGTATGTGGAGAGCGAGGACGCCGAGGGCGATGCCCTGGACGAGCAGGGCCTGAAGAAGTTGATACTTGTGTTCGAGAAGCGCAACCTGAAGAACCAGGAGATGCGCATCAAGTTCTCGGACAATCCCGAGAAATTCATGGAGTCCGAAGTGGAGCTGCACACGGTCATACAGGAGCTCAAGGCGGTGGCCACCGTGCCCGATCTGTATCCGCTGCTCGTGGAGCTGCACGGCCTGCACAGTCTGCTCGAGCTGCTGGCACACCAGAACACAGACATTGCCGTCGCCGTTGTGGATCTGCTGCAGGAGGTCACCGACGTGGACATTCTGGGCGAGAGCAGCGAGGGCGCCGAGGCGTTGATCGAAGCACTGCGCAAGGAGCAAATCTGCGCGCTGCTCGTCCAGAACCTCGAGCGGCTCAACGAGCAGGTCAAGGAGGAGTCCGACGGCGTGCACAACACGCTGGCCATTGTGGAGAACCTAACGGAAATCGATGGCGAGTTCGTGCGCGAGGCGGCGACCCAAGGCCTGCTCGCCTGGATACTGAAGCGGCTCAAGGGCAAGACGCCCTTCGATCCCAACAAGCTGTACTGCAGCGAGATCCTGTCCATACTGATACAGACGGAGAACGAGAACCGCCTGCTGCTGGGCAGCTTGGACGGCGTGGATGTGCTGCTGCAGCAACTGGCCATCTACAAGCGCCACGATCCGGCCAGCAACGAGGAGCAGGAGTACATGTCCAACCTGTTCAACTGCATGTGCTCGGCGCTGATGGCGCGCGAGAATCGCGACCGCTTCCTCAACGGCGAAGGCCTCCAGCTGATGAACCTGATGCTGCGCGAGAAGAAAATGTCGCGCAACGGCTCGCTGAAGGTGCTCGACCATGCCATGGCCGGGCCGGACGGGCGCGAGAACTGCAACAAGTTCGTCGAGATCCTGGGCCTGCGCACCATTTTCCCGCTGTTCATGAAGACGCCCAAGCGCAACAAGCAGCGCCTGCTCTCGGTGGATGAGCACGAGGAGCACGTCTGCTCCGTCATCGCGTCCATGTTGCGCAACTGCAAGGGCACACAGCGGCAGCGCATGCTGACCAAGTTCACGGAGAACGACCACGAGAAGGTGGACCGCCTGCTCGAGCTGCACCTCAAGTATTTGTCCAAGGTCGAGGCCATCGACCGGGAGATCGACCAGCAGCCAAAGGTGAGCATGTGAATGTATATACACGCATCTAAATGTGATTCCAACTCCTACTTTGCCCAGCAGGATGCCAGCATAGACGAGGACGAGGAGGCGGAGAACAACTACATCAAACGCCTGACTGGCGGCCTCTTCACGCTGCAGCGCATCGACTACATCCTGCTGGAGGTCAGCGCCACCTCGGAGACGGTCAAGCAGCGCGTGCTGCAGATTCTCAACTTGCGCAGCGCCTCCATGAAGACAATTCGCAGCATTATGCGTGGTATGTGCTAGCCTGGTACACCTTTTTCTCTTCTTCCATCACATGCTAACCGAGGGCCTCGCTCGTTTCAGAATACGCGGGAAACCTCGGCGATGGCGACACCGACTGGCGGGAGCAGGAGCAGACGCATATTCTTTCCCTAGTCGATCGGTTCTGAGAGCAACCCCTCGCTCAAGCTGAAGCTGCACGCTCTCTCGCTCAATCAGACAGACAAACGCATAACATATATAGTTAAATAAATGTACGCGCCAGTTGGCGGCTTTTATCTTAAAGATAAATTTCGATTATTGTAGAATAAATATGAGATATTTAAAATTTGGTAGTAGTTTGCGCTTGTGTTGGTGCTGGTGCTGCACTGGTGCTGCACTGGTGCTGCTGGTTCCTGCGGGATTGAGCTATACGACTTCAATTTCCTGTTTGCTTTTGACGACTGTTCGCGGTTTTTTTACTCCAATCCTTGCAGGTCGACGTAAAACGAATTCGTTTGGCTAAAAAATGCTCACAAAGAATTTGCATCCATATGGAATTTAAACAATCAACTTGATATTAGAAAACTTGAATGCGATTTTTCATTTCTGGCCAGTTTCTTCTATACGCTGCACATTCTCGAATCGAACCTTTCTTCTCTTACTTCGGTTTGCCCTTGTCCCTGGGGGTAATGAAAGCCGTTAGTACCGTTTAGAACTGCGGATTCCCAAGGATTGAATAAAGCTCAAGGCACTAAGCCAACTCGAACTAAATTAAGCATCAAATTAAGAAATTAATATGTTAAGCAGACTGTGTAGTATGTATTTGTGAATTTTAATTATGGCAAACTAATTTAGATTGCATAATACACGATGTGCTGCTGCTTCTCCAGCAGTTCGCAGTTCAATAAATTAAATGGGTTTAGTTCCTTTAGGTTCTCTATATAATTTTAACGTCTCGTTTCGTGCAAATAACAATTCAATTGGGTTTTTCGCTTAGAACTGTTGTACAGGTGCAAAAAACTCGCTACTCTTAGGATTATTCGAAATTTTAGTATATAATAATGTGGTTCCTTCTTTTAAGATACACAACAGTGACGAGTTTCGCGTTTTGACTTTCATCTTAAAGGTTTCTACTGGTGTTCTGAGTTTGTTCAATCGAAAGCATAATATTTCTTCTATCTACCAAGCATCGAGTAGTCTGTATAAATTGTATCTAAGCTGTTGTTGTTGTGAGTGTGTGTGTTGTGTTGTGGTTGACTTAGCCGATTCATAGATAATGGTTGCTCTACTTTTGGGCATCGGGAATCTCAAAGTTAACATCCATGTTCATTTCACGAGCCAACTTCACAATCTGAGCCAAGTGTACGGCCAAATCGGCGGCCTTATCCAAATCATCACGAGCCAAAATCTTCAGTCCCGACGAGCGGATCAGCTCGCGGGCCTCCTTCACTTTGGTTCCCTGAAAAAGCGATAAACACTTGCGATTAAAGCATCACGTCCAGGTGAAAACGCGGTCCTCCTGCACCACTCACCTGCAAGCGCACAACGATGGGCAAGTTCAAGTTTAGATCCTTGGCCGCCGCAATAATTCCCTCGGCGATGACATCACAGCGCATAATGCCACCGAAGATGTTCACTAACAGACACATGACCTTCTTGTCTGAGGTGATGATCTTGAAGGCGGCCTTCACAGCCTCCGCGGTAGCGCCACCGCCGACATCAAGGAAGTTAGCAGGCTCGCCACCGTACAACTTGATGATATCCATGGTCGCCATGGCAAGTCCGGCACCATTGACCATGCAACCGATGGTACCATCCAGGGCAATGTAGTTCAGATTGTATTTGGCAGCCTCCACCTCCTTGGGATCCTCCTGTGTCCAATCGCGCAGACAGAACAGCTCCTTCTGACGGAACTCGGCGTTGTCATCGAAGCGCAGCTTGGCGTCCAAAGCGAAGACTGCAATTGCCATAATTCCATAGTAAGTAATAATGATTCAAAAGTAATACTGCAGTGCAACAAATATGCTTCGATCTGTGGTTATACTTACAGCCTTTAGGGAGACGTAAGAATATTTCAAGCAGCATTTAAATGAGACGACACAAAATGAATTCAGCGGGTTATTAAATAAGTGAATAGAGGATGGAGGATTAGTTGTGGACAGAGTTAGGAAACGCCATGCAATCTGAGTTGAACATTCAAAAGCAGCTACTCACAGCCAGTCAAGGCGTCCTCGGCGTAGGGATTGATCTCGACCAGAAGAGCATCTTTTTCCACGAAAAGCTTGTACAGGTTCAAAAGCATTTTCACATGCTCCTCCGATTTCGCACCCAGGCCGACCTTCTCGATCACCTTGCAGGCCTGTTCTTTGGTCAGACCCTTCTCGATATCGATGGGCTCGTAGAGAATGGCTTCGGGACTGGAAGCGGCCACCTCCTCAATGTCGACACCACCCTCCTTCGAGGCAATCAATACGGGACCCTGTGCCATTGGAAAGAGCTCGATTAATATGAGGAGTCTGCAGAACTCCCAAGCGCACTTACGTTAAACGCACGTTCCAACATGACGGCAAAGTAAAATTCACGGCGTGGGAACTTGCGCTCCGCCACCATCACCTGCTTGCAGATGCGACCTCCTGCACCAGTCTGCTTGGTGACCAGCAGTTGGTCGATCATCTTGCCGCTCATTTCCTCTGCCATCTTTGGACTATATACAGACAGATAGATAGTGATGATTCCTTAAAGATCGCTGTCCTCGCCGCACAAAGTGACACTTACTCGTAGACGACACGAACTCCGCCCTTGAATCCATTTTTGAATGTACCTTTGCCACGCCCGCCGGCCAGCACCTGCGCCTTCAGCACCAGATTGTCTGTCTTCAGCTTCTGCGCGATGTCGTGAGCCTCCTTTGAGTTCTTGGCAACGGCAAATCTGCGAATAGAGTCAGAGTTAAGTCATCGTGTTCGGGAAGTATTCTTAATCTTAAGTGTGACCTGATGAACCCACGAACCTACTCCTCCATCCATGCCTTCCGATCACGAGGCCCAGCCTCAAGTATTCTTATCTGTAGTTCAAAGTCCTATATACTCAGCGGGAATATGGTTGATTATTGACCGATATTATTGCCGCAAGGTCATTCGGACATTGCTTGAGCTATACTTCAACAGACTTACTAGTATAATCGGTTTATACTAATTGCATCTAATATTAATGATTCTCTAGCCTCTGCCTGAAGGGTTTTTCGAAAATTTTTTAACATACAGCCAAAACTTAATTCCATTAACAAATAAACACTCCTCCAAGCTTTATGATATATACGTATATTATAAGCACAATTTTATCATAAATTCAAGTGCATAAGTCCAATCCGTATATATATATATATATATATATGTATAGCTTTGGCATATATATTGAAGCTAATAAGTCCAATGCAAACTAATCAGCGAACAAATTTTAAATACTATCCATAATTCTGTTTGCTATAATTCCTTCCATTGAATAAGTTTCACTTCAGAAAACTTGTAAATATTATTAATATACCATATATATCTGCAATATTACTCTAGGATTTTTGGAACGGATTCCCCCACTAGAACTTGTAAAATAAATGCAAAAAAAAATTCCATTAATAAATTAATTTTAAGAAGAAAAGCTTATATCGCATGTACTCTTAACAATAAGCTATGTACATATATCCAATAAATGTATAATAAGTCTATAACCTACAAACATTATCCAAGTTCTTGTCTGTCTGTATGTCTGCTGTTGAACTTTTATCTAGAATCTTATTTCCTTTAAGAGTTTACCAACTTCTGCCCTGGACCCAATAGAGCTCAGGTAGTTTACCAATCGCAGTCGTAAATCTGATCTCTGATCTCTGATCCCAATTCACAATCTAATTATCGGCAGAAAACAGTCGCGGATTTGTTATTCTTTTAATGGAGCGAGACGCCGGACCCAAAGTCCATGAATAAATAATGCTCTAGCGGGGCGAATGAACTTTGGAACTCACCGTGGCGTCGGGATTCCGCCTTCGTTGAGCAGCTTGTACGACACATGTTCCTGCACATTAAGGTTTCTCACTTGTTGCACTGCGATGGGGGCAAGTTGAAGGATCTGCAAGTAGGTGGAAGCGAATTCCCCATAAGCGAAAAGTCACGAGTTCCGATAGCGAAGAGCACGAAATAAACGCGTATGTGAGTCACAGTCACTCCTCCACGTAAACACAATTTGCAATATATGCTGTATATGTATATATGTATATGTGTGCATATGTGTGTCTGTAGGTCGCAGACGAAAAAAGCCACAGATTAACGGGGATCCATGATAATCAAGTCTAATTCGCACAGACTCAACCGCCTTAATTAGTGGGCTCGGCAAGCGCGATGAAGCGATAGCAACAGTTGTCACCATTATCATCATCATCGGCACCCACCATTGATAAAGAATCGGGCTATACGCTGTTCAAGGTCCCGAATTTATCTCGTTCACACACACACACACACAGACTTACATTAGAGTTGCGTCACACACACGCACGCACATATGCATAAGAAACAAATTGATCAGGTGGCCGCTCTTAGGCTGGTGAGAGAGAGAGGGAGGGAGAGTGTGAGTACCTCGCCTCTCTCTGTTCACCTTGCCATTGCTTGCCGTCGCCGTCGCCGTCACTGTTGTTGTTGCTGTTGTTGCTTTCTGCAGCTCATTTTGCAATTATGTAAAAGTTGTACCGAAATTTATGCATTTTGCGAACGTTGCACGCCACTTACCCTAACAGCGGACTGCGGTTTCACTGTCTCGACAAGAGTACTGCCTGCACGTGCCAAAAAACAAGCCATTTTACACTAAAATATATGGGAATTATTTAAAATATGCTGGCACCTATTTTAACACGAAAACTTATCACTCACTGTATGTTTGACTTCTAAAATTCAATTGTCGTATGTGTTATCGATTATTCGCTTGGTATTTTTGTGTGCTTTTAAAGCCTACTACAATCGATGTTTGAATTTGTACAGTTGAGCGAATTAGAAAAATAGTGATGGTATAAAAAATGAATCTTAGACATTTTTTTTAAAAAGAGCTAAAGCTTTTTAGGTAAATTAACGCAAAACCAAACCATATTAAATGTAACCAACATAATTAGATCTATATTGTCATCGAAAGCGTTAAATAACAGTGCCATTGGAGCTTAACAGAAACATCGCGAGCTTTTGCGTATTTATAGACACATTTCTCACAATTCCTAAACCTTATTGCTAAATAACTTTTTATAATATTGAAATAATAAACTATTTTTAATTATTTAGACCATAGCTTTGAGAAAACGGATGGACTTAACAGCGTCTGTCTCTGTTATCATTCATCGCTGGGCTATCGATGTTCATACATTAACAGGCGATGTTTCAGTCGTAACCGCGAAACCAGAAGATTTACAAACATTTAGTAAACTACACAATTGTAATAAAAATGGCCTTCTATAAATTTGATAATAGCGCAGAGCAGCAACGCCTAACGCATCCGGCGATCACATATTACTCCTTACAGTTCCCGACCTGGGCTCAGTACACTGCAGCGGTGGGACATGGCAACTTCCATGGATATGGAACTGATTATAGCTTTGGCTACGGCTGTGGCTATGGCTATGGCTATGGCTATGGCTATGGATATGGACATGGATACGGTATTACATCCCGTCATCAGAATGCAGGCTCGAGGCATAAGAGTGCGGTTGAAGTAGGCGAGTTGAAGCTGCAATTGAAATGGGAAAGAGAGGAGAAATCCCGGCAAGAAGCGCAGTGGAAAGCCGTCTTAAAGCACGAGCAGGATCTGCTGGAGGAGAACAAAGTGTTGACGGCAGCCAACCTCGAGTTGACGGATGCACTCGCTGCCCTAAGAGCCAAACAGTCAAACGATCGGGACGAATTAAGCGCTTTAAAGCTGAAGCTGACGAAGGTAAGTCCAGCTGGAAATGTAAGCTGATATGCTATATACATTGATATATATCCCATACATCTGTTTGCCAGCTAAGTGAACTGGATGCAGAGCTCGAGAAATCTCCTGACGAGGCGACTGCTCTGAAGGCCCTCAACGAAATGCTGCGCAGAGGCATTGAGCAGCGAGACAAAACCATAGCGAAGTATAGGGAAAGACTTCGTGGTTACGTACGCCCGAGCGCCTCCTACAATGGGGATTGCCTGCAGGAAAGCAGCAGCTCTGGGCAGCTCAGTGTCCAGACGCCGCCGCGGCACATTGGACCGAAGGCATTGCATGTACTCACTGCCCTCGGAGCGGAGAATACGAAGGGTATGTGAACTCAAAATACAGCTACACCTATATAGATATCAATCCCTCCATATTACTCTCCACAGGCCCCTGGCTATGCCTGCCGTGTGGACCCGGAGAGGCTCCTATTTACTTTTGCTCGTATCCGGAGTTTCGTCGACACTTGGTAGAAGTCCACAAAGAGGCAATCGATCCAGCGCTGTGCGAGCTTTGCGGATATCGCAGTAGCTCCAAGCAGGAACAAGCTTTTCACTTGCACAGCAAGCATTAGATCGTAGCACTACTTTCTATATAGAGTATTAACTGATAGAAAATTACAATAGTTCCGGCTAAATGGAAATTGTTAAGTTTTTGGTTATAGCTTTTTTCGGTTTGAAGTTCATATAGATTACTTTTACTAGTTGAAACACGATTTAATATTAATATACCTATTTAGAGAAGCGGCGACACAAAATAGATGTGTATATATTTATGTTTAATATTATTTGTATAGAAACAAGAAGCAAAAAGTAGCTTAGGTTCTCAATTAAAGTCGAATTCCAGAATTGAATTTCTGAACACACGCGAATTCGAATGTTGATAGCGATATTTTTGTATAATTCTTAGGCTTATATACTAAATACCTATCGCAGAAAACATAAGGAGAGTATGAAACAAGCTGAATTTTCAATGATTGCAAATTAGTGAAGGTATTTCAAAATATTATTCTTAGCACATAATTGTTGATAAATTAAACTACGATAATATCTCTATTCACACGTGAATTTGCATTCTGGTAAACTTAATATAATATGTATAAAAAAAACAATTGAAGAAAGCTACAGTCGAGTGCACTCGACTGTAAGATACCAGTTACCGTTGGCTGTTAAAAAATAATTCTTAATATTAATTACTTTTATTCGGCGAACTAATAACAACGCATCGCATATTTTCGAAGTCAAATAAAAATGCATTGACTCGGATCGGGTTGTACTTTATAGGGTAGATCAGTCCTGTGGTAAGCAACGAGAATGTCAAACAAAATGTTTTGTTATTCCTCTACTTTTCTTATAATTCAATTCAATTTATGGGGGCAGTGGGCGTGGCATCAAAAAGTTGAAAGTCCGCATTCTGCGTAATGTTACCAGGGACCTTACTACCAAATTTGGTGCATCTAGCTTTTATACTGTCCTCATAACTAATAAAAATTCGTTTTATAGGGGCGGTGGGCGTGGCATCCAAAAGTTAAAAATCCAACTTCTGCATAATGTTGCAAGACACCCTCCTACCAGACTGACAGACAGACGGACATGAGCAAATCGGCTCGACTATTTATGCCAATCTAGAATATATATACTTGGTATGGTCTGCCACGCCTCCTTCTGGCTGTTTCATACATTTTCACAAAGTTAAAATTCCATTTTTATACAAAACTAGGAGACCCGGCGAACTCCGTTTCGCCACCACATGGCTTTATTTCTTTTGGTGATTAAATGAAGACATTTTTTTTTGTTATTTATTTGAAAAAGAAAAATTTTGTTTCATTTCACAATAGTAATGGATTCATTTCAACTACAAAAATAAAGTGAAACTTCTCTAAGTTAATGGAAGTGAATACTAAATCGTACGTGTCCGCAAATTATCCGTGTCATTGAAGTGCTCTTTGGTAAATTAAATTAAATTAAATTTATTTCCACCAAATCCCGCCAAGTCCCACCAATGCCCGCCAATTGCCACCAAATCATGCCGAATCCCACCAAATCCCGCCAAATCCCGCCGAAATGCCTGCTCTAGGAATTTAATGAAAATTTGCACAATACACGTGATTGATTTGACGGGCTCCAATGAAAATGTGAGGAAACGCATTACAAATTTTCTGTTGACTGTTGATTTTTTTTGTGAACTGTATTTAGGTGTATTATTATAATTTGTCGTGTTCGTCATAGGTTCCCTGTAGTAGCCGGAACTGTGTTGTTTCCAAGTGGCCATTCACAGTTTTCAAATGGGCAAACGATTTTGGGCCACGTACATTAACCTCACGGAGCCCGAGACCTTTCCAACGAATGCAAAACCGTAAAAATCGGTTTAAAATCGGTTCGTGTGTTCTGGAGTTAAATCGCCAGGAAGGAAATTCTGACTTATTTTTATATAGTAGATTTCTTATTTTTGTAAATATGAAAATAAACTCCAATTACGATTTTGTAACCTTCTGATCAGTTATATAAAATCAAAGCTGAAGTTTTAAAACAAAATGTAAATTAAATTTAAAGTTTAACTCAGCAATTAATATTTCAAGAACAAAATAATTGATTCGTAGTCGGAAAACCCACGTTAATTATTTTTCATTTAAAAACAAGTGAAGAAAGCTACAGTCGAGTGCACTCGACAGTAAGATACCATTTACCTTTCGCTGTTAAAAACTAATTCTTAATATTAATTACTTTTATTCGGCGAATAACAACGCATCGCATATTTTCGAGGACAAATTCACATGCATTGACGCTAATGGCACATGCCGACTGCACACTGACTACACGACGACTGTGCGTGCGCAGTCGGCGTGCGCAGTCGGCGTCGGCGTCGGCGTCGGGACTCTACTGCTGTGAGCGAAACTTCTCGTGCCTATAACTTCTGTGTTTATTGTCCGATCGGATTTAAATTTATAGGGTTGGTCAATATTATTATTATCTACAATAATACCTAAACAAAATTTCCAAAAGTCTAAAATCCAACTTCTGCATAATGTTGCAAGACAACCCCTTACCAAATTTGGTGCGTTTATCTCTTTTCGTTATTGAATTATTTGGAAAAAATCGAAATACGCATTTATCGATTTGCGGAGGCGGTGGGCGTGGCACATCAAGTTTGAAATAAACTTCTTGTGTGTTTTGAATACACGCACACTCCCACCAAGTCTGGTGCCTCTAGATCTTTTAATAGCTGAGATCTGTGTGTTCATACAGACGGACAGACGGACAGCCGGACAGACGGACAGACAGACGGACATAACCACATCGACTCGGCTATTGATGCTGATCAAGAATATATATACTTTGTATGGTCTGCCACGCCTCCTTCTGCCTGTTACATACATTTGCACAAAGTTAATATACCATTTTTTACCCATTTTCAATGGGTAAATGGTATAAAAAGACAATTTTAGATTTAAAGCTTTTTGTTAAAAATGTATTTAACAAATCGTTAAAAATATAAATAATTATTAATAATATATAATAAATAAATAAAAAATCTTCTCCCAAAATAGAAATTCATATGTACAATTTTTTCCCTTTTTATTTTTTGCATTTTTTTTTTGATTTTACATTGCTTGTTATGGTTGGACATACAAAAAAAAAGACTTATATCAGCACATACATTTGACATACATACAAGAATATATATATATATAAATTAGTTTATGATTACGGTACTACGAAACTGAGCCTATGTCTCGGCTTAGAGCAGAGAGCACACGATTTGAATCGGCGTACACTGTGCGAAAACATGCTAACGCAGCGCGCACTTCGATTAGCATGCCGAACGCCGAGTGTACACCACGATGTCGTCTACAGACAAAGCTGCAGACCGGAAAAACGAAACACGAAAATCACGCAAATGCTTGAGTTAACCGAAAGGCTTGGACACACATGATATTAAATCAGCCGCGGCATTGATTTCGTGCAAGCCCCAAAGAGTCAACTGAAGCATAAGCATTTTCATGGAGCCGAACCGAACGGCCCATGGCTCGGATGCATATATCTTCTCCGAAGCACAGAAGAATCAGATTATATATGCATGAGCATGGACGGGGTGGGCTCTGCATGGGGAGAAGGTTTGGAAGACAGTTCGTAACATTGCAATGTTGTTTTTAGAGGTTTTTGGAGGCTTAGATCTTATTTTCCACTGCGTTCTGTGCTGAAATCACAATGGAAAAGGCCAGGGAAAAAGATATTGAAGGGCCTTGAGATCACACTCGCCGCACATTGATTTTCAGACAGGGTTTTTGGGGACAGCAGCAAAAACGATGCTCCGAAATTCGATGTGCAGCCAAAGCGAACTCAAGCGCATCACAAAGAACAGAAAACATACAGATTGACAAATAACATATAAACATATAGTACTTAGGGACTAATCGGTGTATAGGTAGGGGGACTAACACATGACGAAACGTAACATAAAACACATTAAAATTATCACTCGAAACTCGATTCGCCTTTTTTAAAAAAAGAAGAACACAGCATGCCGTCAGTTGAAAGAATTGTAAAATTTGTGCAAGCTCTTCTCCGGTGCCTGGTGCCAGACCACAGGCGCCCTCCCGGCTCCTCCTCATCCTGCTCTAGTTGTACTCCAGATTCTGCTCGATCATTTGCAGCACTCGCTGCCGTCCGATTTTGTTCCAGAATACATGTGGCTCCGATGAGCCCGTCACGCTACGTGGCCCGCTGATAGTAAGGAAATGGGGGGAAATTCGATTAGGAAAACAGATAATTTCCTAATAATAATAATATATAAATCCTAATATATAAATCTGTAAATGTTGAATTTCATTTAATATAGCTTTTCCATGTGCCTGTATTGCTCGATTGTAGTTTGGGAAAAGGAGATATTCAATATTCCAAACAGAAGTTATGTGTTTTTTCCTATGCATGTGAAGGGGACCTCCATTTATCTCATAGAAAGGACTCTCCCCATATGTATTTTATGGTCTCAGTTTTCTTTATGTCTTTTTATAGTTTCATATGTTTTTTTATTCAATATATGCATATAATAAAGCAATCAATTTTGAAAACAATAGCTTTTGTGGTTCTGGGGAACTAGTTGATAATACAGACAGGCTTATTATAATGGGGCTTCCCTTTACCTTATCTAACAGTACTTCTATGAGAATTTAATAAGAATCTATTCCTAGTAATTCTATATGTCTATTACCTTACTAACTTATCTGAATCTGTGGTGTTATACATTGATAAATTACCTCAATATATACCTATACTAGGGGATTGTGTTTTGAGTAGGCAAGGATTAATACTTCTTATATATGGCAAACAAATTGTGAAAGTTTAGCTATTGCAGATATTGCTGATTATATTAATAGAATTATTATGATTTCAATGAAAGATGTTAATGGGGTGAACTTGTACTTTATAAGTCTGTAGTTTAGGGAGAAAAAAACAAATCGCTGTATTTCCTCTGATCCTATACAAACTCTGTAGGATCTGGGGATTGTTTATATTTCTAAACATTCCTAACAAAAACAGACTCTTGAAATATGGGTTATATGAATTTTCACTCACTTCTGGAAGCAATCGAATCGCACAACGCCATTCTCGTTGATCAGACACGAATGTATATCGATGACCGTTAGGTGCCGCCCCTCGCTCCTGATGAACTTGTTGAAGCGCAACACCTTGTCGCATGTCTCCTTGTCGTGGCGATAGTTGGCTAGCGGTGCCAGCGTGGTCAGCACAGGGACAAATCTGCGGTTGTGCATCTCCTTGATGAGCTGCCGGAAATCGTGCTCGATCTGCACCAGCGGCCTGCCACGCATGATGTCCACAGAACCGATGTTCACAATGATTTGCGTCATCTCGGCCAGGTCGACGTGCTGTAGGCGCAGCCGGGCGGCGTTTATGGTCTGCCCGGAGATGCACAGGCCAGACTGCAGCACTCGCTCATCTGCGGGGCCAGAGACAGAGAGAGAGGGAAAGATAGAGATAGAGGGGGAAGTGGGGGTAGACTCGTAAGCAGATATTCATTGATTCATTGGCTTCGGCCGACGAGTACTCACACTTCTTGAAACGGCACTTGAGCTCCATGCGCGCCAGGTACAAGAAGAAGTCATCGCCAAGCAGCGGAAAGTCCAGGAGATACGCATCGTAGTCCGAGTTGATGGTGAACATGGAGTCATGTTGCGATGGACACGACAACGTCGTCGGCGTGGGCGTGAACTCTTGACGACGCTTGTGTGTGTACTCCCCGATCTCAAGATGTTGCAGTTGCACATGTTGCAGTTGATGATGTTGTTGCTTTAGTGGCTGCTGCTGCTGCTGGAGATGGTCTGTTGGCGGTGCGATGCCAAGTTGTGCAGGATCGGCAGAATTCGAGTAGACGATGTTGTTGTTGTTGTGGTTGTTGTGGTTGTTGTTGCTAGCCGACACCTGTGATAGCTGGTACTGGTTGTTGCTGCAAAGATTGGAGATCGCAGAGGATTTTAAAGCTGTATGAAGAACACTGGATCACGAGATTAAAGATTTGAGTCGGATGACATTGAAAAGAAAAAAGAGAATTTGTTGATTTATACGGCTATAGGATAAAGCTTTCATTTCTGCAAGAATCTGCTTAGTTAAAACTGTTTCAAGGATTCCTTAACGATTAAAAGATCTTTAGAAAAAAGCATTGATCTCCGCTAAAATCGGGTTAATTAAAAACGAGAAAGAAACGTTGCCTTCGGCGCACCGCAGGTTTCATACACCTGCAGAGTTTACAAAATATTTAAATTTAAAAAAAAAAACTGCATTTTCAGATCTGATTGCTACTAAAGAGGCAATATGATATATCTATCCGATTTTATAGCTCTTGGCATTGAGGATGTTGGTTGCCGAGTGTATGGATATATGGATATGGATATATGGCCTGTAGTTACTTGTTTTTTTTTTTATTTTTAAACGAAAGACCGTTTTTCAACTTATTGTTCCTATAGTTTCCATATAGTTTAATAAACCTATTTTGATGAAATAGGGTACTGCTAATGTGCAAAAGGGGTATTAGTGTAATAGTTTTTTATGTAAAACACAAGATTTAATGCCACGTTGAAATTCTTTAAAAAATCGTTATTTTTATCTGATTGCTTCAATAAGAGCTATAGAATAAAATTTACCTATTTTACGCAAATTTAAATATGCTATCTAAAAAGGGATAGCCGACATATATAACAAAATAATTTTGTGTTTCATATGAACATTTTTTGATCGATTGTTCCTTTGGCAGCTATTCATTGTGCTAAATCAATCTTAATTAAAATTGGCAGAAATGTAAGGAGTAGAATTAGAATAAAATGTGTTTAAAAAATAACGAAACTCAAGGTGCTATTGTAGCTAACCGATATATATATATATATATATATATATATATATATATTTTAGCATTGACGCAGGGCCTTTATTGCGTCTCTGCCTATAACTTCTATGTTTATTGTCCGATCTAAATTAAATTTATTGGGTTGGTCAATATTACTGGCAGGCAATAATAATGTAATGGCAATAATACCTAAAAATGCTGTACCTTTTCTACTTTTCCTATAATTTGATTTATCGATTTGCAAAATCGATTTCTGAGGGCGGTGGGCGTGGCATCCAAAAGTTGAAAATTTGCATTCTGTGTAATGTTACTAGGGACCTTACTAACAAATTTGGTGCTTCTAGCTTTTCTAGTGTTCTTATAATTAAAAAAAAGTCGTGTTATGGGGGCGGTGGACGTTGCATCCAAAAGTCTAAAATTCAACTTCTGCATAATGTTGCAGAAATCCTTCTGCCAAATTAGACGTTACTATTTTTTATTATCATTGAATTATTTGCAATAAATCAAAAAACGCATTTACCGATTTGTGGAGGCGGTGGGTGTGGCACATCAAGCTTGAAATGTGTATTGTATACACACACACTCCCACCAAGTCTGCTGTCTCTAGCTCAACGGGTAAATGGTATTAAAAACAAAATACTTGGATAACTTTTGGAATATAATTTTCAGATGATCTTTTTCCGATTCATCCAAGTCATCTACAAAGTTTGAAAAATAATTTAGCATAGAAATATATTCCTTTTATACTTTCGTGGACTATATCTGGTATATAGTAGTATAGTATACTCTGGCATATAAATGAGCTATTTCTATATCGTTTGTATAACAGTAGAAAGACGATCGGATCGATTCTTATTAGGAGTATTTCCATTGTGAAAATTATACTGAACTAAGCTCGGATATTAAGGAGAATACAGAATTTTTTCTCGCACTTACAGATGCTTCCAGTTGTCCTGGTAAACGCCACCGTATGACGCCAGTGCAACCGTGGCCAGAGGCTGCACCGGTCCCGTCTTGACAACCGGAGGCTTCTCGCTGTAGTTGAAATTGTTGTTCACTTTCTGGGGATAGCGACGCTTGTACTGGGAACGCCACAAACGCGGCGGTTCCTGTGAGCAATTGCTGTGTTTGCTGTAGCTGACGATGTTGTTGTGGTTGTTGATGTTGCTGGTGCTGTTTTTGTGGTTATTGTTGGGAGCGTCGCGCTGGCGCTGCTGCATTATCATTTCGTGCAGATGGCGGTTTTCCTCAGTGGGCTTGACGCTAAACAAGCGCTTGCCCGACTCACAGCACTCGGCCGTTACGAAGGGTATGGTGAGCAGAAAGTCCGTGACGTTCTCGTGCAGCGGGAAAGCTGTGCCCGTCAACTGTCGATATTCATCTGGAAGATGTGAGATCGTTGTACCACTGTTATATATTTTCTATGTAATTAGAGGTAATACTTATACTCTTGTTTTTTTTTTTTTAAATTACGTTTTTTTTTATGATATAAATAGTATTTAATAATATTGGAAATAATTTTCTTTACTAATTATCTATGTATTTTCTGATCGGCCAAATATTTTTTATGTAATGAAAGGTACTGTTGTTATACTCCTGTTTTTAAAATAAGAAAGATTTTTTATGTTATAAATATTTCTGTAAATTTATATTTGTTTATTTTAAATACTGAATTAAAATGATTGGATTGCAGTTTGTTCAAAAAAATTAATACACTCGTAACTATTATATTATTTTTTTTATTATTATCTATATATTTTATATATCTATATATATTATATTTTCTATGTAATAAAAGGAAATATTGGTTATACTCAAATTTTTATTTTACGTACGTTTTTTCTATATAACATATAATAAATATATAACTATGCAATTTGCTCAACAAGAATTGTTTTTACTATTATTACTATAAGTATTACTTTTTTATTCTCTATATATTTGCATATATTTTTGAAAATGCCAAACTTTTGTATATAACAAAATGTTGTACTCATGTTTTTAAAATAAATACGTTTTTTCTCTGCTTTAAATATTTCTGCTTATTTATATCTATATACTTTAAATATTGAATTGTATAAATGTGAAATTTGCTCAGCGAGAAATTTGTACTATTATAATTGTTTTAATTAAAAATAACTGATAATAATCGTAAATATAATTCTTTTTGAGCAAATTGCTTAGGTAATCCAATTTAATGAATTTGTTTAGTTAGAAAAAAAATGAAATACAAAAATTAATACTTTTATCTTTCTTCTAGGTTTTAAAATGTATTTAGTTTTTCATTACTTATTACTTTAGTATGTTCAGTAATTTCTTATCTCCTTTGAAAGTCTCTCATTACGCAAACTGTTACACACTCCACACAAAGAGCAAACTCAAAGAAGAAATCGATCATCTCCTTTTTGAGAGTCTCAACTGTACGTAAGATTTGCAAAAGTTACCGTTACTTCTGCCCGATAATACTACGATGTGGGTCCCACATTGTGGGAGAATCGCGCACAGAAAGTCATTTTCTGTGTCATTTGGCACTACTTACTTTTGATGCTCGATATCGTGATACCATTCTGGGCATGGGCCAGCAGTATGGCGCGTATCTCGGCATCAATGTCGGGGTACTCGTCGCGCACCCCCAGGTACGTGTCCTCCATGATGGTCATGTCGCTGCTGAGGTTGCTGTGGCTGCTGGAGCTGTGCTGCGATATCAGCGTGGATGAGAAGAGCGTTGCGACAATCTGCAGTTGCTCCTGCTCCTGCTGCCCAGTCACCTGGCAGATGCGCTTGCCAAACACTGGCTCCGCTCCTGGCTCTGCCTGGCTCTGCGCTGCAGCTTTTCGTGCTGCGAAGACCTTCCGGAACTTCCGCAAATACGTAACTTTCTCGCCGAATACGGAGCAATTGGCGCGCACAAAAATGTCGTAGAACGCGCCACCGCTGCCGGCACGCGGCTTCTTCTGAGAATGGAACTGGAAATGGGAACGGGAGCGGTAACGGGAGTGGGAATGGTGGAGCAGCAGCTGCTGGCGCCAGTGCTGGAAACACGTGGTCAGCTTGTCTCTCAATGCCGTCAGGCGGTCGCTGCAGGTTGTGTTCGGCACGCTGTGGGATTCACTTCTGATTGTCGCCATCGCTGCGAGGAAAGTGCTCGATTCTCTCGAACTGTTCGAACATTTCGCCACTCTCCTGCTCCACTCGATCGGCTCGGGAGAGCCTGTTGCATCTGTATGGGTCTGCGCATTGATAAATGCATGTCGGCGAGAGCAAGAACAAGGTGAAGGTAACTGTAGTTCGGCCTTGCGCTTGCACTCGCTTCTACTCGTGCTTACAGGAACTCGTTAGGGCGACTCACTATTCGACATGTGAAAAGTGAGTGGGCAAAGCCCTGTTATTGACATTGGAAAAGTCAAGTTAAGAAACTTTACATTTGTTTATTTCTTGTAAGAACTAATTGAGGCGACTCACGTTACGATATGCAAAAAATGAGTGAAAAGTGCACTGTGGATGACGTTTTATATATATTATAATTAAATTATTAAATTGCTTACCAGAACTCATTTGGGTGACCCACTATCCGAATTTTTAGAAGAACCTGGTAGGGCTTAGAAATTCTCATTAGGGTGGTTCACTATTCGTCACGGTAAAAGAGATAAATAAAGCTAATAAATAGTAAAACAATTTTAAATTATTTGAATTTTTACATTTCTTACCATTTCAAACAATTTTGGAAATAAACCTTTATATAAATATAATTATATAAATATTATATTTATATACAAAAATGACAAAAATAGTGCAAGCACAAACAATGTGCTTGCTAAAAATATAATTAGCATTTTATAATTATTATTATTTAATTATTATTATTATTTAGTTATTTTTGAAACGTTGCATTCTAGTTAATGCAGTACTATCGGCAATAAAAACGAAAACTGTCCGAAAATATCATTTTTCCCTTTTATTACCTTTTAGGCGTTCATTGCCTGATAAGCCTTCTTCATAAGTATATATAATTAAAACCAATTACCACCTTTGAGACGCCTTCAGTTGCAGATTATGTCTTATGCGATTTCCTCGGGGTCAGTTGGTTTTCCTTCTCTGCAGATAAGCAATGCATGCGTTAGTAAGTAATAACGGAATAATGAACGAGCTACAGAGAAGTAAAAAGACTGAGAGAAGTGAGCGAGAGAAAAAGAGGGAGAGAGAGAACGAGATCCAGCGAGAATTACCACGTGCAACGGCAATCTCGAAATTGACTACCGAATAATAAGACGCCTGAATTCCCCTGATGATTATCGAACAATTGCACCTGCCAGCAGCAGCTGAAGGAGTAGAAGCAGCAGGAGGAAGGTGGGGGGAGTTGGAGTCGGCTCTTGGCACACTCTCGAGGGTTAACCAGCAGCTTTGATGGATGACCAAGACACCCTCTCGGTGGTTAGACAAGCCAACGAGTCAGGAAGAGGAAATGCAGTAGACTTCGATACGCGGGGGGAGGTAGCAGGGAGGTCGAATGTGTGCAGAGCTTTAGGCCCATTGACGAAATCTCTTAATTGCAAAGGAAGCTGCAGAGACGTGACAAGCAATATAAAGCGGGCGTCGGACCAGAAGAAACATGTGGCGCATGGGCTAACAACTGTCCCCTCCTCTAACCCCTCCTCCCACCCCCTTCTTGTGAATGTCTGCTATTTGCAAATAACATAATCTCTAGTCGAAGCGATTTGAATGGGGTGCGTCTGGGAGCAGGTTGGGGCATGTCCGTCCAATCCTGTCAGATATTTTCACTGTAATTTGCTGTTGGTAGCAGAAATCATCGGGTTTCTATGGGGTACATGGAATTCGTTGTGCAATCGAATGAAGAGTTGAAATATCTTGACAGATAACAATTTGCTTGATCATCGCAGTTATTTGCCTGATGTGAGTGTATATCTCTTATGTGTAAACATATATCTACGTTCTTTCTTTAATTATTAATTTTCTTTAAAATTACTGAAGCTTATTAAGCCTGATGTATTTATCTTATTTATTTTATATGAATATAGTAGCGTTGAAATATCTTTTGATAGCAATTTGCTTGATTATCGCAGTTATTTGCCTGATATGAGTGTATATCTGTATACATTACCACATTAATGAAATAAAGAAAAAATTGAAAAATTTTAACTATTAATTCTCTTTTATATATGTGAAGCATTTGTACATTTGTAATATACTAAATTTATCTTATGACTATATTAGTGCCATATCCGTAATACTACGTTTGTCTGCCAATCAGCAGATCTTTCGGCATCCCTGTAGGAATTCCAGACAATTATTTGTCAATGGAAGGCACCGAGTCTGAGATTGAAGTTCATATGTACATACCTATGTAATTGAGAAATGCACCCAACAATGGAATCGCTGAGAATAATGTCTTCAGAACAAATTGAGCTTAATTCCAATGGAACCCACACTTAACACTCCATTCTTGATCTATTAAGCACTTGCTCCGATTACAGAACCGTGGTAAACACTTTGCATGCACTGCTTGCATTCGGTTTGACTGACAGCTTTGTGGGAGTGCGTGGAAGTTGTGCGATCTACCGCCTTATAGCAAGTATTATGGGCGATCCGAAGAATGAGGCGACATATTCGCATAAATAATGAAGCCACTCGACGAGGGCGGCAGAAAACCGAACTCAAATCTATTGCAAAACAAGTGAGAACTGGTGTATGTTATATATGGCAGACTTAAAGGTACCCTGCATAGTGTTTACCTGAAGTATCTTATATTAGGTGTGATTTTGATAAATATTTTAAAATTGATAGATAATAAAAACCTAATATTGGATATATGTAAACTATTAAGGTGTTGAGTTAGTAATCATAAGAGTTTTATTATCTACACATATCTGAAATTAAAATTGAATAAACGCTTAATAGGATTTTCATAATTATACCTAGATCGAGACTTGAATGTAGATTATGAGCATATTCGAAATACCCATAATTACCCATAATTACTGAGTATACTAAACTAGATTCAAACGGGCGAGGCTAATTGCCTTGATATATGCCTAGGTGGGTGTCCACCTGTTAATTTGCAGAAAATTGATATTAAAGACAAGAATTCGAAGAACGCAATTCTAAAATTTGTAAATCTGAATTCACTTTCTGGCTGTAGCTTGGCTTTGTCGGTTTCTTTTCAAATTTTCCGATGACAGGTAAACACAATTTGTAATGTTTTCTGTATTAACTTTCAACAAGAAGAGAACAGCGATAAGACACGCCTCAAACGTGTTAAATTCGAAACAACCTTAGTTCAATAGATTTGAACGTGACATTTGTACGGTGCGGTATCAATTGTTTGGGCTTAACATTATCTTTTGGTTCAAGTGCAAGTAGAGAGTTTTTAAAACAGAGCTAGATTTTTAATAAAAATAATATCAATAATAATAGTAATCATAATAATGATAATAAAAATAATAACAAAGTATAAAATAATAATAAAATAACCATTATAATAATAGTAATATAAATAATACTAAAAATAATGACAATAATAGTAAGAATAAATAAATAACCAAATATATAGTTAAAATAATATTAATAATAATAATAAAAATAAAAAATTTAATAAATAAATACAAGTAACATTTATTATTGTAATAGTGCTTAAAAATTAAAAAATAATAATAATTCTAAAACAAAGCGTTATTATAATACACGTAGTAATGAAAATAATACTGAAAATAATAATTATAATAATATGAATTACATTAATTATTGTATTAATGCATTATTAGCAGTCTGATATATAAGCCCATACCCAACATACTGAACTTTACTTCCTTCATCTTTTTGCTTGATATCAAGGTATTTTTCCCCTTTGAAGCAATTCTTGTAATCCCTTTGTGCTTCGCAGTTCAATCACTTGATTCCTCTAATTATCCTTATCCGTTTGCCAAGCGCCAGTTCCGACATCTGTTACGATTCCGTCTGGCAATGGGCCTAATCAGGCCACAGACGAACTGGAATACATGTAATTAAAGCCCTTTGTGTGTGTTGCTGCCGAGTATCGGTTAATGTATGGTACATATGTACATATGTATGTGTGTATGAACAAATCAGATGGGGCAAATAGTTAAGCATGTGAGATGCGTGTGGTCTGCAATTATAGCTGGATGCTTCCGATTCCTGTCGATATTGCATACCTTTGCATTTATTTTGCTTTTTAAATTGTTTTTCTTATTTTATGCGCTCTCATATCGTATGTAAATAGCATTGCAGCGGTCTGTCTTAGGCTTACGATATTACAATACGATATTGGAGATGCATGCAATTTAACAGAGCAAAAGCAATTTCTTTGTTTACTCACTGGCGAGAGAGAGCGAGCGAGGCAAAGCAAATGCAATTACGTTTTGTTTGACTTTGTTATTTCACACTCGCTCGCACACGCACAAGCATAGGCGACGCGCAAACACACACAAAAAGAAACCACTGTTATCGCTTGCAATTGCAGCAGCTGCAGGGCTGCTAATGCAAGAGAGGCAACCACACTTACACGCGAAGCACAGTGGGGCGTTGGCAATGAAAATGTGCTTATTTATTCATTTTACTTATTGAGTGAATTTAAAAGTAGTTAAATTCGTGTTAAATCGTTTTTTTTTTTCATAATATTATATTCCAAATATTCATTTGTAAGCAATCTATATATATAAAAGAAAGTCGTGTTAGTTACACCACTTATAACTCAAGAACGGCAGAACAGATTTGGCTGAAAATTGGTAGGGAGGTAGCTTAGAGCCAGGAGACGGACATAGGATACTTTTTATCCCGTTCGACAGCGTTCCTCTGTGACTTGACATGAAACGTCAGTCACTATAAAACGTGGTATAACAAAAAAGAATCAGACTTGGAATAACAAAACGCAAATGACAGCTATCTAATTGACGTGAAATGACAGCTATGTAATGACGTATGGATGACAATTTGATATTTGTTAGAAATCAATATTAAAACTATTTCTATTAAATAAATAATTAACAAGTGGATTGAAGTGAAGTGAAGTTTAATTAATAATGCCGCGACCAAGACGATCGAATCTTTTCCGACAAAGCCGTAATGCAAGAAGAATACAAAATACTGCAAATGAAAGGACTGAAGAAGAACAAGAAATTGCACGTGAATAGCGCCGCAATAGTATGGCTCGACTTCGTGCTTCTGAATCACGAGAGCAAAGTGAAGTACCCGTGAAACAGCTCGGTTGGCAATGCAGAATCGTCGAGCGAACAACAGAAGTCAACAAATAGATAATTTGCGACGCAGAGCAAGATATTTAGCTGATTTGAATCGAGCTGCGTTTCGATACGATTGCAGCAATGATTACAGCTTGCATCCTAGCGTTTGCATTGGGCAAATGGACGTTGTTTGCGAGTATTGTGGTGCTGAAGATTTCTCGGAGCAATTGCTGACTATTGGTAATGGTCAAGTACCTGTCGATGAATCGAGCGGATTAATATCATTTCCAAATAATTTCTGTAATTTTGTCTCATCAAAAGACGAACTTATCAACAATGTATTTCCAAATATTATTTCTAACTACAAAAATAATGAATGGTTGAGTGAGCGAGCAATTTTAGCGGCTAAGAATAAAGATGTAGATGACCTGAACTACATAATTCAAAATAAGATCATTGGAACAATGCATTCATTCAAATCTATTGACTGCGTCACAAATGAAGATGAAGCCACCAACTATCCAATTGAATTTTTAAACTCTTTGGACGTGCCTGGCTTACCACCGCCTAAAGGTTGGCTCTGTAGTAATCATGCTTCGAAACATAAACCAACCAAAACTGTGCAACGGTACGCGTTTGGTGGTTAGTAAATTGATGAACAATGTCATTTACGCTACGATAATGATAGGAAAATTCAAAGGTGAGGAAGTTCTCATTCCGAGGATCCCGAGGATCCCGATGATCCCAACCGATATGCCGTTTGAATTTAAAAGACTTCAATTTCCGATACGTCTTGCATTTGCCATGACAATCAACAAATCACAAGGCCAATCCTTAAAAGTTTGTGGTTTAAATCTAGAACATTCATGTTTTTCCCATGGTCAATTATACGTGGCATGCTCACGGGTCGGAAGACCATCTGTGTTGTTTGTTTTTGCGCCTGATAATAAAACAAAAAATGTCGTGTATCACAAGGTGCTTAAGTGAAGAGCAACCTATGTACTAAAATACAGAAATAATAATGAATGATTAATGTAGTTATTTAATTTTATTTTGTATTTTTTCGAATAAAATAAAAAAAAAAAAACTGCTTATTTATTGCCATTAAGGCGGAACAAAGTTCGCCGGGTCACTAGTTAAAAATAAAGGACAAATTTAGTTTTTTCATTTTTGATTTATTTCTCTTGAATCCGTACAGCAGCAGATTGCACCTTTACTACACAATGAATACATTATCATCATATTACAGATAAACCAAATTGTTATGTTTACTTATGAGGACTACTGATATTAATATTATTGTATGATAATTAGTAAATTATATAAAAGAATGTAAATTGATTTGACATATGTGTAAATGTAACAGTTACTTTTCGATAGTTCGCACACTAGGAAATTCGACCAGCCAATAACTCGGACACTGAAATACTTTTCGATGTTGTCTTTGAAAGCCCATAAATCGAACCTTAATAATATATCAGAGTATTCTGATTTTATTTAGATGTGCTAAACCCGCATCAGGCTGCTGCGAGAACACCTATGTTAAAATTTGACAGCAAACTCACACTTTCCACCACTGTCTCTTGTTCTCTTTCCGCTGTGCGGGCGTTTCGCTCTCTCGCATAGTATGTTTGTGAGACACGCCGTCGCTGCTTCAAGCCGAGCCGGTTTTTCAGTTACTTTCTGACTTTGCTGAACGAACGTTGTGCGAGCGGAGCAGCGAATCGAACGGCGTCAACGCCAGTAAATGGCGCGCGTTCTGTGTTTCCCTGCGTTATGAAGAATAACAACAAATAAGAATCCCAATCGAATATATAATTTCTTACAATACGAATGCATATTGAATAACAACGAAACGACAACAAATGCGTGCGTGTGTGTGTGTGTGTGCAAGCAGCGTGCAATCAGTTGAAAGTGAATAGAAAATAACAGCAGATTCGAAGTAGAAACGTCAAAGCAAACGTCAAAATGACGCGCGAAGAAGAGGAAGAAGTGCGCCTGCTGCTCTCGCGCCACCAGGAGCGCATCATGCTGGATCTGGGCAGCACCGATCTGCTGGCGGTGCTCGTTAAGAACTCTGTGCTCAGCCAGTCCGAGGAGGACCTGCTGCTCAAGCCGTATGCCGTTGCAGCAGCAGCAGCAGCAGAAGCAGCAGCCGCAGCTGCCTCTACAGTAGCCTCCACAGCCGCCACCGAAACTGGCAGCGCACCCTCGAGCGTGGGTGCTCTGACAAAGCGAAAGCTCAGCGCTGTCGCCAGCAGCAGCAGCGGCGGCAGTGGCAGTGGCAGCGGCAGCGGCAGCGGCAGCAGTGGCAGCGCCAGTGTCAGCGTCAGCGGCGTGGGCGGCGATTATAGCTCAAGTTTAGCGGGCTCCTCGCGCAGTGCAAGTGTCAATGGCGATCATGCTCAGAGCGACAATCGGTCTCTCACGCCCTCTGTCAGCGGCGGCGGGGGCAGCGGCAGTGGCAGCGGCGTCGCCGTCGCCGTCGCAGTCACGGAATCTCTGAACGACGCCGAAATACTGCGCCTGCAGTGCGCCAACCTCATCGATATCATCGCAAAGAGCGGCTTCGAGAAGTTTAAGCAGTTCTGCTACGCAATCGAGTGCGAGTGTCCGCAGCTGATCGAGGATTTAATTAACGATCGTCTCAAGAGCGGTAAGTCACTAAATCTCTATCTTGGGCCCGCTTTAGTCCCGCTCTTGGGCGCTCTCAGTGCCAAACGCCATGCGCGTATCGCTCAAAACAAACAAGAAGCGGGCAGAAACCTGTTCGGCAATCGCGTTGGCAGCTTTAGCATCGCGATATCGCCAGTAAATTATGCGCGTAATTGTGCTCGATCGGTTCTTAAATTTCTCAGCCTCTGCTAATTGGTTTGCTTTTTGCATAAGGCATCTTGAGTCGTGGGCGTGGGTGTGCCCATTTACAGAGGCGCGACGATAATAATTGCCATTATCTATGATTATACGCTTCATAATTCCTGTTCTATGCAAATTTGTATAAGACGCGACAGGTGACATTTGAGCGATCATGCACTGAGCGAAAAGACTGTCGAAAACTTGATGGTGTTCTTCCAATAAGAAGATACTGTACGTTCTCTTGGGTGGCAGAACAAGTCCGAATTATCGGATTATCTCGATTATCAAGTCAAGATTAAGAAAAAAAACTTAACAATTCATAAAATTTTTGATTTCAAAGATGTTGGATTTAATCATATCATAACATTCTTTGGGCTAATGCATTTAAAAAAATAGTCAGTCTACTGTTTTAACCTTCGTAAAAGGTTTCCGCTTGGTGGTTCTTAAGTTAGAGTTTCTTTATTTATAGAAGTTTTTCTATGAAAATATTATTGTAGAGTTGCCTATACCCTTATTGTGTGGTAGTGGAAAATATATACATATTCTATAATTAGTATGCATTTTTATTAGCATGCAGCACGTACGATCGATGCTTAAATTCATGACGTCATTTGCAAATAGATGAATATCGCTAAGGCTTAAAAAGGGTTGGCTATTTGCATATCGTGCCTCAATCCTTTATCTATTTTTATATCAGCTCGTTGGTTCTCTCAATTGTTGTTTTGCAAATGGGGTTAAGGAGGGAAATTTGAAAAAAATGGAGAAAAAACCCATATATTGGTTCAGCTATAAAAAGATCATACAATTGAATTTTTACGTGGGTTTTGCTTTGCAAAGTGTATTTCCTAGTCGAGCAAATGTGTTAGAAGACATAACATTAGAAATGCATCGCTCGTGGCGTGGCAATTGTGGGCGTTGTCGGATTATTGCGGATTATGGTCTGTACCATAAATTTGCAAAATTTAGCGATATTTATGGCTCAGTAGCTTCCAGCGATTAGCAATTAAAGGCCCGAGAAGGAATAACTGCAAATACGAAGAGAAAAGAACAAGTTGGATTTGGAAATTCTAAGAAGAAACAAAACTCTTATCTGGCGTACTGTTTTGGTCTAAAGACAAAGATAAAAGAAGATAAAAAAACTTCTAGACACGACAAACTTAATATGTCAACTTGGTGTTTGAGGAAAGTGATAAGAAAAAAAAGAAAGTCAAATGGAACATGAAAAATGAAAGGCAGTCGAATGAAACACCAGATAATTTAACAAATTAAGGAAAAAGCATGTTTTCCGAAACGAATTAAATTAAATGAGATTACCAAGATTTTTCTTTTAGAACACTTAAATTTAGGATCGTATGCAGCTAATGTCACTATACCATAATAATAACCTATAAAAAAAAGTATATTAATTTTTATACCATTTAACCATTGAAAATGGGTAAAAAATGGTATATTAACTTTGTGAAAATGTATGTAACAGGCAGAAGGAGGCGTGGCAGACCATACAAAGTATATATATTCTTGATCAGCATCAATAGCCGATTTGGTCATGTCCGTCTGTCTGTCCGTCTGTATGAACGCACAGATCTCAGCTATTAAAAAAGCTAGAGTCACCAGACTTGGTGGGAGTGTGCGTGTATTGAATACGCAGATCGAGTTTATTTCAAAATTGATGTGCCATGCCCACCGCCTCCGCAAATCGATAAATGCGTACTTTGCAAATAATTCAATAACGAAAAGAGAATTTGGTAGGATGGTGTCTTGCAACATTATGCAGAAGTTGGATTTTCAACTTTTGGATGTCACGCCCACCTCCTCCAGAAAACATTTTTATAGTTTCAAAGAACACTAGAAAAGCTAGAAGCACCAAATTTGGAAGTAAGGTGCCTGGTAACATTACGGAGAATGTTTGATTTTCAACTTTTGGATGCCACGCCTACCGCCCCCCAAAAATCGATTTTGTAAATCGGTAAATCAAATTATAGGAAAAGTAGGAAAGTTTTCGAAATTGTTTTTAGGTATTATTGTAGATAATAATAATATTGACCAACCCTATAAATTTAAATCGGATCGGATAATAAACACAGAAGTTATAGGCACGAGAAGTTTCGCTCACAGCAGTAGAGGCCCGACGCCGACGCCGACGCAGACGCCGACGCCGACGCCGACGCCGACGCCGACTGCGCACGCACAGTCGTCGCGTAGTCAGTGTGCAGTCGGCATGTGCCATTAGCGTTAATGCATGTGTATGTCTTCGAAAATATGCGATGCGTTGTTATTCGCCGAATAAAAGTTATTAATATTAAGAATTATTTTTTAGCAGCGAAAGGTAAATGGTATCTTACTGTCGAGTGCACTCGACTGTAGCTTTCTTCACTTGTTTTAAATTGTTGAGTTTAACCAAGAGTCGAATTTCGTATTTATGTTTTAGGATCCTGCACCGACAACTCTTTATTACTATAACAAAAACTATAGTATACTATTCTCAAAATAATATAGAAATTATTAAAAATAAAACTGGTATTTAATCGAGAGTCGGATTTCATATTCATACCTATTCCATTCGCAGTGCCATTTCGCATCTCGCATGGAGAAATCCCCTACTGAATATTCATGTTAATCAAGCATTCGCACAGCTGTTGAAAGGAACATCCACACGCTGATTCATTGATTCGTTGACCCACAACTTACAGTTCAAGCAAGCAAAGCAACCAAACAGACCAACATCATGTCCGACTGCATGTAAATTTCTCCCGGCCAGACTTGTAAATTACCACGACGCCGTCGACAGGGAAGAGCAGCAGCAACAGCAGGCAGAAGGTGGACGGTGCAAGAGAACGCAACAACTGAGCTGAACAAAACAAAACGGAATAGAACAGAGGCGGGTAGAGCAATGCGGGGCAGAGCGGGGCACAATCAAATTGAGACCGAATCGCGTAGCTAGGAAAACAAAAACAGAGGCGTAGCCCGGCGAAATATAAACTATTGTTGTTGTTCTTCTTGTTCTATCTCGAGTTGTTGTTGTTATTCTAGTAGATGTTTTTGTTGTTGTAGCTGCGCATATGTATTTTCCTAATGAAAAAGCTGTTAGCTGGGAACACAAAACAAAATAATCATACTACACATAACACAATACAGCCACAGATACGAGATCGGGAAAGAAACAAGCCGAATAAGAGCAAAATACTTAGTACTAAACATGTGGACAAACAGCAAGTCGGCTCTAGAGATACCCTGGAAATTTTAATACAAGTTTTATAAAATTCCCAGAGGGCCTACTTTCAGTTGTACATGTACATGAATTCCATATTGCATTTTAAATGAAATATCTTGAAATCAGTAATACAAAGAAAATAAGAAACCTAATACTTGGAGTAAATGTAGTCCATCTCCTAGATATTAGATCACAAAACCTACTGCACAATAACCTCTTGAATTTTACAGTTTTTGATTAATCAGATTACAAAAATCTACAAATTTCAAAATATACATGAAAAAACTAATAGATCAATAATACTGAGTTCTGCGCACGAGCATGGAAAGTTGAATAATTTAGAATTCGTTTTTTTTTTTTTATATTAGATAATAATGTAATTTAACAAGTTTCGTAATAGTTTAAGACTGACTAATTGAAGTTTTACATCTATTCTATATTACATATTTTGCATTGCAATATCAAGAGAAAATAAAAGTAATAAACTAGAAAAATAGAGCAGATACAGAAGATAACTAGGAAATTAGACAAGAGATCCCAGTGCATTATAAAAATATAATCAAATCATCAAAATTGGTGTTAGATTCATTTTATTAAACTGTAATCTATAAATGTGTTTTTTTAATATTAGCTATATTAGCTATACCCCTTTTCAAAACTAGCTCACTGGGTACTCTGAGTATTAAAAGCAGCAACAAGAACAACAACAACTGCAACAGCCCATGGCCAATGTATTGTACATAAGGCACTCGATCACGTTTTACGATTCTGGCCACGATTACAAGCAACGCGTTACGCGTGGTCCAATGTCCATGGGGCCGACACACATACGTATGTGTGTATATATACACATGTGTGTGAGTGTGTGTAACTCCGTTTGTACAACTGCCACAGGGTCTTATTTTTCATTTCATCTATAAGCTACTCGTCTGGCTGCTGGCCATTCGTCATCATGATCAGCAGCCAAACTCAGTCCTCAGTCGTAATCATTCATCATTATCACGATCGGCAGTCGAACTTCATTATCACGACGCGAGTTTCAGAAGGAGTACAGAGTACATCAGAGTACATCATACAGAGTCGCAGTTGTGCTTGTGTTGTTGTCGGGGTTGACGTTTCGCTTTTACTTCTTCCACGCTGTTTGCTTATTTCTTGAACGTGCTGTTCTTGTTTGCTATTGCGCTGCGGCTGCTTCTGCTGCTGCTGCTGCTTCTTCTTCTTCTTCCTCTTCTGCTTATTCTTATGCTTTTTTATTAATGTCCTCTCTTTGGGCTGCCGCGCCGCTCAGGTAGAGAGACACGGTAGATGGTGCACAGCCAGTCCCGGTACCAGGTTGCCCCTTTCCCCTTTCCTCTTGCCCCGTTCCTTGCTCTCCGTTCTCGGTTTCCCATTCCCCCGTCCGTAAATTACAATTATTTACAGCGCGTAATGTTTGCCCGCGACTGAGTCTCAGCGATTCGTTTGCTTGTTTGCATGTAGTTCTGCCTGACTAGCAGCTTTAGAGCTAAATCTAGTTTGACATTGTGTCTAGCTTCTTTGAAGCTGACACTAGCCTAAGACAACTACATAGCTACTACTATATGTAAGTTAAATTAAGCTATATATAGTGCAAAGTTGGGTCAAAGCAAAGTCTAGCGTTATGTTAAAAAGTTTATATTGTTTAGCTTAAAATATTATGTTAATATATATTTATTTATGACACTATTAAAAAGCATTTCTTGTAACCGCAGAACAAAATTGCCAATTCGAGCCATTTGTTTTGGCGGTTACCCTGGCAACCCTGTTGTCTAACAGCGCCGCTCCCTTTTGGCACTGTCTTTTGCATTTGATAATTCACGCAGCATAATCTGCGCCATGACGTTTATCGCTTGGCCATGCCTCTCGCTCAGCTGCCCTCGCTCAGCTGCCCTCGCTCAGCTGCCCTCTCTCCAGCTCTCCTGGCCGTCGCTACACCCGCTACTGTCCACTCCCCTTCACGTTTCCTTTTCTTTGTACACCGCTCTTATCGCTCTTGTTCTACACTTTCTCATGTGTGCGAGCGAGCGAGCGAGTGTTTGTGTCTGTGTGTGTGTGTGTGCGATCACAGCAACGTTTACGTTTCCTTTTATGTTTATTTGTTGATTTCTTTGATTTCGCTTTTTTGTATTTCGTGTGTACTCGTATTTTTTTTACCTCCACTCGAACCTCATCATGAGGTTCACGTTCACCTTTGCGTTTTGCTTTTGCTGCTCTGCTGCGCAAGCGCATCCTGTTGTTGTTGCTGTTGTCGCTGCGAGTCCTACATACTGCTCTCCCCATCTGATACTGTCTCTCTCTCTCTCTCTCTCTCTTTCACTCGTTCGATCAGTTTAAGTAGGTTTTCATGACGCGCTCTCGTTTTGTTATGGAGCTTGGATTTTCCATCGATTCTTTCGTTCCAGTTACAAGAGCTCAGGATGTGTCTGGCGCCATTAAAACGATGGTCTTATGTCCGTCTACAAGTCCGGCGAGAAGACTAGGTCTTCGTGTCGGCCACTCGCATGTTTTATTGTAGTTGTAGTTGTAGTTGTAGTTGTCTTGAACTTCATCCGACAGATTCAAGTCAGCTGCCTCGTACTCCCCTCTCCATCTTAGTAGACTTCTCCTCGGCCGTTCTGCACAAAGTCGATCGAGTTGTCTCATAAGAAACAGAGAAGAAACGGGTTGTTATCTTTATGATAATGCGCTCGATGACTGCCCGATTGTTCGGGTCTAATGGAACCATAGCGAATTGGTTTTTTATAGTTCTGAACCAGTTGCAAAAATGGGGCTAAATTGTTATGTTTCCAGATTGCAAGCGAGAAAATAAAGTTAAGAGAATGATACGAAGCTCACACATTGTAATTTCCCACACAGGCTAAGTGTTTTCAGGAACTTCAGCTCTTCTGTGGCACTTAATGAGGAAAGAGAATAATGAAGATTGTATGCCTCACTCGGGTCAACAAACGAAGATATCAGAAGTAGTCGAATTCTGCTTCTGGGTGGCAACTAGATCAGTTTCAAATTAATAGCAAGTCGGCTGATTATAGCTCAACTTCATTTGGGAAATCATTATTCACGTCGGTCGGAGTCAAAGTCAAAGCTAAAGTCTTTTTGCCTATGCCTTCGACACGAATTGGCTGGGCTGTAACTTCCAATTCTACAGACGATCTCTTAAGCCGCTTACACACACAACTGTCACGCTGTCTTCGGGGAACTTGTTTGTGTCTCTTTCACCGATTCTACACTTCTACACTCTTTCTTTACAACAAATCCCCCAAGAAGGTGTGACTCATGCTAAGGAAACCAACCATTCGGTTCGGTTCGGTTGGGTTTTGTTCTGTATGTGTGTGCAGTGCGCAGTGTGCAGTTGGCCATTCTCCCATACAGACTCTCCGCTCACTTGACAGTTGCATTCAACTGTCTACCCCTTACAATGTACCACTCTTGTTAGAGGGTATCTTAAAATATAGAAAGAAACTAATTTTTTACAATAGTATTAAATTTTTAAAAATTAGATGTTTCTAATAAGAAATAGGATTGTAGGTAAAATATTTTATAGATCAGCAAAATACTCGAAGACCAACTAAATCTTAAAACTTAAATGGCTTTTTCAAATTTGTCAAAATATTTAAATAATAACAAAATTAAATAGCACTCATAACTTCCATGTGTCGAAAGAAAACCCCTTTTCTGTAAAATAGTTTGTTATTAGGGTATATTAAAGTATTGGAAATCATTAATATGTAAAAGAACAGAAATTTACATATTTGTTAAAAGTTCATAATTAGATTTGAGGTTGTGTATAGATCAGCAAAAATGTAGGAAACCAAACAAACTTTAGCTGATTAGCTTATGCTATTTGTTAAAAAATTTACAAAATCGTATCAGCAAAATATTTAGTTCTAGGTACATGGTAATATTATAGAAATATTGGAAAAATTATTGTATTGTAAGTTGTGAAAAAATGTATTAAAAGTTTCCATTTAGGTATGAGAATTTAAGATTTATATATATTTTAGATCAGGCAACTAAACGGAATGAACTTAAATATCTTATTAAATTTGTTAAAATTGTTTTAATATCACATTATTACATACATACATATATAGAGAACGTCATCTTTAGGGTATTCAATAGTCGTGCTTCATGCTGTTCACTTTTAAATTGGACGTTCGCTGCCTGCTGTTGCAGCTGATAAACTTGGCCCAGTCGTTAGCCTTTTGCCAGTTGGCTGGAGTCGAAGTTGTAGTTGCAGCCCCGTCAGAATCAGACTTGCAGCCGCTTTAACTGTTTCGGTTTCCACAGAATAACAACAACAACAAGAAGTCTAGCAACAACAACTGCAGCCGCAGCCGGAGCCGGAGCGAGAGATCCGTTGTGTTTACTGCATTTTGACCCGTGGAGAACAAACAAAGCAAAATGCAGAAAAACTCATCTGGGGGCCTCTTCGCAGGCCGTGTAAACGCATCTCCCAGATGATTTGAAAAGTTATACCCAGTTTTCCATGGTCTTACATGATTTTTCTGTTATTTTTACAAGTCATTAGCTTTAATTTACCGACTGTGGCACACACACGAGCATACCTGGTTAGTTTCATTCATGGCCCGATCACTCGTTAACGGATTTCTGCCTCATAAAGTGCAGCTGAAGAAGAACGTGTGGCGATCGTAACTCTTTCGGTCGGTCGGATAGTCGTCGCTCGGTTATTGATCATGCGATTGATCGTTCCTTGCGCTCGTTACGGCTTCCTAACTCGAACTCCGCACTCCCAGCATAATTATAATTCATTTATCGTCGTCGTTTGTCTGCCGAACTTTGACTTTGTTTTGCGATCTTGATATCTTTTTCTTGTTGAAAATGATGATTGATTAGTCTGATCAAGCGTTGACCCTATCGTTGTTCTCATAGGAAAAAACTACTTTACTTTGTTGATTTGTTGATCTAATGTTCGATTGGAACTGAAGACCGCAGAGTTCTGAAGTTTTTCTGAAAGCTTTGGCATCAAATCAATTAGAGTTAAACCACTTTTTCAGTCTATGCTTCCACCATACATATAAATACATTTCTGAATCAACTTGTTTTTCGACTAATTCAATTTAATTACTAATTAATTGCTTTGGTCTTGTAATGCAGGTTCAACTTTTGCTTTGCCAAAATTTAAAATTGAGTGTTTGGGCGTTTAATTGAGTTGGCCCTGGATTTAATGATTTATTCAAATTCGAGTTAATGATACACATGTACCGCAGATCTGATCCACACTAGTTGAAGCTGCAGCCCCAGTAGAGACCAGTTGACATTGAATTTTATGATCTCCCACCCGCTTGCTTGGTTTTCGCCACACTCTTCGACGCTTACCGGGCGAGTTGACCTATTTTCGGTCATTATCGTCTTGTGTCGTGGGTCTCTCTCAAAGGCCAGCAGTCGGACAATGTTAGCAGTTTTATATTTTGTCTGTAGTTGATAAAAGAAAGTTTCGCCAAAGCAAAATTAGACTTTGAGTTGAGCTTTTGTTGCTGAAATTACAGAAAATCTGTACGAACTTGTGCGCATTGTTTTGGTCTCGGCGATGGTCTCGTACTGCGTGTCTTACACGGTCAAGCGGAGCACCGTTTACAGCACCTCAAAAGTCTTAGAAGATCGTCGAATAATGAGTTTCAAAGGGGAAAGTACATGTAATTTGAAAATAATTGGAGCTAAGTCTGAAAATTGAGCTAACATCAGGCACGCAACAGCACACTCGACAACTCGAAAACTATTCTAGTGGTAGACCTTGGGAGTGGGTGTGCGACAGAGTGCGATATAGGGGAAAACTATCGTGACTTTTAAGATTTTTCTAACTTTTCTGCCTTTGAAAGGCTCTCTAAAATGCTTTAAAGTAATTCACCAGAATCTATGGCAAATTGTTTGCGTTGTACTCTCCGAAAACCAATTAAGTAACGCAAATAAAACGTACTTAATAAGCAATAAAGCTCTTGGCTTGGACTTCCACAAAACGTAATGTGATTCTGTTATCGGGAATTTATTGACTTTTACCGAAATCAAAACACAAAATTGAACATGTTTTTATTGGGTTCCGCTTCTTTTCGACTCTAATTCCCGGCCGTGTGTGTTGTTAGGTTAGTTAGGCAAACAATGGGCGCCAGCGGGCGATAGCTCTCCCTATACATGGCCAGAGAGAGAGAGAGAGAGAGAGAGAGAGAGAGAGAGAGAGAGAGAGAGAGAGAGAGATAGAGAGAGAGAGATAGAGATAGAAAGAGAGAGGGCCACGTAGCAGCTGTGTGTGGTCATTTGAGATTACTGTTGAATTCCCGTCGAATTGTCTTTGACTTGGATTTTGGATTGACACGACAACTGCCGCCTCGAGCTAGTTGTGATACGAATTGGACATGAGAAATGGTATTGGGCTTTCGAGCATGGGACTGACTCTCCGCAGCATGCTGTGGGGTTCGGGTATGGGGCCAATGTCTTCTGTTGGCCTATATGCACGCCATTTTTCGCTTGATTTGTGTAAATAAATAAACGATATTCGAGTAGAATTAGCTTTGCCTGAGAAATATCACAAGATCGTTTTATTCGATTTGTTTATATTTGCTTATTGTAAACAGCGTCAATATCGATTTATTTCTTGAAAATATCTCGATGTGACTATGCATTTCTCGAACAGAATTGTATTGGAAATGGATAATATCAAACAAGGCGGATAATGTATACAAAAACTGGCTAAATGATTGCCATCAAAGTTGCCATAATTCTCGTGGTATCAACTCTATTATTGGGATTAACTCCTCATAAACGGTTTCCGCATAAATCATGGAACTCTCGCAAATCAGAAGTCTTCTTCTACTCGCCTGGCTGGATCGCTTTGCTAACTGGCACTGCATGCACATAAATCAGGCCAGATTATCAATCAATATTAAGTGAAAATAAGTGCAATCTGTACTGTGGACTCAGCTTGCAAACTGCTTAATTGGGTGCTGATAATCTGAGTCCGCGATCTATCTTACTCTCGGGAAGGCGTCTCAACAGCTGGACCCATAAATTTCTATAAAATGCAACGATTTAAAATCTTATAGAAAATTCAAATTATAGCAATGCCTGCGAAACCGGGGTACTCCAAGTACCTGTGCGAGTACCCGTACTGCTGTAACAAGAAGTTGCCCATGAACACTTCATCTGACAGAGCAGCAGCGGCGTAGAGGGAGAGGGACGCTTGAGTGCGCTCAGCTTCCGGCAAATCGTTGGCTCCTTGTCTGGTCTAGTCTGGTCGAACTACATACATATTCATACGTATGCGTATGTGCGACGTGCGCTGTTTATCTCAATCATCGACAGCAATTCCAGCATGTCCATGGCAATCAAGCGACCGCTGGACATTGGACACGCCCGAGATGGGGAACCACCTCCCCTTCCCTCTCTCTAACTCTCCATCTCCTCTTCTCTCTCTCTCTCTCTCTCTCTGCCACTCACTCTGCTGCCCCCCTTTAATGAAATTTCTTAATTGAAGCTGCCGTCGAGTTGAACGCCGCCAGACGCCGCTCGGTAAAAATATCAGCAGACATGTCTCATGCCTTTCTTGCTTTCTCGTGGCTGTAGCTCTTCTCGATTTGATCTATATTAATCAAGATCAGGCTGGCGTCTCATAAACGCATGAGCGCTCAGCTCTGCGCAGCGAGTTGATTAAATTACCGAGATTTTAATTTTGTATTTTCAAGCTTATTTCAGCTCTGCGATTTATTTTCGGTCGTCAAGTCATTGTTAGTTTATGCAAATTTATTGCCTGTTTTCGGACTTGAATACATACATATTTATTACCACGTCTTTTTGGCAAATAATTTGCGAACATCTGCTATTAAATAAATAAAGCGAATGTATGATATGCGTAGATTAAATTTTAAGTTAATTCAGAATTGAAATTGTTCCTTTTATTTGTATTTTAACGTGCACATTATGAAGAAATTGGCCAGAAAATTTGTAGTATTTATAAAAACTAAAAAATGTATATTCGTTCAAATTGTTGGAATTAATAATTAATAATAATTAATATTAGCTTATTGTACTTTAAGAAAGCACTAAGATGTTCATACAAGAATAGTACACTGTGACCGATCGCTCAGATAAAATCTTCCGATTTGATGGAAATCCGACAGGGGCACGGTAAAAGTCTCGGTTTTTCCAATCTTTTGTTGGCAGTCTATTTTTGTGAAATGCCTGCTTTGTTAGCCAAATGACAATCCCACTTAGTCAACTTAATTAGCGTGCGGACTGTGCTCCCCGCCCTCCTCCCCCCTCGTCACGCTCAACGCTTGGTTGCCTCGGCTACAAGTGCTCGGCGTCTACGCATGTTTCGACTGCCTGTTATTGCGCACCTGTGCCTGCCACAGAGGTCAGACCTCTAAAGCCAACAACAGCGCGTTGATTGGATGCCATTGAGCGTGGAGTGGGGAGGAGTGGCGGTGCGAGGTGCAGACCGGGTCCGCGAATCGTTAATATATTGCAATCAATTGAGCTAAATTCAATTGAATTTCATATGGAGCAAAGGCGAGTACAATGGCAAATTAGATCTCGTATTGTCGCTCAGCGCTCAGGCGTGGCATTGGCGCTTGGGATGACGAGCGTCTGACGTCACATTCAACGCGAGGTCGACCGCGGTGTTGTGTGTGTGTGTGTGTGTGTGTGAGTGTAAGTGTGAGTGCTTGTGTTTTGACTGAAATATGACGTTGATATCCGCCGGGTGAGACAATCGCACTCGAATTCGAAATCGTAATCAAAATCGAAATCGAAGTCGTCATCATTTCCATGTGCGATATTCAAAACCTACACGCATGCACGCCTCTGCTTCAGCGGGGTGTGGGCCAAGGGGGCGTCACCATGTCAATATTTCCTCTGCACGTGCCCAGCAGCCGGAAATGCACGAAATGCAAATACAGACACAGACATGGACACAGACACAGACACAGACACAGACACAGACACAGTCACAGACGCGGCGCGGCGTTGGCAAACTTCCCGCTCTCCTCAGGCCAAGCGCGTTTTTAGGGCGGATGCCGCTGGCTGTGCAATTATTGATGTAGTTTTTCGCAAACTCACACGCACACGCACACACACACACCCACCAACACTCATACGCATTTTGTAGACCGGCGACAGACAGCATGACAGTCGCTGGGAAGTGCTTTCCTCGACTCACCCCCAGCTGGCCTGATCCTGTGGGAAAATGCAATTTCTCTGCCAGTTCACATAATTCCCCGACGAATAATAATTTATTTATTGCGTGTTGCTTGATGGCTGCAATTGATAATTTAATTTCGTACAATTATTATAAATTATTTCGTCTGCCATCGTCGTCATCATTGCTGCTGCTGCTGCTGCTGGTCGGTTGACCACCGTCCACAGGCGAGAATTTATCGCCATTATCTGGGCAATTTGTGCAGTAAGTAGTAAATGCCTTTGTGCGGACAAATAGGCATTCACCTCCAATGAAACAGTTATTTATGCGTCGTGAGCATAAATAATACCAGCAAGTCGAAGCTCTACATGCAAGATGCAGATTTAAGAATGTTTCTTAAAGCGAATTTAGGCTTAGAGAGCTTAATGATTGCTAAACAATATATAAAAACCTAATTCGCAGTATAATTAGTAGCAGAAGATATTAAAGTACAACATCGAGCATATTAATTACGAGGAACTAACATAGATTGAGTTTAGCTAGGATAATATTATATAATTATTATATAATGATTTATAATTTTGCATGAATCTACAATTTGAACTGGACCTATAATAAATATACACAATATTAATAATTTTAAAAAGGAAATTAAAGATTAAAATGGTTTGAAATCAGAACATTTTATGGCTTTTCAATAATTGTAAATAAAATTAATAGCAAAAAATAAAACTAAGCTCAAATGTAATCTAATAAGATATGAAAAATTAGTGCTAAAGACACTCCCGGCCATATTTATATATATTCTTATCATATCTGGTAACTCAAATCCGATTACAGCGACCACCCACTCTTTAAGAGCATATTGATAATTCAACCGTAAACTCCTCTGCAAAGTTGCGACTTCCGAGCAAAGACCGGATCACAAGCCGAACTTCCAACTAATTTGTTTTACAAAGCCTGCAAACTTGCGGCTCCTACGCGAATATCGGTTACATGTCGAGCACCAAGCTGGGCCAAGAGCTGGCCATATTTGCGTTCACTACTGACCATATTTCTGAAATGGCCGCCAGTGTGATTGGCAGCTGTAAAGAGGTTCATTAAGGCGCTAATAACAAGCTATGCAACTGGCTACGAGTTACACTTGGAAATGTGCTCAACTATGCTGCGTGTGCTGCAGGAAACGCCCACGTCCTCCCCCTCAGGTTTCGGGTCCGGCTCGGACAGAGCTTTTCAAGCCATCAATTCTCAGTAAAAATGCAAGCAATTAGAGTACAACAACAACAACAGTAGCAACACATGAGCCTTTCAGGCGACTAATGAAATAAATTAGTAACTAAATGTAACACAGGCGAGGGCTGTATATAGCGTTACTCTAAGCAAATGTAGCGTGAAATCACAGCGCAAGCAACAAGAGCAACAACAAATGCAACAACAACAAGAGCAACAATAATAAAAATAAACTCAAGTGTTGCATAAATTAATACGTTTCTTTATTGTTGTTGTTGTACGCGAGGGGTAGTTGCCGCAGCTAAATTTGCATATTAGCGGGCGTGGAATTCTAAAAAACAACAACAACAATAACAACAACAACAACAATAACAACACCAGCAACAAGAACAACAGCAACAGCGACAATAAAAACTGCTGGCAAAGCATGAAGGAAATCGCTATAAATTACATGCACCGCATTTTCATGGCTCAGTTGATTTCAGAAATACTCACTCTACTCGCCACACTATAAAATTGATGAGTTCGCTGGAGGAAATCGAAAAATATTTACTGTGCATGGGACTGATAAATATCGCTTGGGAGTATTCTTAGAAAACAAAAGACCCTGAAGCGTGGTATATACACACTAAATGCATTTTTTTTATTATTGTCTTCAATATTTTTGTTGAGTTTTTAAGGTAAAGAAATTTTTTCTTTGTTAGTTGAATATTATGTAAGACTGTGGAGAGTTATTATATGATTTATGTACTTGAATTCAAGATTTTGGTACAATAACTTTAAAGTTTCAATTGAAATTGAATAATTTTTGGATTTTTCTATAATTTGCAATAGCATTTCATTATATACGAAATTCGAAAATATAATATTTTAATATCAATTGTAAAAGTTTAATGTTCAATAGATAATAGTGTAGGACTGTCTATCAAATTTCAAAAATATAAAAATAAGAATATCATGATAATTTTATGATTATTGTACAGTATTTTTAATTGTAATCCTATTCTTTTCTGTTATTCTAGTTTAATGGAATATCATAAATAAAATAACGACTGTACATTATCAACATTTCTGTAGAAACATAGAGAGAACATAAAATTCATAGATCTTACAATTCTTTAGTAAACATTTAAATTTAGAATTACACGTATACTGATCGCTTTAACATACTGCAAAAAGAATGTCCCTCAGCCGATCACTTATGGCCTGCACTGTGTTTATCTTTTATGTACTTAAAATTATCTGCATGTAGACGATAATTACAAGTGTTTGGCTTAGCCCTTTCAGCATTTCAATACCCTCAACTTGTCACTTTGCTGGCGTATTACTCAGGGGGAGCCCGCTCTATAGGTAGGGAGTTCGGGAGGAAATCATGCAAATTACAGGCAGAAGCAGGAGGAGGCAGAAGTAGATTGCCGCTCCGCCCTCGTGTCACTGCTGTCAAGAGAGTTGGCTCTGCCTTGGCCTGCAACAGATGTTCGTTCGGCTGATTGAGCGTCAACTTTGTTTTGCTGACGGGCTGTTGAGCTTGTCTGTCGGCCTCATCTGGCATCAGGCAACAGGCAACGCGCAGCAGCATGCCACAGCGTCGGCTGCTGTTATCGGAGCAGTGCAGCAGGAGCTACTTGACTTCCAGGTTCTGTGCGCAGTGCGAGCGACGCGGCACCTTCGTTTAACATAATTTGTGGCCGCCAGTCATGTTTTTACGACACCCACTGTAAGTGGCATGCACTGTGCTATGATTTTCGATTACGTCGGAAGGAGCGAGTGGTCAACTCCGCTCGAGCGCTCCCCTTGTCGCTCCTCAAAGTCCTCCGCTTGCAGCACGGTCTTCGGCGTCGGCGTCAGCTTTGTCTGCCTGCTATCTACATGAGTCCAATCAAACACATGTCAAACATTGTTGTTGTTATACCATTCAACCATTAAAATGTTCCAAAATGGTATATTGGATTTGGGCAAATGTGACAGGTAACAGGTACAACAGGTGTTGTAGACCTAACAAATGATATATATACCCTTGATCGCCATCGATATTTTTATTTGGCTGTGTGAGCACAAGGAACTTAATTATATCACAGTCGCAGTCAGTCGCAGTCTCAAAATGCATAGATATGCATATCAATTTTTTTTTTTTAAATTTTGAGTGGCATGTCAAAAGCGTTCGAAATTCAATATTTTCGTTTTTGTAGTCGAATATTGAGCCATGATTGTAAGTTGCAACACAAGTGTGCCAAATTACACTAGTAACCAAACAGGGAATAAACGCAGACCTTATAGTAGTTGAGAACGGCCTGTGCGTGTGAGGTGGTCATCGAACAGAATTTCTTAAGATTTCTAATGTATCTCAAACAGTCCCTCGAGGTGAATGATATCTGATAGTTGGGAGCGCTTGGCTTCAGCTTTCCTTAGATGCTGTTGCACTGATGTTGCTGCTGATGTCGCGCTGATGTTGCCTGTCGCCGCTGTCGTTGTTGCTTCGCCTGTCTGCCTGCCAGCCTTCCTGCCGGTATCGGCCTGTATAATCACGGCTTCGATTCACTTTCGCTGCGTCATGTAAATGCACTCACCTACCTCCGATTCTCTGCTTGTGTCTGTGTGTGTGAGTGCGTGTGTGTACTTACTTAACAACCTCAGCTGGTCGGCCCAAACAGCCACCGGCCATTTGCATGTCCAAATGTCCACATATGGGCGCGCGTTGTTTGCCAACATTGTCGTGTGGGCGCCTCTCGCTCAAATTCGCGTAGACCTACACACACAGACACAAACAAACAGACTCGCACACATACATAACTGCAGAGATCCATTCTGCCATTCGACATCGTTTACGTTGTCATCGTGCACATACACATGTAGTTTGGCACCCACACTAATACGCCATGATTCGATATCGCTGTCGATTTCGATGTCGAAGCGGTGCTAGTCGCATTCAACGTCATCGTCAGGTCAGAGCGCTGGCGCTTTTGCGTGGTACAGCGTAGGCACAGTGGTCATGACTTAGGGTAAATCGGAGAAAATATTCCAGGCGTAGGTAAAACTACTTTGAAAACATGAGTTTAAGTAGATTTTTTTTTAATTTTTGCAGAAGTTTCCAACAGAGAAACAATAAATAATAAATAATTAAAAAATAAAAATTTAGCATATTTAGAATATTTGCAGTTAAAAAAATAATCACGACAGTTCAGGGGAAAAAATTTGTAAGTATTTAATATTTAATGTAAGGGAGTGTATTTTCTTTATTGCCAAACATTCAATTAAACTGGCTTAATATCCCCTAAAATGCTATTTAAATATGCAGAACTTTTTAATGCAACTTTTAATTGAGCATTTACAAAATTTGAAAAAGCACTCTGCTCACTGTGCACAGCGCCGGTGGCGGCAAACTTATTAAAAGTCAATACTTTTCTGCTACACTGAAGTTAACGGACGGAAATTCAGTTATTAAAAGCTACAAGTTGAGCGAAAATGATGGATGGCATTTAAAACTCACTTTGCAGCATGTGAACGCGCACAGAAGACTGCAGCGAGGCGTTAAGAAGCGATTGTTTGTTTGTTGCAGAGGGGTGTGTATATTTACTATATAAATATATATATATATATATATATATATATACGTATATACACGATATATCGCATTCTCTTTTAGGGCCGACAGGCCACAAATTAAGTGGCAAATGGCGGATGAGCTTAGCGGGCGGAAACGGAAATGTGCCAACGCCTGCACCTTTTTGCCAGAGTCCCGCGACGCGAAACATTTTGTTTAGCTGGCATTTGTGTGTGCGAATCTGCCTCAAACTGATTTCTCGACTTGCTTCCGCACGGTAAAAGCAGAGGCTTCCGCGCACGTGAGAGATAGGAATCCGGTTCGTGCCACAGGACCTCAGAGCAGAGTCAACTTGGGGAAATGAATTAACATTTTGCATGTTGGCAAAAAGTTTTTTAGCCCGTTCTGCCCGTTGCCCGTTGCCAGTTGCCAGGATAAGCGCACAGCCGGTCGGCCACATCCAGGCACATCCTGTTTGTGCTGTTCGGACCAAAATTGTGCAGTCTCCTTTGTCTGCTGCCGTACTGCAGCACATAAAGCATTCGCAGGCTGCACTCCCTCCTACATGTGCTCTCCTGCTGCTTCCCTCTGCCTTTCGAACTTTAGTTCTGCATTCAACTGGGCGGGCTAACGCCTTTTTTCGGCTTTAATGGCACAACTTTAGTGCTTAAGTGGTATAAATTGCACTCTGCTGCAGATGCATATCTTTTTTTTAAAAGCAGGCGGGGGAGTACATGTGGAATGGGGGAGGAGCAGTAGTCGCAAAATGCTTTAGCCACCGCTACGATTTGCACATTATGCACTCTAACTCGTGCTATAATTTATGGCCGACTTGCTGGAACAATGGTTACACCTATTTGGCCAGTTGTTCTTGTTGTTGTTGTGGGCTGTAAAGTCCAACACCCGATGAATCGATAGTTGAGCATGTATCGGGCACGAGCATCGATAGTATTAGCATAAAATGGTTGAACGCCTGCTTAACTATCTGCAATAAAACTGCAGTTCTTTATTTATTGTAGAGTTTTGATGGAGCTTCAATTTTCAGGAGACTCAATTTTAGTTTTTTTCAGTTTATACTTATTTTTGAGGTTTGTCAATTTTTAATACCCGTAACCAACTCAAGATTTATTGCTCTCTTATTATTATTGATTAAATAGTATTATTCTAATATTATTATTGATAATAATTGTATTGTTTTAATATTATTATTGATAATAATAGTATTATTTTAATATTATTATTACTATTATTAATTATTATTATCAATATGTTTTATTTTTATTTATTTAACATTGTGCTTAATTTGCATCGGGATTCACTTCAAATGCATACATCAATTTGGTTAAATTAACTCTTGCTGATTGCGAGCTTTCATGTTTTCTATGGGGGTTTCTTCATATGTCAAAAAAACGTTACGAAATCAATCAAAATTAGCTTCGAAAAGTGCTTTAGCTGTGTAACATGAGGCACGAATTTGTTGCATTTCGGGGAACTTCCACAAAATGCACTCAAACACACACATACCAGACACACTTAAGCACACATCACACACACACGCAGACACGCACACAAATGGAGAGCGTAATTATTATTAATTTGTCAAGTATGTAAAACAGATGCCCTCTGCACCAATGTGCCCGTCGGGTCGTGCGAGGGGAGACACGACAGTTGCAGACTGATGCGGGCGCAATGCTCTCTCTTTCTCCCTCTAGTTCGCTCTATCTCTCTCTCTGCCACGCGCCAGCTTAGTCAGCAGCCAGCGGACAATTTTCCATGCAAATCAAAAATGGGCTTTACCAGGAAGAGACCGAGATACAGAGGGAGGGAGAGATGAGGCTGAGGGGTGGGGATTTCATCTGTTCGCCCCGCGCCCAGACAAGTGCAGACAATTCCCCACAGACTTCGCGTGTTTAAAAATATATCCGAACGAAACGAATTTGCTGGCGGCGGCAGCCCATTCCCGACTCCCTACTCCCTACTCCCGACTCCCGGCACCCTACGCCCGTCTCTGTCTATTTTTGTATCCATTAAATGCATTTGTGCACATTTCGAAATCGTGGCACATTTACATTTCTGGTTCGATCTTGTTGGATTCTCTTGTGGCTTTTGTTTTCGTTTCTGGCCTCAAGTCCAATCCAATTGTGTTTTGATTTCGTTTCGCCCTGAGCAGGCAGTTTCTGCCCATTGTTGTTCTTGTTCTTTGCTTTGCTGCATGGAAATCTGGCTGAAAAGTCGCTTCGATGCGGCAAAAGTTCAGTTAGCACAGTCAATCTATATAGATACAACTACGTACTTATACGCACACTGGTATGCACTTTATGTTTATTTTCTTTGCTCCTTTTGCTGACAACTCTTTGAAGTTTTGACGAACAGCTTTGAATGTGCCAAAGTTGGTATCAACTGCAAGCAGCTTGTGCAACTTGTACAGGAAGCTGCTCATTAGTGTAGATAGTGCCGCACGGATGTAGAAAATGGATGCCTGACAGTGATACGATGCGCTGCAAGTGTTGAAATGCGGCTGAAAGCAAAACAAGAAAGTAAACTTAGCTTTGAGGTGTCGGCTATGGGGCTTCGAGTTCTCATTCTGAAGAAGTTTTGACGGGAAAGAATAGGATAGTAAGAGTTGCCTGTGATATTTAATTAACTAAATGTACATGAGAACGTATAGCAAATCTGAATTTACTATTTTTTTTAGTTTTGTTTTCTCTTTTTTGGCTTATTTTAATACTCCATAATTATTAAGTAGTCGAAAATAATTTCTGATTAATAAACCTGTATTATTTTTGCCAAACAATTTTGTTGTCATTTAATTTATAGCGATAATTCTTTGTGAATTTAGACGTATGCAAAAAGCTTAAATATTATGAGATTACTTTATTAATATTATGAAATAACTTGTTCCTTAATTTAAAAAAAAAATTGAATGCCTTAATGTATTTTCGAGGAAGAATTTTTAGTTATGCGAGTTTTACGAGGAATGAAATACCCATTTAAATTGAGGTCTTACGGTATCTATGAAAACTTTATATCATGTCAGTCTGAGCCTTCTCTTCTTCTCTCAAGTTATGTCAGTATAAGTCAAAGAAATGATATCGTTACATGTATGCCTATATTTTTAATATATCATACATTTTTTCAACAACTATAGTACATCTCTAAGAGTTCTAGGTATTTGCGTAAGAGTTGCAGTTTTAGGTATAATGAAAGCACTGAATGCCTTGGGAAATCCTTCAGTTGCATCCAATTTGGTGATCTAAATCCGCATTTAATCTGATCTACTTTTACGCCTATCTATGCAATCGTATACAGAGCTATTTTAAGCCGCTGCAATTGTGCTCTTAGTCCTGCATGCCTGCCATTGTCCTTTTCTACAGCGACGTGTCATTTGCCAAGTTGCCAGGCAGGCCCCAGCAAGGCTCCCTGCCCAATGCCACACAAGTGGCTTTTGTTTCAAGTCTGATGTATGTGCACACATGTGCATGTATGTGTTTATTTGTGTGTGATATATATAGTATTTTTAGCACGAAAAGTAAATAAATTTGCATAGAGTCCGCCGGTGGCTGGCAGCATTAAAGGATTACGAGACTTTTGCGAGTGCTTAAGCCGGAGGCCAACAATGCCAGTGCCGGCCCGTAATCCTGTTAGTTTATTTGCACTCGCCCCGGCGAATGTCAAGTGGGGACACACAATATGGCAAACAGACGGGGACAGACAGAGCCACAGACAATTGGAGTAAAGACAATGGCAAGCGATCCTAGACAATGCTCAGGTGGCGACTGAAAATGGTAATGAAGATGAAGTCGTACGAGGCGCATGAGTCGCATGAGTCGCCTGGACGAGCTGCGGCGAATGCTCACCGTGCTCTGTGGTTACAGCTGCAGAAGTGACAAGTCATGTTGTGCGCCCAAAACGGAAAACTCATTAAAAATGCTGAGCAGCAAGACGAAAATTGCAGGCAATTGACACACACAAAAGCGCACACAAATACACACACACACACACACACACACACACTCATGACTCTCATGAATTTTCAAAATGTCGCAGCATTTTCACCTTGCCTCACACAGGCAGCACCATTAATCCTGGCCAGAACAATGCTGCCCGGGAGCTGGTGTCATAGTTATAAATTATGCACTGTCCGCCGTCCAGTGCCCACTGTCCAGCGTTCTGTCGGCAGTCTGAAGCCGCTTTGGCCACTTTCGAATCGATGCCCCCTGCATATCGAGTGCTCACAAGGCAGCACCAGCTCCAGCACCACCACGTAGCACACACTACTTCAGGCGGTCGGAGGACGAGTGCAAAAAGTGCAGCCAGGCGGAAAATCAAATAAAACGTCAACGTTGCCCGACGCGACGAGCAGCGTGTCGCTGCGACGTGGTGCGACGCTCGTTTGCCCGTCAAACTGAGTGTCACAACGAGTGAAGGGCCAAAAAGGCCAGAGCCGCCACTTGGCCCACCCATGGCCAATGCTGCGTTGCCGCGTTGCCGCGTTGCTGCATTGGTGCGTTGGTGCGTTGGTGGTGCTTGCCCACCATCGTCTGGCATTCATGGCCCACGTTGAATGTTCAAGTGTCAATTGGTTTACTCGGTGGCCACTTTGTTGAGTGCCCACTGTAGCAGACGGCCAGGCGTGTGCTGCTTTAGCTGCTCCTGCTGCTGCTGCTGCTGCTGCTGCGCTTGGAGTGCGCTTTAAAGTGCCTGCATTCCATATGAGCTGGTAGGTAGGAAGGGGGGGGAGAAGACTGAGATAGAGAAAGGGAGAGAAGAGAGAGGGAGGGAAGAGTGGGGTAGCTACAAGCTCTGCACTTCATTGCATCGCGGAGAACTTTGTGCTGTAGCTTAATATGCATAAATAACATGAGGAGACTTTGCCGGCTTTCATGCTTGAGGTTTTGCGGCAGTAATTGGATAAGTGGAAAATGTATTAAATGTTTATGACAGTACGAGAGAGAGAGAGAGAGAGAGAGAGAGAGAGAGAGAGAGAAACAGGAACAGGACTTTAGATTGTATATATTGCTAGATTTTACAGATAGTCAACAAACAAGCTGCAAATATTTGCCGAAAATATGGAAATACATTTTAAACAAATTTTGGTTTGATACACTACAAGAGTGTCCGAGTTTCTCGATAATGCATACTACTTGAAGGCAATCTATATCGGAACTATTGAACATCAATTAAAATTGTAGTAGCTTCTTCAGAAATGAGACATTGGAGAAGTTTTTTATAAATTATATTTTGAAAAATTGCTTAACAATATTTTTTCAAGTGAAACCTGAATGGTTTTTAAAAAGTTTAAGTTTACAAGACATTTAGTGTACTGTAAATGATTTTGTAATAATATTTAGAAAATAAAAAATTTACCAAAACGCACATATTTCAAGCGCACATATTTGAAAATTCGAAATTTGTGTGAGAATAAGTTAAAATTGGAGCAACTTCTTCAACAATGGCAAGAAAAGTTATGGAGAAAATTATGAGAAATCACATTTTAAAACATTTTTTTCAATCGAAAACCAAATGATTTAAAGGAATGTTTTATCAATAAGGCATTTGGTGTTCAATCGATTTTTTAAAAAATATTTACATTATAATGATTATATCGAAACTCAACTTTAACACATTTAAACGCACAAATTCGCAGCGAGTACATCTTTTTTTTGGAAAAGTGCCGATATTTTGGGGTATTTAAAGAAACTCTTCGGCTGGTAACATGATCCTGCCTGCCAAATACCCTGCCATCCCCTCCGTTCCGTTCCATTGCATTCCCATAATTACCGAGAGCACTTTAGTATAACTGAAGACGGCTGGAGTCGATAGTGTTGCACTGTTGTTTACTCGGGGAAACTCAAGTGCCCTTAAGTAGTTTATGGCGTTTCGATGCAGTTGGCTGTGCATTATTCTCCGCTTGGGAGCGAAGTGCATGCCGAGAGTGCCGAAAAGCCACTTAATCGACTGTGGAAATGTGGAAATCGTTGGAGCAATTGCAGAACTAGGTCAATTGCCCGTTTTGAAGAATCAAAATGTTATGTTTATGTTTTCGTAGAGCCCTAAAATCAAAGCATGGGCCAGGTAAGAAACAACACTCGGATCGGTTAAGAATAGAACGGTTTAGCTTTAACCCAATTCTCGATGGAACTCTACGCCGACAAAATTCTAATGCATTTGCTTTTCTTCTCTTCTGTTTACTTTCAGGTATGTACAATTCTCCACCTTGTGCCGGTTCCTCGATGGGTGGGTGTGTAGCTACGTGTGCATGTGTGTTGGTGTGTTAGTGACTTAAAATGCGGCTGCTCAATTAGCATAAGCTTCTGGCAGCCACAAAATGTCAACAACTCTGTCGAGGCGATCGGGACACGACAGAAACGCGCACTGCAGAGTTATGTGGCGGCTCTTTGTCGCAAATTGTCAGCTCTCAAATCTGTCAACTGCGACTGCGAGTTCCGTCTTCTTGTAGCTGTGTGTAACTGTGTGTGACTGTGTGTCGCTGTGTGTGTACAATACATTGGTTCACCTGTTGTCGACGCTCGGGCGGCTTAACAAGTTTTCAATTTGTAAGCGCACGTGCTTTGAATACTCTTTGCCGCGAAGAGACACAATTCGCTCGAGGAGTGGTAGGGGGTCTGGGGAGGGGCTAGTACCCCGCCCGAATCCGAATTCATGAGTCGAAGAGTCCGCTGCACGAGTCCGGGCCACAGCGAGGCACGCGCGCATGCGCATTTTGTACAAATATGGCAGGAGGCCAACCGCGAAATACACTCGGCAGTCGGCAGTCGGCAGTCGGCAGTCGGCACTCGGTCCACTTGACCAGCATTTTTCCATTACGCACATGATCTGGCAACAATATGAGCCGTGCCTGCTCCGCGGATTGCGGACTGTTCAGACTTGCTCCTGCTACAAATCGGGTATTTAGCGGCAACAGATACTCAATTATGCTCCGACTGCGCTGCCGACTGCCATTGCGATTAATTTGCTTGGCGTTTGTTTCTCTCGAGCGAATTCAATTTGCATGAACAGCGCAAAAAACAACAAGAACAATAGCAACAACAACATTCATTTAATGATCGGCTTTATTTTGATGCCCGACGAATCGACGTAATAAAAAAATGCGAATGTGCCATATAAATTCACTTGAGACAGAGACAGAGAGAGCGAGAGATATAGATGGAGGGAGAGAGAAAAGCCTATTTGAATTCCTTGGCGTCATGGCTAGTAAATTTGTTGACTCACAGGTTTCTCGTATTTTATGACTACGATACACCACGATCGGGTGAATAATTTGAATATTATTTAACAGCCAAGCGGACCTTGGGTAGGTAATTGCAAAAGTAGAGTACTCAAAGAGTTAAGTAATTTGAGAATAATTTCAATACTTTGAATAATTAATATTTAAAATACCTTTTAATGATAAATCTGTGATAAATTATCCTAAATGAATATTTATTGTAATAAAAATGAAAACTAGATTCGATTTTAAAAAGACTTGCTGGCAAGTGGCATAATATTTAATATTGCAAATATTTCCAATCTATATCTTATTTTTTCTTTTAACAATACATATTCAAACAGTCAGAACAGTCATTTAAAAATATGTTTAGCACTTTCGATAAGTTTATTCAATTATTTTCAATTTGCAATATCTTGTTTTACTTGATTACTAAATGCCTTTATCCGTAGCTGATAATTGGTAAAGGTTTCAATCAAAACTTCTCTTCATTAAATCCATAAAGCAGAACGATAAATTTATTTATTTATGCAATTGTAGTTTCGCTTCGCATTCAAAACGCTACACAGAAGTCAATTCAGGCAGCTTTTAATAGTTTCGGTTTTCAGATACTTTATCTGCAAGTTTGTTCTGGCACCTTTTTTTAATGGGTGGAGAGGGGATGGAGGAGAGGCGATGGGGGAACAATTCAAACAGTTTTCATTGTAATTGTTGTTATTGTTATAACTTTAGATTTGCATAGTTGCTGAAGTGCGGCCATTTCCAGTTGTTGTTGTACAGCTTCTATTATTTAATGATTGTTATTGTTGTTGTTGCTGTTGCTGCTGCTGTTGTTCTTGCCGGGTTTCTTTATTGCCTGCTTCGTGTTGGGCTGCACGTGTTTCGCTGCCCCGAAATGGAAATAATAAATGTGTGTGTTTTCAGCTGTGGGCCGAAAAAATGGCCAATTTGACTGGCGCTTTTTGCTTTGAAGTCAAATGATGATGGCCGAATGTTAACACGGCCCGTGGCCCGGGGCAGCAGCAGCTAATGCGACTGTTCCATTGTGGTTTTGCCCTGAACGAACTCGTATTACTGTAAGTAGGGAATATTTTCCCTCCCCCCTAGGCAATTTCCTTAGACTTCCGGCTAAAGCTCTGCATAATTATTCAATTATTGAGCCCGATTCGAAGCTGTAATTATGTGCTTAATATTGAGCGTTGAGGAAAGTATAAGTCCGCGAGATACCTAGTAGTTAGGCTTATTTTGTATGTAATAATGCTCATTTAACTATATAGTATATAGTATATTCGAGTTACAGGCATATACAGTATACGATTCTTTCTATGTATAGGTGCGACTTCATTGTTTAACGTGGTTTTAAAGAACTGTGCAATTTCTAAAAAAACTCTCTTGGGAGTGTCATTTTAAATTTAATAATTCAATTTCAGTTTATATCGATTTCGCAGTGAGACTTCACAAGCTATCCGTAGCCGTAACTAATAACTATATCAAAACCACATGTCGATCCGTCGGAATTTCACATTATGCAGTTGGCGAACGGACTGGGCACATTATACGGATCGTTTACAAATTGTTAAATAACAAATTGCACTGGCCAAAGACAGTCAATGCGTGGACATAAACAACTGCGCACGTTAATAAATCATTTTTGCCCAAAAATGCGTCTCCCTTTTCACCCAATGAGCTGCGCGTGCGACCATTTTTGGCCAAAACCAATCGATCAATGGACCCAACTTGGTGGCTGGCAATTGGTCAAGTTGGCCCGCTGCTTTGCCGACCTGCCAAATATGCCAAAATGCAGGTGGCAAAATTAGACACGAAAACACAGCAAAACATAACGCCAAATCGGTGAAAAAAATATTGTGAAAATTGCGCAAAATGCAATAAGTTTTTCAGCTTTTCGGCTTTTCAGCTTTTTGGTTTTTATGACTCCATTTTGAATTGCAGTTTACAAAACTCTGCTGACAACGTCAGTGATTTGTTTTCTTGTTTTTCATAACCGAAATTCACACAGTAGGCGAATCGGTATTGTGTGCCAGATTTTTGTTTATATTGTTGGCCAAAAGATACTAATTGAAAAGCCACAAAGCCGGCGCCATAGAGTCTTGCCAAAAATTGCCGTTTTCGTGTTTTTTTGAGGGGAACAACAACGCGAATTGGTCAACGCACTCGCACGCTGCATTTTTTGGTTAGCCACAGAAAGAATATTAAAAAAAGTCAATAAACTGACAATGGAGATTGGTCTAGTCGGGTATATTCGACTAGCTGATACCCAGCTATGTAGTGGTTGGATAAACAGAAAACTGTTGAAATATCAAACCGACAACTTGCCTGGAAGGAAAACTAACAGAACTGTAAGAGGCATATCTAAAATCATAATATGCAAATGATATAATTATATGCTGACGAAAAAATACCCTTCCCAGTACTTACATACATAATGAGGCTCTATCTTCATAGTAAAATATTTAAATTTGTAGGAGTATATTAATTAGAGGCATAATAAATTTATTGAAAAAACACTCGACTCTGAAATACCCTATCTGGTATGCGTTGACTTTTTTTATATTGTGTAATTTCCTTAGCTACTTTTCTTGTATTCCCTGTGTCTGTATACCCCGTTTAACACTCCCTGGAGGTAATCTGTAATCGGTATACAAAGCGAAAAATAAAATTGCATTTATTCATTTGCTTTCGTTGTTTCCCTATGCGAGATTTGCGCAAAAGCGAATAAACAAATCAAATTCATCTTCATTATGTCAAATGACATCATCATTCGTTCATTTATAGTTGCTTCGATTTAAGTGGAAAAGTATTTTAAGTTGTTTTGCCTTCGCCTCTCTACTCGCAGCTCTCGACAGCGCAGTGTGAAATTACTCTGTGCAGGTGCAGCGAGGCAGTGAGGCAGAGCCAAAGCATTCCATTCCCATTCCAAATCCCTTCCCTCCTCCCATGCCATTCCATTACATTTTCACAAAATTTATCGCACCCGCGCCGCGGCGTGTGATTCGAATAATTGCTTTACAATTTGCCATGGCGTCGGCTCTGGGCTCCGTGTTGAGTGGTTAATGAAAATGTGAGATAAAAAATTAAATAATAATAACACTATAACGCCTCGGGCATACAAATTGCTCCATGTAGTATTATATTACACGAGCCCGAATGTGTCCAGATAAATTTGCCAGAGACTTCAGGTGTGGCTGATATACATATCAATCTGACGCTTGAGTTATGGATACGGAGAAGGAGCCTGCGGCAGTCGAGAGAGAACTAACATGGCTCAGGCTTGTACTTGCTCCAGTGCATATCGCACATATCTCATTCATGTTCTGCGATTTCAGATTTCCAATCACGTACTGAGCTTTCGGTGTGATCGTTCATTATCTTCTGTCGGCTTTGGCATTGCCGTCAATTGTGTACATATAATATTTTGCTGTATAGATTTTATGTAATTTAATTTATCATCCTATAATACAGTATTTATGGTGTTATACCTACCCAACGAACTATATAAACGATAGTTGTTGTGTTGGGATGATCCAATCATTTCCCATAAACAAAACATTTATTAACTTTTATTAGCCAATACAATTTCGAAAATTGTATATCTGAAATTTACCGTTAAATGGTTGCCAAAATTAATTTGTTAATACGAAAAGCTTACAGTCCCCAAAGATAACCCAATGCATATTGAATTGCTGGCACTCCCGAACCTGGGCTCGTCTTCAACCAAACCTTTCGGTGGCCCAACAGCATGCATCAACGTCTCGGGGCAACATCTCGGAGCGACTCATCGTAAAACTTTAAAATTTATTGTAATTTGTGAAGAGCATAAAAAATTTGACACTTTCGCGTCTTAGGTTTGTTGTTGTTGTTGTGTAGTTGCTGTTATTTGTTTCTGTTTTGTTTTTATGGCCACAAAAATTTGTGTAAACTCAAGCGAAATTGAAAACTTGTCAATCCTGTTCAAGACTCTGCGGTTCGTCGATGAGCTTACGTGATTTCTTGAGAATCGAATCGAGACTGAGCTTAGCATTAGCAGACATCCGCTTGCAATACATCGATCATATAATTTGCTAAACCCGCCTTAATGAGCCCCACCATGCGGCTTGAGTAGACAAATGAATTTGTCGTACACATATATACTTCATGTCGTATTTATCGCATTTACATGTGTGTTTGTGGGGAATAAAGCATTCAATGGGCACGCGCAAGTCGCGTTTTGGGCCGCCGACCTCGGGTCGTTGTGTAAGAAACCTTAACACATAACAAAACACCTCATAAATTTTATGGAGTAAACAAAGAAGAGAACTCCGAACGCGCCCCAAGAGCTCCCCGAGAGCTCTAAGGGAAGAGCCGGCTGGACTCATTAGTTGCGCAACAAAAATAACAAAAACACGAAAAAAGCCAAATCAAATTCAAGAATCAAAGCCAAAGCCCAGCCAAGCCTCTCTCAGATTGTGATTTTATTTCACCACATGAGACCATAAATGTGAACATATAGAGGACTTCTATATGTATATTCTGTTTGGCTTTTTAACTTTTGTGACACGACGTCGTACACGGTATAAAAACGTGCCGCGCGCCGTTGTAATTTTGGTCTGGCTCAAACAGTGAGTGACATAAAGCAGTGTCTTGGAACTTCATCCACATAAATAATAATGGGTTATTCTCTACTCTTGATTCCCTTGGATAGCTGAGACAGCGCTTTATAGCCATATATTGTGATCTGTTATGGGCTGCAACTGGATAAAGTGTGAACTGAAATTGTCATTATATTTTTATAAAACTCCCAGAAATGCTGTAAAAAGTCTTTAATAATGTTTCCAATCGCACATTTGATCAGTCGAAATAGAGAGTATTTAGCTTTATTGGTGTTAAATTTCTTTTCAAATAGTTTTACTGTTTTACTCTAAGTTATATTGTGTTGAAATACCCTGTAATTGTGTGCTTAAAGCTAAAAGGAGGTAATTTAGTTATTATAGTGCACATGTTCTCAATTTCATTAATGACTGAAAGGTAAAGGGAAATGTATGATATCTTTGTTGTATTGTATTGTTATATTGCTCAGCTGACATGCCGGGTATTTTATAGTTTATAATTTTTTATACTTGTTGCTTTTCTCCACTTTCTAATTGTTGCAATTAAACCGAAAGACATGTAGCTACTGCACATGCAGTATTTCTTGGTAAATGACGTTGGTTCAGGATCTATCACAATGAATGAAATCGTCCATGGAAAGGGCACAGAGTCGCTGCAGGAGAATTTCGAAAGTTGTAGCTTCGTAAAGTGCACTATAAATATCTGTAGTATGGCGCTCGTTAAGGCTCGGTATTATTTGAAGTTTTTGGACATGTTGACGTAGTTCAGACCCAACACGGCCCAGAGTCTGAGCTGTTTGCTAAAGCGCACCTCGCAGATACAGATACAGATACATGGCCAGTAGATACATTCGCTTTTGTTGGTATGCGAAACACAATCGCAGCGCTAAACTCGGTAGCCGCTCATAGTTGTAGCCAGCTCGAGCGAGTGGGCTGCCAGAGTCGAGATTGAGAATGTTTAAATATTTATCAAAATGTGGGAGCGTGCGAGACAAGTTTGTGAGTCAGCAGGCCGGGCTTGAGGCGAGTGTTAAACGAATGCTAAATATTTACCCTGATTTATTTGGTGCATTAGAATCGCTCATGCTAAGTGCTATATAAATATTGAGAATGCTGCTATAACTCACTTAGTCATTGTCTCACGCGCTGTGATGTCTGTCGCATTCGCTAGTTTTCTCTTCTTCACAGTCATATACTATATGTATATAGAGTGATTTTCCATACCGCAGATTACCGCAGCAACCGCAGCGGAAATGCGATATGCAGCGATTGGCTGGGCCAGTGTGTGAGGCCGTCACGAGTGCAGCTTTCTCAGGCCAAGAGACCGCAACCAAACCGTAAGCCGTAAGGTGAGATTGAGCACGGAGATGTCAACCCAGACGCATGCGTGGCATAGCATGGCGTAGCGTGGCATTGCATTGCCCACAGTTGCACACTCATCATATTGACAGGCATGCTTCCTTCTGGCCGTGTCAGCTCTCTAATTGCTGCAGAGAAAACTTCACGGTCTTCGTCGTGCTACACTTTTCCACAGCTGGACAGCTCGACTGTACAGGATGTGCCGGGCAGACGCAGCAGAAGACCGCGTGGTCTGTGGACTGTACACCCGAGTCTAAGACTTGTCCAGGTTCCAGGTTGTTGTTGTTGTTGCTCTTCTAGTCACTCTGCTGATTTTTTAATTATTTATGCTTAAGACACGTTAATGATTTTCCCTGGAATTGCAAGACGTCAGCGACGGTTATTGCTACGCTGCCTTCTGCGTTGTCTTCTTGGTAGCTTTGCGAGTTGTCAGTCGTTGGTCGACAGTCGTCAGTCGTCAGTCGTCGGTCGATCGCCATAATTGCCTTGATTTTTATTGTTGACCTGTAAACCGATTTGTCCGGCCAACTGACAACTGACCCCGTTCAGATATAGTCGTCGACAATATGTACATATACATGAGGAAAATCAAACAAGTTCTCTTCGAGTGGCAAAACTGCAACTGGCGATTGCTATCGTCGATTTGATTGAATGCGGAATGTTGTTCATGCGGATGGCTGTCAACGGGGATGGATGCCAGCGTTATAATTGAGAGTTGATGATTGCCCAGTTAAGGCGATTATGTTTCGGATTGAGATTTCAAGTTGAAGATGTCGTAAGTGGAGAGTGAAAATTAAGTGCAGGTCGTTCATTATGCGCAAATTGGCAGGGAAGGAGGTACAGTTGAAGCAAGCAGACAAAATACTGAAATATATAATTCTGTGTGACATGGCTTAAAATATAAATGTGATGCCATTTAATGAAATTAAGTTAAAGATTTGTGATATAATACATTTCGTATGCTATAATAATATATTAATATATAATAAAATTAAATTGATATAAATGTCAGTTGTTTTTTCTAAAAATTAAAATATTACTCTATTTTATACTTAAGATTATAATTTAAAGTGTAATGAGAAAAATCACGTTGAACATTAGGAATTCTTAAAGCAGAAAGTCAAGATTCTATTAGATTCGCTTCTCTATTTTTAATTGAGCTTAACTAATTGTAGTGACAGTAACTAATTACGAGATTCGTGCTAATTGAACTATGAAATTCGCTGGAAAGCGCGCGACGTGATTGAGTGAATGCTTTGTGGTGTATAAAATCAATATGAGGACTACTGGGAGGCTGTCATTGAAAATCGTATGAATATCAATTGCAGGCATAAGTCGACAGCAACGCACACACATTCTTACACACTCGCATACTCGCACAGTCAACTTGTTAATGCGCTTATGTAATGCAAGTTTTTTTGTCGAGTTTTTTTCTGTCGTATTCTCGAATAACTTTGCAATGCGAGTGCACACTCAGACACGACTCATCAGTTGAATCGGAAAGACACACATGGGACACGAGCAGATGTCAGATGTCGTTTTTGATGTCATAGTAGATGTCGTAGTTGTTGTTGTTGTTGTTGCTGCTGCCGATGTCGATATGGTTGTTGCAGTTGTTGCAACCTTCAATGGGCCACTGCAACGTGGCTGGCAGCGACACGGCCTGCTCTTGGCATGACAATTGAAATGCAATTAACCGGCCAAGCGCAATTAAGTCGACAATTACCAAGTCACCAAAGTCACCGAAGTCAGCGGCACTGCGTCAGCGCGCAGCGTTCATAATTGTCTTTAAATGTTTTGAGGTTTGTTTCGTTTCTTTTTGGACACCAGGCCCCCAAAAAGAGCTTGGGTAATTCCTTGATAGTGTGAGTGAGTATCTGTGTGCACGCCTTACATGCTGATTCAATTACGCACACTACAGCTTGCCAAGCTCGCCAAGCTGTCTTGAACCCAAGTTCAATGGAGCTGTCAATGCGCCTCGCCAATCGTCAGTTCTACGGGCCGTTCCCATTCCCGCTCTCACATTAGCCTATTGCCAGCACTACTGTCTACCCGACCGAGTGTCTTCGCACGTTCCACTTTGATCTGCCTGTCGCTGCGTCGGGCAATGCACTCGGGAATGAGCGGAAGAATTAGCCTACATGCAATTAGCTGAAATGTGCAGCGTGGCGTAGTGAAATTTGCGACGTTGCTCTGCGAATTGCGTAGAAATATTCGTCGGCACACGAAAGTGGGTTAAGAATTGCCATAATTGCGCTGTACTTTACAATTGTAGTGATAATAGAGAGATTGTAAATTGCTGGAAATTTCAATCGCAGTAGAACATTAAAATGCAATTCTAGCGGAAACTACGCAACATACTAATTGCCTGGGAAGTAAGGTAAAATGTCGTTCTATGTTGTTCTTAGCGCATTAATTAGCGTTTCTACACACACAGCTCAATCATATTTTATCTCTGCGATAATGCTTGCCATCATCTTCGCAGTTTGGTAAGGAATGCATATAAAACCAAAGACATTGGACAATGCTGAAGCACATTGAGAACAACTACCAGATGTACTACAGCAGAAACCAAGTCACAAATTGGACACCCAACATTCTAAACTGAAACTGAAAATATAACTGGGTGTGTACCATATATATAGTACATATGTTTACATGTATATATGGAATAGAAGTATTTCGATTTTATGGAAACTAAACTTTTGATTTAAGATTTAGACTTTAAGGTTTTAGACACTAAAATTATTTAAGCCAGGTAGAAACCCATTGTTGCTATGCCAGCTTTATGTTAAAGTGGGCTGTTTATGTGAAACTCGGATGAAATGTTCAGGGCACTATTTATATAAGATGTGTCAAGTTTGATACCGATATCTCGAAAAATAAAATAAATAGAACGATAGGTCTTATAGTCGGTCCGATTTGGTTCGTTCCAACTTATTTGCAAGGTACGTTCCAAATGGAGAGACTAGTTTGCGCTGAAGACGGACATGATTCGTTGTTGATTCTGATACAATTATATACCATATACAGACATTATAGGGTCAGAGATGTTGCGTTCTGTGCTATGACTAATATTATTTTATTATTATTGCCGAGGATAGCAAGTATAAATGCAATTTTGACGGATTGGCAGACAGAAACAGAAATATAAAGAGGAAAATGAATGCTTGGGCAGACACACTATATGTCTAACATATAGAGGGAAGACAGACAAACAGACAGCTAGACAGACAACCAGGCAAACGGACATTTAACTATAGCAGAAACGTTAAATAAGCTTATAATTATAACTAGGTATGCACCACATACATATACTATTTCGATACGGACATGATTTCTGCTGCTGTCCCCACTTGCACTCGAATCGATTTATAATGCCGTCCAATCGCATTTTAAGTTGGGCCAAAACCTAGCATGAAGCGTACTCAGAATACGGCGCAGAAGTGTCATACAGCGTTTGGCTTAAGCAGAAATCGAAAAACTATAGCATCAGCGATTTACTGCAGTAGTGTGTCTCTCGCCGACTACGCTTCGACATCCTTTGCCTCTTTGGCTTTTTTATGCAGAATGAAATTCGAATGGAGCAGCGACACGAGATGGGAGCGAAGATGGAGAAGGGGGCTTCCTTTTAGGGTTGGGTCTGTGCGCGTTAGATGCACTGAAGCGTGCGGCGGGGACAGCGGGCAACAGCTGCAGGCAACGAATTTCTGCCATAGAATATGAATAATTTGATCATTTCTTTCGTTTTTTGGCAGAATTGCAAATTTCTCGTCTCAGGGATTACTTCGTGTGGCACATGTGAGCGTCGAGCGTGGAGCGTTGCGTGTGCAACATGCCGCGGCTGACGGCTGCCTGCCTGACTGGAAGGTGGCTGCAGCCAGGGGTTGTTTGGACACATGTGCCATGAGGAGGCCAGGAGACAAACCAGCAGCAGCCAGCGCAGGGGGCAGATCAAATTTCCTCAAAAATGATTATGAAAACGGTATTTGTCAAAGGGTCACACGGCAGATAGCAGAGCGGGGCAGGGGTCGGAAGTGCACATGCACATGATGTATATGAATACATATTGCCGTCCGTATATAGTATAGTCTATAGTCTGGAGTCTGGCACACGGCGCATGCCATGTGCGGGGTTGAAATTCAAGTCGAGCAAAGCAATTACAAGCACAAACACTTGTTGTAATGTCAGCTGTCAATAGCACGAGTCTGTTGCAAATTGCTGGGGCTTATCCTTCAACAGAATATGAATACAGCACCAGATTTGTGCTCGTCTCCGGGGGACGGACAACAAGTAAAGGGTTATAGAGTACGATTGGTATATATGAGTACTATACAAAAATAACAAAGCATGCACGAGGGTTTGACGGCTAAACGAGGCTAATTTGGCTTGGGTAGGGTTACAATCGTGAAATATTATCACGAAATATTTGTATATTTTTCGGAGATTTTGTATGAGCACAGAAAACGCTTTATACAGCCAACTATTGAGAATCCCCACTCAATTTGTGCATAATTTATTACGAATGTTTGTTTCTTCTGTCTATTTCCTTTTATTGAGCGCTTCCTCGACGAGCTGAGCTGGCAGCCCTCTCGAGTTTTATATGCCTACAAATGGAAGTGCCATCGAATTAATCGCCACTTTTCGTGCCGATTTCGTCTGGCTGAGACGCTCATCAAATCGAGGCCTATAATGGTCTGTAGGCCCAGTCGGGCGACCTTCAACAAACAAATTAATCGTTAGAAGAGAAACGAAAAAGCAGCCTTAAATCAGCTTCGTCACTCACGTAGTCGAAGATGCTTGCCACCGATAGACGTTGCGACCCATTCATAATTCCACAATGTACCCGACCACATACACAGCTGTGTGTATGGCACAAACGATACGCAGTAGTACATAGTATGGGCGATACAATCCATTTGGCTGCCATCGTCGGGGCTTTGATGAGTTGCCGCACTTGAGCGCACTTGAAAGCTGACTTTTGATGTTTCGGAATTGTACTTGAAACAGTGCTACAGCTGTAGCAGTACTTTGTCAGACAGTTGAAGGCGGAACAGAATCCGAAATGGGGAAACAACAAAATTGCGTTTCGTTTTCGCTTTTTTGTCTTTTGTTTTCGAATTTGTATCTAATGCTAATAAAATTGATTAACGTGACGCACTTGCCGGAAAGATTGATGACTGTCAGGGCCACACGTCGCCCGCACGCTCAATTTAAAACATATGAGTATATGTCGCACACATATCAGCGACTATATCACAATTGGTTCAATGGTTTTGGGCCATGTCGCAGCTCTGTGGTTAATCCCTCAGATACATTGGGGCTGCTGCCGGCGGTTGCCGCACTTGGACACGCGCTAAGCTCCGTTTAATCTGTGTGACATTTTGTTCGAAACTGCAGTGCCATATATTGTGGTTCGCATTTATGTTATACCCTGTAAATAATGGAACTATGATGATATTATAATCATAATAATAACTTTGTATGGTATATTTTCTCTTCAACACCAAGATGTAAACTAATTTCTTATGCCTCTTCAGAAGTATCTCTAGTTCCATGGTAACTGCTAGTCAAGCGTACTATTCTATATCCTGTATTCTTGCGATCTCTCATAGTAAAGTTAAGTTGACTACCGCAAAAGCCGCTCATTATATCTGTGATAAATGGTCAAAGCGTGCTGCGGCCTGCACTTAATCCGTTCGGCTTGCAGAGCACAAAAACCAATTCAACGTTGACCTCATCGCATCGGTGTAAATTAATTATTATGTGAATTATGCATATGTCAACGCTTTATAAATCTACAAAAAAAAACAGAAAAACCCATAATTATATAATAAATATTACAGGGATTTCATCTTTTTATTGCGTGCTCTACAACTTTTTAGTATGCATTTTTGAAATATTTTAATATTGATTTGTAAAATTTATTCAAAACGAAAAAAATCGAAGGTCGAAATCTAAAAACATTTCAGTGACATATAAACATTTCAGTGACATATATTAAAATGACATATCACATTTTTTTTAATTACTTTAAAATTAAAAACAATATTTAAAATTATAAACAACGAAAGTTCCGAATCTATTTTTAAAAATATTTTAAAATTAATATTTAACTTATTTTTATTTATTTGTTTTATTGCATTGGGTTTGCAGGTATTCATAAGAAATTTTAAAAATATAAAAAAATGTTTTTTAATTTATTATTATGTAGTTTTTATAACAATGCCACTCTTGCGCTTTTTTTATTTATTATTACCCTTTGGCATCCCTCAACACAATTTTAAAAAATATTTAAAAATGTTTTTTAATTATTATAATGTTATTTTAATTTATTATACTTATAATAATGCTATTTTTGTGCGGGTTTTCATCTATTATTACCCACTGGCCTTGCTTGGGCTCTCTTGGGCACCTCTTTTGTATCATATATCACCTCGGAGTTAAGCTCTGAATGACGTGCTTAGCTCTCCGTATTTTCATCTCTAGCATCTCTTTCACTAGATTACACAATTCTCTCGCTAATTGAAAAAAGAAAACCAAATACTTATGCATTAATGTACGGCTGCATGTGAGTACTTGCCAAACGGCAGCTCGACATGCCACATGCCTCTGCGATGTCTTGGTGTCAGGAAGGGAGAGGGGCATTCCGGCTGTTGTTGTTGGGGGTCTTGTAAATCGCCTTAGCCTCCAAAAAAAAAAGAAAAATTATGTCACTTGCTTTAGATACCATTGTTGTAATTGCCGACCGGCGTTTCTCCCGCCGTAATTGTTGCAGCAATTGTAGAGTTTATTATTTTATTCCAATTTCAGACTCGATGTTGTTGTTGTTGTTGCAGTTGTGTGTACATTGAAAGCTGTCGACTGCCGTCGCCGACGTCTGGGTAACTTGACACTCGAGTAAAATTGGCGCGACACTGTGTCTGTCCTAGGTCTGTCTGTCCGTCCCAGTGGGTCGCTATAGGGGCAGATCAGAGCTCTGGAACTCCGTCGCTCCACCGTTCCACGGTTACCTAAAGTGGTATAATATTTGAACACCAGTGTTGTCACATGTGTCCATTGTTGTTGCCGTTGCTCTCGGCGTTTTTGCTTTTTATTTACACGCCACATTTGTGTTTCAATTTGAAATTTATTTATAAGTCTGGCAATCTCTCTCCCTCTCTCTCTCCCTGCTTGCCATTATCTGCTTTGTTGTACATTGTGTACAGTTTAATTTGTTAAATAAGATTTATGATAATTGTGATCTGCCGCTCTCGCTGTCTCTGTCTCTCTTCCTTTGCTTTGTCAATATCACGCTCAAATATTACTTTGTTTAGATCGATTCCCACGCTGATTGTTCAGTTGCTGGAATCTGTTTTTGCTTTCATCATCTCGCATTGTAGTTGTAAACTTATCCAGCTCTTTATCGCGCTCGCTTTTTATCTCGCACTGCCTTAGCCTAGCTATATTTCTTTTTCTCCCTTGCCAAGCATATCTTCAGCGACTTCTCTACATATTTTACTCATACTTAAGTAGGGGCCTGACTTGTGTTCTGTTTTCCCTTTTTGGTGCTCCTCTTACCCGTCCTGCGGTGTATCGGGTTACACGCGCGGCGTTCTCAATTACGGCATCATAAAACTGTTTTTCTCCACTTCTTGGGGACTCAGAGACATTTGGGCAACTGCCGACTATTAAAACCGCAAATTGCCGCAACTTGGCTAAGATATTTCCGCTTCCGTTCGAGTGCCTGCTGTCATGCGTGTGTTGGCAGTGCTGCGGATGAATTATCATCATCTCGTCCGGAGGTTCCAGGTTCGTCGAGGTGTTAGTCCGTACGAACTGTAGATTAATGTACAGTTTGTGGTTTCATTTTGCGTGGAATTCTTGTGTGAATTACACAGCTATTTCCAAGACCTAACTACGCCAGAGATACCGTAGGACCAACAGATCTAACAGCTGCTGTGTCTGTACTTACTCACATACAGATACTTATATTGTCATACTTGCTATATGCAATTTTGCAATAACTACAGAAAAGTTAATGCCACAATAAAACTAACAATGCGAATTATTAGCTTTACTTTATGAGAGCTCTTAAATTTGAGAGTTTGGCGAGATATATAACATTTGATGTGCGCCAGTTTGAGATTCCTTAAAGACGTAATAACTCTGAACGCTAATTTATTAAGCTAGAAAATTGGTGGTAAAGTTATTTAAATTATTAAATTAACAGCATAGATTTTTTAATGCCTCTTTAAACCAAATTAGTTTCTTGTTAAAATATAAATGCTTCCATGAATAGTTGAAGTTAATGTTCTGTTTAATAATTGCGAGTTATAGTTATTTTTGAGAATTTACTTTAAAAATAAAGCTCCGATCACTAAAGCTTATTTACATTATTAAGAACATATTTTGAATAGCTTCAAACAAACTGAAAATTTCATTTTAATAGACTCTGAAATAAAGTGTATTATTGAAATATTTAGTATATTTATTTAATTTAATATATACTTGTGCGATTCAGATGTGAAATAATAATTAACTATAGGGTATCAAGTATTCCGCCACAGAACTTCATTTTATTTATGCGATTCCCGTGCCAAGTTTAAAGAGCTTTCGCTCGGGGCAGGTTCGCGGCACGACAATCAAATGGCAGGCGAATGAGTATTAAAATTAAAACTTTAATTTGTTGGCGCAGTTCTGCGAGTGAGTGTGTCTGTAAGTGTGTGTGTGTGTGTGTGTGTGTGTAGCGGAGTAAGTGCAAAGGCCTCGAAATGTGCCGACGTTGGAACATGCAAAGTTCCTCGTTGGTTCGTTATATATTCCGCACGATGCAACGAGGTTAACCGACCTGGCGTACACTTAACTATTCCGCCATTTGCGATGTGCAGTGTGTAATTTCAGCATGTTATATGTGTGCATACCTGTGTTGCTGTTGTTGTGCCTAAACAGTGCATGGTACAAGTTCAAAATCAGCCCGCGACTGCTGCAAGTTGCTGGCGGCGCATAAATTTGTTGCATGTAGCGACAAGTAGTAGAAGCAGAATAACAACAACACACGCTGCCATAGTTGGGTGGTTATCGTCTCACTCTCTCTTTCTCTCGCCGTCTCGCTCTGCATCCGTGAGAAATTCTGTGTGGATATTCTCACGCATGTCTCTAGGATATGCACGAATGAGTTTAGTGCACCCGAGACCTCGCTGCGGCACCCCTCGGCTGGCCCCCAATTTAATTGGTGCACTATTTTCCATGAGTTTCATTCCAAAGTCCGTGATTTTCGCGCTCTTCTACGCTTCGTACGCGATTAGCATGCTGCACGTAGTGCTAGCTGGGAAAACAACTACTGGCAAACGCCATTGAATCAATGCACCATGGGCTCCACTCACAGCCAAGTTTGGTTCGTGCTCGTGCTCGTGCTGCTGCCAGAGCTGCAACTGGAGCTGCTGCTGGAGCTGCTGCTGGAGCTGGCACTTCAGGGCGCCGTTAACACTGGCAGCAGCAGCGACGGCACAACAAATTGCAACAGGTTCAGAAACTAATTTGCATGCATGAAAATCGCAAAGTGAGCCGAGACACGACCGAGACACATCGAGGCCTCTGACAGTCACTTAACAGTCATATGCTACGCAAAACCCGTCTGAAACTATACCACACACACACACACACACACACACTTACACACACCAGCCTAACAGCTGGGGCCCAGCCCCGTCCGGCATTGGCCATTGTCTGGCAATGCGGTTGGTCTCTTGTTCATTTGATCTTTGCCCAGACAGCGGCTTTTCAATTGAACTTGAAGTGTTTGCCGCGTCGTCGATCTACCTATAATCAGAGTCATAGATACCAGGGTGTATCTATGTACTTGTGCCACATTGTTGCCAGCTTGTCTGACGTGCCGCCAGTCCGCCCATTGTGTTCTTGGTGGTTCTACATGATCTTTGGCTGCGCTACCTCTTAATGCGTCTGGCGGATTGATCTGAAGTGCCTCGGCAATGTAACGAAACTATCATTAGGAACAGTTCTATTCTTGTCTATAATTCGCAAACAGTTTAAGCGTGGAGCGACGCAGGTGGTCGTTGATAGCTTTGAATTAGGGCTGGAAAACTATCGGTATCGTTGAAACTTGAAAGTTTTAATAGAATTGCACTTTAATTATCGACAAAATTGGGGTAACTTTGGCTTATCGAGCTGATCGTTGCGATTATACGAACTCTAGGAATAGATTTAATTGCTATTTCTGAAGTAGAATTTGAAAACAGTTTGAAACAATCAATACTATCAATACTATTACTATAAACAGATTTGAAAACCATTGATGGTTTCAAAAACTGATATTTTAAATGATAATAGATTTGTCAAATATTTTTATAAAATATGATGATATCTTCTATTTTGAATAAATTAGATAATGCTGTGCAAAACATTTCTTTAAAATATCGGCAGATATCATATTTTTGATATTTTTTATTTCCCACAAAAAATGCGAACTCTTTCCTGTTTAAAAAAAGGTTTAATTACACACCAATTAATTAGTATACTAATATTTTGAGTAAAGAATCCAATAAATATATATATCATATATTCGATATTAATTCAAAAAAGTATTGATGTTTTCATATATTATACGCAATCCTCGATGGTCAGAACTAAAGCAATCGATACTAGCGATACTTGTGATCTTCGAATGGACAGCTACTTAGAAGGTTAGGGAACTTGTGGTTTCGATAGTAGAAAGTTAAAACAATCAATACTTGCGATAGCTCCGAACTAGGAAATGAATGGAGACTTAGAAACTTGATATAACAACACATTTCCATGTCGATAGCTTCATCTAAGCTATTTATAATGACTTCAAACTGATTTGATTTAGATTGAATTTCAAAATTATTCATGTATGTAACTAAAGTTTTTCAGATTACTTTGAGCTCTTTCCTTCTGTTTGCCTTGTTTTGCCTATCGCATGATCTGAATCGATTCGTTTAGCTTACGTGTATTCAAGTGTCTTTCAAGTCCCTTTTTCCCCAGCTCGACTGATTGACATTTGTCGGCGTATTGAGTGCTCCATTTGAATGAATGGACATGCGAGTATGTGAGTGTATTCGAAGCCGAGCGTTGACTGTGGCGATTGACTGCTGTGCGCTGTCATAAATCATGACAATGTTCCGAGATTTATATACCATGTCTATAAGGTTACACATTATGGTGGCCTGTGCAGAATTTTGTTATTGTCGCCCAACGGTGCGTAAGTTTCAGTATCTCTATACGATACGATACTATATGTCTATATTTACATATCATTTGCAATTCCAATTAGCAGACTGGACCGAGTTGATGTGTGTGTGTGCGTGTGTGTTTGGTTAGCTGCTCTACTAATTATGATTTATATGTAAGCAGCGTTATGGCTAATTTATGTCAGAGCAAACCGAGTGCTTTTGTGTAACTATTGCACTTTTATCGTGTAGAAGCTGAGATAATGGAAGGCATAAATTAAGTGCATGCTCGAGTGTATGCTAATTCGATTCGAAAGCAACCAATGAATGCTGTGAACACTAAAATATACTCTACTTTAACACATACTCACTCCATATGTAACTCATACTCATCAATGTCTTTCTCTCTGCTTGCCCCTACAGACGCCGCCCACTGTGAGGATAGTCCCGGCGAGGAGAAAATCCAAAAGGAAATCGAAGCGATCGACTACATTGACAAGTGAGTAAACGATAAATACGGCGATTATGTACATCGATTGCTTGGGAAAGGTGTCAACACGACTTTAATGCAAATGAAAATCAACTGGGAATCCAATTGAAATTGCAAATTGCAAATTGCCGACTGCAATTTGGCTTACGGTAAACGCCCTTAAAAAACACGAAAAACAACGTCGAAGACCACGCGATCGAAATTGGAGCGAGTCGAGCGAATCGCAGGGGCAATTACAATCGGAATCGGAATTAACTTGTAGCAATTTCAAAACCATAATTGTTTACTAATCTCAGTGTTGACCGCTTCAACAGTGTTACCATTGCCGGAACGTTGCCGCAAATTGTGTATACGCCACGCTGGCCAAGCCTCGAATTGACAACGCTACAGTGTGTTGCTGGGTGTTGCTACTCCAGCTAAACTGATGGTTGTTGTTGCTGCTTGAGCTGCAATTACAATTTGTTAGTGGTTCAATTGTTGTCTTTTCGGGTGGGTGACCACAGCGTCGGTTCCAGGTTGCCTGGAAGAGCTGTTTGAGGCAATGCGCAGAGAGATTACCATGTTGAAATTGACTCTGGAAACTTAATTGTATGAATAAATATTTTACCATATTAAAATATTATTTCATAAAAAATTCTGTTTTAAACCATCTGAACAAGTTGCCAAGTTGCAGCTGACCATAGAAACTCGATAAATAATTGTCTAAATAATTGCTTGAAAATTGGTTTCCAGTACGAACTACAGTTTATCCAGACGCTTGATAATATGAGAGAAATTACTTATCGTAGAATTAAACCGAAGATCAATCCTAATAGCTTCCACTGCAAATGGCTGCCACACTTCAATTAGTATCGAGCTTAGTATGTCGATAATTATCGCACTTCCGATACGCAGCTATCTTATTATCGAGAAAGTCTTGCGAGCATCTTCTTTCTCTTTCATTCTGCAGGCTAATTAGGCAGCTAATTGCGGCGCGCCGCATCAAGCGTGAAACCTGCTCGGCGCTAAGTGTGAATTATGCAGCAATTTTGCCTTTTTAATTATTTTATTACTTGCGGTCATGAGCCCGTTTAAGCCATTTGTGGACTGCAATTGGCAACAAGCAACGAGTTGCATATGCCCCTCTCTCTCGCTCTCACCTACTCACTCTCTCGCGGCGAGTTGTTACCATTTATATGGCCAATGAACACGGGCGAGTTTCGGTTTCGCAGTTTGCAAGATTGCGCAAGATTTAATTCAGTTAAAAAGCCGCCAAAAACGGCTGGTGTGGCGGTTTTTTGCTGGCACCGGCAACTTGTTAACTTTTTCTCCAACATTAAATGGTAATTTTTTCCGTCGTTCGACCGAGCGACCGACCGACCAACCGACCGAGCGACCGATCATGTAGCCCGTCCGATCGTTGATGTGTTTAATACATAATTTCCTTATCGCTGCGCTTGCTATTTCTCCGCCGCCCTCTCCCCCTCTGGCTCTTTCTACCTGCCTCTCTTTCTCGGGCTCTTTTACGTTGCCCGCGCAGCGCATGAGCTTGGTAAAGTTTTTGATATGTGGTCGAGATTTTGCTTCTTGAAGTTTAATGACTTTAAATAATTATGACATTCGAGTTGTTCGCTCTGTTGTTGTTCGAGTTGCTGCTGCTGCAGTTGTAGTTCAAGTCGTTGTTGTTGTTGCTGCTGCTGTTGCTATTGCTGTTGTTTTGGCCGTTGTCCGCTGGCATGTACAACACTTTTTTGGTTTCTTGCTGTGATGGAAACTCGTTTCCCAGCAGCAAACTTCACATCTTGGTTGCTATATAAAAAATACTGCAATTGCGAATCGGAGACATTTAATTAACTTCCCATAAGATATTAATTACCCATGGGATACAGACGGATGGTAAACGGATAGTGTCATTAGCATTTCTTGGGAGCTAGAGAGGGAAATAGTGAGGAACTGAAAGTAGAACTTAAACAGAACTTCTATATACGACACATACTTTCTTAATATACCATACACTGGGAACATTTATGAAGATACTGCGGATACATAATACAACTAACTGATTGCCAATAGAACTCTTATACCAAAGTGGTGTATCAGATTACACGTATAGTAAGTTAACATTGCTTATTGGTTGCTTATTGCAGATCAGCAAGAATCACTACGATCTCAGCTTCTTTATCTTAATTCTATATTTCATAGAGATACAATCATTATAGAACTAACTTTATACCAAGCCTCGCAAACGTTTTTGATCCAGTTTTATTAATCAAAACCTGTGTTGAATAGTTGCTAATGGGCAACTTTCATTTCCTGCACCGCTAAATCGAATTTAACAATGTTTCTAACACATCTGTTCTATGTGACACTCTCCCAAATGCAACTCGTGGTGTAAATCAACTTTTCGCTTAATTCAATTACACCTGCAAGCTGAACAGTTAGCAGAATTCCGCCAAGAGGCACTAAAATGCTTTCTCAGTCAGGTGTGAGATCTTGAAAGTGTGCAGAGAGCCAAGTTCATTGTACACTTTGCAGAGTATGATCAGTTCGAGCTTCGGCTTCCTATGTCGGAGCTCCCTCAATGCCGCCAACATTAAAAAGTCGAACAACAACTTAATTTAGTATTATCGCATTCGATTTAATGACAGCGCAGTAGTGGCCCACACGATCGAGCAAGATTCGCATGCGTTGACAGGTTAAAAGTCAAGCAACTACTTAGCGATCGACCATAAATAAAAACAACAACATTAAAACGGTTTAATTACCGCGTGCATAATTAGAATGTTATCGATAGCCGTGATAGGTGTACAAATTGATTCGACTCATTTGAACTCCTACAACTCGATGGAGCAACTCGCTTTCTTTCGCGACAGATTTCACTTTCCGCGGGGCCCGTTTTTACGCACGTCGATCGTTTCTCGATCGGTTTGTCGAGCCTCATCTTCGCTTCGGGGTAATCGCTATAAACTGGCTCACGTATGCAAATGAAGAAGCGACAGGGGAGACAGAGAGTGGGAGACTTGGGGAGTTGGAGAGTCGACAAACTCACGCATCGATAGCAATTTGTCGTTGTCGCCGTTGTCGTTGGACTTTTCTCAGGCGTAACGCATTCAAATTAGCCATATATATATATATATGTATATATCGGTATATATCTGTGGCCACACACTTATGCCTCTATTTGCAAATCGTGCGAATATTGAACACTTTTTTGCTGCCTGCGTCTGCACTTGATTACGAAATTTCCTACGCAAAAATCCATGTGCGAAAACTTTCACTGCTGGCTTTTTTAATTGCTGATATTTCAGGATTACAGTGGCAGCCAGCAGTACTGGGCGGAGACATTGGGTTTCTCTCGCAAGCAAAGCGAATCAGTTGGCATTAGCGCGGTACGAGTATGGCGACTTATCAGACGTCCAGACAGGCATCAAAGTCTTGCAAATTATAAGTAGTCTCGCCTGTTGTTGTTGTTTTTATGGTTATGGCTGTTGTTGTAGCTGTTGCCTGCCTAACATGCCTTGGCGTTTGATGAACTTTTGGCTAGGGAAACATCTAACTTTGCGCTGGTGGCATATCATTACACGCCGTTACACCGACGACGCCGACGCCGACGCCGACTCGAAACAGGTGTAACCAGGTACAATGATTACGTGACGTTCGACCTGCCAGCCAGCCAACCAGCCAGACGATTATAATAACAATAAAAAGAAACACCAGGCAAGACCGGGCTGTTAAGATCTAAAGAGGGGGCTTATTTGTTTGATTCCGTTCGCTTTTGGCAACTTCATTTGGCAACCGAAAATATCAAACGGTCGCCTCTTCGCTTTAGCATAACAATACTAACAAAAACAAAAACAACAACAACAACAAAAACAATAATAATAACAACAAACACTATCGAATGACGAACCAATAAATATAGTTTATAAATAGCTTGCAGCCAAAGCGGCTTGAAAGAGCAGACAGAGTGAAGCGATGGCAAGCTAAAACGCTTCGATTCACGATCATTTCTCAGCTCTAATAGAACTGCCTTTGCCTTTAATGATGCGGGGAACAAAGAGTGCGCAGATCTCGGAGTCGTAAGACTTGTCATTACTCATTACAAAATCCGGTAAAAGACAAACCGAAACGATTTCAATGCAATCAAGGCGAAACAATAAGTTTTCTTTCATGAAATTTCATGAAAGAAGCTGCAAAGCCAACAGAGTTCGATGAACAATGGAGCAAGTTTGTCGCCTAAGTCTTTTGTTTTGTCAGCGAAGAGCGCGCGCGCGCCAGGCGAACAATAAATGCCGCACATGAATGATAAATTAATATGTGAAAAGGCAATAAAATTGTTTTCGTTTTCGATTCTGCTTCGCTGTTGTCTTTTGGGGCTATTAAAAATGCATTTAGTGCTCTAATTAAACGTTTATCTTTATCCGATTCGCGTTGCAACAGCCGAATAACGCCCCGAAATTCAAGGAGAATGCGATAGACTCGGTATAGCCTCGACTTGCTCAAGCCATGGTGGGCGTAACACCAGCGCCCATTTTTATTTTAGTTTTGTTGCTGTTTGTTGTCGTCGTTTGTTGTTTTTGCTGGTTTTCCTCTCTTGCGCTCAGGGACCACCTGCAATCATTACGGACCATTAATAAATGCATTTCAGGCCATTTTATTGGCCTTCTACTCTGGTTCTGTCTCGGCTTTCACAACAACAATATAACAACAACAACGACAAAGCGACGTCGCCTGTGGGTGCAGGAAAACATGGCACGAGCTCGAGCTGGCTGTAGCCGTAGACCAAGTCGAAATGCAAAATAGCCAAAAACTTGGGGCGTTGCTTTCTGCTCGCCTGCCCGCCCTCCTGCCCGCCTGGCTGATTTTGTGATTTTTTGAATTTGCGATTTGTGATATTTTGAGCTCACTTGACACATAAATTACCGTATTTTCATTACTCCCAAACCACTGCGTTGACCCAATTGTGCGCAGCATAGGCTGGTAATATGGCAATATCTTTAATAACCATTCGGCTTGGGTCTCCAAAATTGTTAGTTGCAGTTGCCGTTGAAGTCGGCTTTGAAATTCAACCAACGTCGTGTGTGGAATTAGCATATGAGTAGGAAATGCACGTGGAGCATTTTAAAGGCAGTCATGAAATCTGACCAGGCATTAGCATTAGCATTTACCTGGTGAAATCATAATAGAGAGAGGCAACAGAGAGAGTGAGGGGTGTGCAGTGTGGGGAGGCAGACATGTGCATAAGCAGCCGCTGGCAGTCGACTTTGGCTGGAGGGGACTCTGCATGGAAATTGGCCAGCATGCAGGCAAAATGTGGGAAGCATGGGGAGACGGACAGCAGGATAGAGGCTAACTGGCATGACAGCTGTTGGCGCTCTCCGACTGCCTGTCAGGACTCGGGAACAGGCACAGGCAGTACGGCTGAGCGGACAGCTGAAAAGACACACAACAAGTGTGTGAGTGAGTGAGTGTGCATGTGAGTGTGTGTTGGGCCTTTGTGTGCGTTGCTTTTATATATGCCAAAGACGTGCCAACTTTGAACCAGTTATAAACAAAGCATAAACATGGCAACTTGGCCTGGCCCAGGCCCGGCTGGGCTAACAAACAAAGCGAGGTGTGTATGCGAGTGTATCTGAGTGTGGCTGAGTTATGGCGAAATTTGTATGCCTTGCACATACAAATTAGACGGCAGCTACTGAAAATTACATATCATTCAACAGACTGCGGCCCAAGTTGAAATGATATGCAAAGCTCGGCAAATTATGAGTATGAGTATAGTATTACAGCAGACTTTTGTGTTAGCTTATTGGGCCGGGGGGTCAATGTTAAAATAAAATTCCAAAACACATAAACTGAGAAACTAAATAATTCATAAAAAGATTTAAAAATAGAGATCTGAAATTATAATCAGAATAGTAAGTATCGCCATACTAAACCATTTTTATTATTATTTATAGCACGTACTATAAAAATAAAAATAAAAAACTCTAAATGAAAAAATTTTTTTAAAATGGTATTGCTTAAACTCCAACTTTAGATTAAAATGTATGATTGAAAATCTAACAAAGATTCTGATGTTAGAAACTCCTTTATTCGTGGGTTAGATTAAAAGCCATATTTTTTTAAAAAGTGAAAAAGCAAAAGGGAAAATTTCGCAGTCCCTTATTTATTCTTTATTCTATATCTATTCTATTCTATTTTCAACTTGAAATGGAAATAAAAATTAAATGACTGTTGAAAAGATAAACAATTAAATTAAGCTCTACTTCTGTTTTATAGCACTTGCTATATAAACTTGCTGTCAAAAATGAAAGCGCTCCAATTAAGCATAGCCAAAACTGTTAGCTGACCTACCTGCAGTTCTGGAAGTACCTGAAACTTGGCAAGTCAAAGAGCCGCCGGCATTTTACAACTTTTACAAGGTACTTAAACTTTGGCGACCTGATTTACAGTCTCAGTACTCGCTCATGTTTGCTTTTCAAATGCGCATGCAAACGGGCTATACCTATAAATATATACATGTATATGGTATATACCTCGCGCGACAGCACGCAGCGCAGAGCGATAAGTCAAGCTGACACAAAAACAGGATTAACTCCGCAAGGCAATGAGTCAGAGCGACGGCAGCGGCAGCTGAACTGCAAATCTGCAACTTGGCGAGGCACTCGCTCAAGATAAATTGGCAACACGCGCCGCAGATGCTGCTCGACTTGTCCGCTCCCCGTTCCCACCGTTCTGTATTCCCCATGCCCATGCCCATTTCCATTCCCGATCTCGATTTCAACTGCAGCTGCTACGTCGGAGTTGCCTGCAATTCGCTAATTGTGGCCGAGCAACAGAGTTCAAAATGTTGCGGTTAATTGTCTTACAATTGATTAACTCTGAACTCTCTTGCGTCATTAGAGACAAGTAAATCGGCACAGTTGAATGGAACTACATATATAGAAAGGAGAGAGGGAGATATATAGAGACAGAGAGAGAAGCAACCGCACCCAGCGCAATGGCAGCTTAAATAGTCATCATGTCGTCGTCCGGCTGTCCCATAGCAAAGGCTAATTAGTTGGGCGGCGGAGTGTTGAGGGGGTTTGGGCAAGCAAAGCCCCTTTAAGCTCTGAAATAATTACGATCCATTCGCTGCGCAAATTAAATTGCCACTGGATTTGGCGTGGGACGCGAGAGGGAAGTACGGCGAGGGCAGGCAGCAATTGAGATGACTTCTAGCGTTGGCTTTTAGCAACTTCGTGATGGCCGAATCAAGAGAAATATGGGCGAACTGACAATAACTGGAAACTATGATTGCCCCCATTGGAGGTAGAGCTGAAGCTGAAACTAGAGCTGGAGCCAGACCCGTAGCTAGAGTTGCAGCTCAGTCGAGGCTGAAGCTGAAGCTGGAACCAGCCGTAAGTTTATGACTCAATCGACGTTGAGCTGGCTCCAATTTATCTGTTTCCTGGTAGCTACACCCAAGAGCAGTTGCCAGTTGCAAGTTTTAAAGCGCGCAGTTTTTTTTATGCCACAAGTTGGCAATTTTGCCTGCAAGCGAAGCGTCTTTTGGCCCGTTTTCGTCTGTGTCGGTTTGTGTCTCGGGTGATTTCTGTGAATATGCAATAATTTCTAATTTTCTTTTTACCGGCAATTATTTTCGGGTAGGTCCCCCACTCTCTTCCCCCAATAAGAATTATTACTTAAGAGTTGTGCTGGTAGTTTATTTATGTGCTCCATATGGGCGTCCGTGCGTTAAGACTTCATTGATATATTGACTTATGTATAAGATCTGGTTTAAAAGCTTTCGAGAATAAATTTCAGTTTTGAGAGTATCAATCGATGCTTTAAACATTCAACATTGACATTGTGACAACATTGTGTACAATGATTATTTGTATAATATTTACTCTAGCCTCTTTGTGTTCTTAGAAAATTTGATATATGAAATTATATAAGAAATGATCTCTCGATAATCTATTTAATTAAAATGATTCCACAAAACATTCTGAGTTTTTGTACGTCATTTATATAAGTTAAACGTTTGTTATGGGTACTATGTAAAAGTTTTTAGTTAACGAAAATTATTGAATAAAATACAATTTTCAAAGGCTACATTTAAAATTAAATATTTAAATTATATGAATATTTAAATTAATATCAAGTTACGCCGTATATTTTAACTGTAACTTCAGTGCTTATTTACAAAACGTTTCTTTTTTTTATTTTTTAATTGAAAGTATGTTGTAATTAATATTAATTAATATTGACACTTAAATTAATATTCTATTTTTATCCCACCAATGTGCTTTTTTCCAGTTCAATGTCTCTCATATTATCTAGGAAGTACTTTAAATCATTGAGCTGGGTTTTGCAAACGCACATTTCTCACTTTTTTTTAATTATATTTACGAACGGAATTTTTGCATCTAGCGTTTACTTGTCAAGAGTTTTGCATAGCATTAGAAATCTACACTTCGGTGTTTTTTCACACGAAGCAACGTGTTCTTTGCGGCTTTTTGCTTGAGCACCTCGCAGTTAATCATAAAAGTATTCATCATTTATGTGAAGAGTAAAAAAGAATAATTAATTTAAGCATAAAAAATATGCGAAAACACGTTAGGATTTAGTTAAAGCTAAATTGTCTACGAAATATTTGTCGGTGCATTTTAAACCTAACCTTGGGACTTGGTCGCAAACAAGGTGCGCGGTCTTAATGAATACAGCTACAGCTATGACTTATTGCCACATGTATAACGAGTTAACTCAAAACTGATGTCTTTATAATCTCTTGAAAAGGTTTCTTTGTCAACAGTCTTTTGTGACAAACAATGCACAACTCTACAGTCAGCACAGATATCAAAGGCATCAGATAGTTCGGCCTGCTCGGTCATCTTCTTATTGAACTGAGTAAATGATTTCGGGCTCTAGTTCAATTATGGCACTTTATTATCGAACTGATCCCAGTGACTGAAGACTCAGCAGGGGCTTCCAAAGCGCTTCGGCTTAACCTTTCATCAGAAAAGCCTTTTCGAGTGTGTAATTTCAGCGCCCGCTCGGTTAATGGGGCCCTTGAGATTTTCCCATTATGTGAAATCAATACCAGCATTTACGAGCCGTATAACTGGGTGTATTCGCAGCAATCATTCATTTTGTTGGTAAATCGCTGGGAAGCGCAAACGATTGCAGTGTAATTGTTACCTGTACGATGGCATTCATTAAGATCTTAAGGCGCACAACGTGATGGAATCATTTGCGAAAGGAAAGCTAAGATCTTCAAGATTATCTCTTTTCTAAGTGAACTCAGTAGGTTAAGCAGTTCTCATACTCTCGAACAAGCTCTCCGAACAGACACCAAAGAAATTTAGTATCATTCGAAGATCCCAAGATCATCTTTCAACTCTCTTTCTACATCTCTAGAGTAAATATGCCTTTTGGAGCGCCAGCTTATAAATCAATGTACTTTAATTGCCATTTGATCCCCATATCGAGATGTATCAAGCGATCACTGACAATTTCAAAATGCAACCTAGAGAAGGTGATTTATTGTCTCCGGGACGTAATTAAATGGTATACCAAATGGAATAGAGACAGAGAGAAACAGGGAGATTAAGAGACAGGTACTGAGCTAGACTGAGACAGAGCATAAACAATTTGGCGGCGGCTCGTGCTGGTATAAATTGAAAAAAAAAAAACAAACTCGCAAGTTTTGCGGCAAGAAACGATTTGTTGTCTTAGGTTTTCGCCGCAAGACGGTAAATTCATTTTTATTATGGCACCGCCAACTTGTCACCATAATTATAGCTGCAGCCACTAAGCGACTGTGTGTCATTGTTCGTCTGTTTGTCTGTCTGTCCGTCTGGTCTGGTCTGTGGATTTTCCAAAGTTGACGCGTGTGATTTTTCCAAATTTACGAGCATTTTCTCGCTCAGCCAAAGGGTTTCTTTCAGCTGTTTCTTATGTTTTTGTTGTTTCCCATTTTATGGTTATTAATTTTGCTCGTTGTTTTTATTTATAGTGACAGATGCAGAGCAATATGTATGGAGGTGGGGTCTTCTCTCTCTGTCCCATGCCCTCCGAAATGCCTAAACAATTTTTGGCAGCTCCAGCAATTTTAATGGTCGAAAACTTTTAGTGCTGCCTTACAAAACATTCCACAGCATCCGGAAACATACGAATTCGAGTGGTGGAAGATTGGAACTTAGCATTAAAAGATTTCCAAAATTTCCAAAATAAATATAGCATAGATATATATTTTTGTTTTTGAGAACATTTTCACTTTCATAAGTGTTGTCTGCCGTTGATTTATTGATCTTCCCAGCATGAGTTATGCGAGTCAAATGGCCGAAACGGGACCAGTATAAATTTTTTGATAGTTATTAAAGTCTCTAGACTTATTTGTTAGCAGTCGCAGTTCACCTAAATATGTGTTTTCTGTTAATGGAGACAATAGGCAATTATAAAAAATCAAACACTTTCATTAGAAATTAACCCATAGGCTTTATCTAAAGCCGTCATCTAATCTGATCTGTAAATTGTCACAAATCAAACTGCTTTATTTTTTCCAACACACTTTCTAAAATATTTGCGACTTTATATATATACGCTTCAGTAACTCTTTTCGATATTTCCTCATTGCTTAGCAGATTTCCATAATTAATTACAATTTTATTGCTAAATTTGCTCTGCTGCGATTTGTCAATCGGGGCCACGTGGCAACATCTATCAGCAGCTGTCATCAATCTAAATTAACTGTAATATTATCTGTGGGGTCTCTGCTCTTCGACTCGCATTGAGTCTGAGCGAGAGCAATTGCATCTGCATTTACTCACTAAATTATTAATACGTTTTGTTGTTGTTGTTATTATTGTTGTTCCCCTTTGCGCAATTTCTTGTTATTTGTTCCATTGCCTCATAAAAGTCAACTGCAAATTGCAAATGCAAATGCGACCGGCAGCAGCTGCTTTTACCCGCTTATTTTTCTCTTCCCTCTCTCTCTCTCTCTCTCTCTCTCTCTCTCTCTCTCCCTCTCCCTCGCCCTCTCCCTCTCCCCCTCTCCCTCTCTCTCTCTATCTCTCTCTTGCATTGACAATTCGTGCTAAGAGGTTAAAATCATTTGACATCGTGCATTATAATTACGTAGCAGTTTTTTTAGCGCGACGTCGCGAGTTTAATTTAATCATCAGACCAAAGAAGAGGGAATAACGTTTTTAATTGGAACAGTCAGGCGACAGGTGCTAAGTGATGTATTCCAGCTGCTTAAACATGGTTTGGACATCTTTAAACTTTATATACAACAACTTAACGATTTTATCCAAAGCGGGTGACAATTGCTTCTGCTTTTCTAATGCTTTTAAGTGTTCCATAGCATTTAACCGTCAAAGAGTTTTGTATAGATGATCTATAAAATATGTCGCATTTTTTCCAACATTTATTCAACAAAATTATTTTAAATGTATTGATTGCAAGCATATTACATTGGGAAACTAACTTTCAAGCAGTAAAGTTTAAAAAAAAATTAATTGAATTAAAATTGTAAGTCAGTAATTTACAAATATGATTATTTTTCAAATATATCAAGTTTTCTATAAAATTATTAATTATTGCAAATACATTACTGTGGGAAAATGACTTTGAAGCAGTAAAGTTATAAAAAAGTTAATTAAATTAGAATGTTTAATTAATAATTTTTTTAAACCTTATATGTTTATAATAGGAGAGATCAACTAAGCAAATTATTTTGTACGTATTTAATATTTTTAAATAGGCAATTTTCAAAAGTATTTACAATTTTTTAAAAACAGCGAGTTCAGGGTCCAAGGTACAAGTACAGGGTATGTCACCGTCGACACTAGTTTGTATTCTCTTATAATGCCCAAAGAGAACGCGATGCATGTGCATAGCTCTCGCTCCATGGTCTCTAATCTTTGGGATCTCTTCTCATTGCTTCAATTAATTTTTATGCTATTCGCAACCCATATAAGCGCCACGCCTGCCTGCCACCAGCCAGAAGGCAGCCTGTAGCTGGAGAACCAGTATGCTTAATGGAAAGTACAGGGAACTGCAATTGGCCACGCTCTGCGCCCGTTTAGAACTGATTTAATTGCAATTGTGCGCCGGCATCGCCGACATGCAATTGTTATCGAATATCGTCACCCGGCAAGGAGGGGTAACTGGCTTCGTAGTCCGAAATGCGGGTTAATCCGTGGGCATAGCCCCGTCCGGACCCCGACTTAATTAACAAGTGTAATTGATAAGGAACTGGCAAAGGCAGAGCAAAACTTAAGCCCAGGCCCGAATCGCTTTGGCACTTGGCTGCACTTATTAATCACACCAATTGCTGGCGTTTACGGGGGGAGAGGAGGAAGGTATGTGTGGCAGACGGAGCTGGGTAACAGATGTCAATAAACCAGCAGCAAACGTGGCACACATTCGGGTAGGGGAGAAGGGTAATGGGTGCTGGAAGGGGGTGGCAATGCATGCGTGACAAGTGGAAATTGTCGGTTTCCGAGCTGGAGAAGGGAGGAGAGAATTGTCTCGATGTGTCTATTTTTAAGAAACATCTTTTTAGAGAGTCACGACAAGACGAAGAGAAGGCGTCATGCAGAGAGAGATAGAGAGAGAGAGGAAGACAGAAACGGTGAAGGCAGGCGAACAGAGGAAGTGAATAAGAGAATCGCAAGCTGCGGCGGAACATAAACGTTTGACATTTATTTCGCATGACACTTCACACACAAACACACACACGCACACATGCTGGCTCTCTCAGACACACACTCACGCAGCGAGAACACTCATGCGCCCAGTTATCCAGTAGAAAGTGTCCGAAAATTGCCTTGTTTCTGTCCAAATCTCGAGCAATTTAGTCAACATTGTTTGCGCCTATTTAGAGCAGGTAGAGGGGTGGGGACCTTCTCTGCCCTGCCGCTCCCCTGGCTCTAAGACCTGCATGAGTCTGTCGCGCATGTCTCCGAGGGTTGCCGACGTCGTCCGGCGCTCTTCCGCTCTCCGTTCTCGCCGCTCACCGCTCGGCACTCTCCGTTCTCCTCCCGGGCAGCTGAGCATTTTCTGTCGCCCTATTCGAAATCAGTTTGAAAATTGCCGGCGGTCAGACAATTTTACTCGCTCGAAACGCTCTGAAGAAAGACGCGCCGCGACGCAACGCGTGAATTATTCGAACTATTCGCTTTTCCGCTCGTTTCTGCGCTGTGCTTTCGGTCTATTTCGGTGCTTTTATTAATGGAATAAACGCAATGAGCACACGCGAGCACAAGGAAAATCCGTAAATGTGAATAATAATGCAAATTAGTCGCGGAAAAAAAAATTATCGAAAAACGAATATGTGGACAAATATGTGAATACATATTCTATATATTGACAAAGAGAATTTGTTTTGACAGTGATTAGTTTGGCAAGAAAACCCGAGAATAGAAGAGACTCACCTGTTCCTCGACTTACTGGCAAGATCTGTGACGAAGACTAATCTGCATATAGAAATTTGTACTTTAGTTTTGCAATGAATCTCAGCATTCTCTTTCTTATAAAAAGCTTTAGTCATTGTTTATAATCAGATATATATATGTAGTATTATTTGCTGTTTAGGAGGTACTCTACAAAAGCAGAATTTTTAGCTTATTATTAAGCTCAGAAAGAACTTTTCATAGTTTCAAAATTCAGTTGCCTATGAAATGTAAATCATTAGTCATTATTTATATTCAAAGTTCTATACAGTTTATCATAGCGTTGCTCAAATCTCGCTCTCTATCGACTTCCTAATGACTTCACTCTTATTTGTCTCAATTTGCTTCTATAATGCCGCTGACGCTTTTCCGGATAGTGGCAAATTCTATCCCTTTCTCCTATGGCATTCCCTGGGCATTAATCAAGCCCATTTGCCATTATAAAGTTCTATTCATTTGCGCGAAATTTAAAATAATTACGACAATAAAATCACCATAAACACAACGCAGCAGCAGTGACAACAAACAACAACAGCAACAACAACAATCACTTGTAATCTCGCATATCCGGCATGTTGTGTGTATCTTCTGGCGTGTCTAGCTCCTTCTCTCAGCTCCCTTTCCAGTTTGCCCTTCTAACTCTCGCTGCAGCTCTTCACTGTCCTCCAGTGAATGCATTCTGGTGGCTGCCCCATTCACTGCTGACGGCGCTTTTTGCATCAACATTAATATGCAGAAAATAAAAGGGAACTTACAGCTGCCGTGTTGTCCACTCCAGTTGGATTGGGGCGAGGTGCAGGGTTAGGGGTAACGGCTGCCCCATTCAGGCGGCTGACATCTTAATTGCTTTGTTGATGGATTTCACTGTTGACACTTTTGCTTTCTCGTAAATTCTTAATGAACTCTTCAACTCTGCGAGTGCGGGTGCTATAGAGCCCAGGGTAACTTTAGGATGAGTAAGAATCTTCCATGGTTGCCGTAAGACTTACAGCTAAATAGAGTCTTATGCGAATGGTACTGGTTATATGTTACTACTTGTGTGCAGGGTTCCTTTGGGACAGGCACTTTATTTACTCCTGCAGTACTAGGATCAACGGTTTCTCTTAGGACCTAGAGTTTCTTTAGCTTGTGAGCGTGACTGGCCTAGGGTTGTTAAGACACTTGCAGCTTATTCTTAGGGTTTCCTTAAGTTGTTCCTTAACAGTTGAAGTGATAGGTGGTTTCGGTAAAACTAGTAACTTTTCGGGCAGATCTGCGAGTTTGAATTGTCGAATGATTGTCTTAAGGCTTCTGGCCTTAAAGATTTATCTGTGAGTGATCTAGGCTCTAGGGTTGGTAAATAACCGACTCTAACCGACTTAGAACTTTCGAGTCTATGCCCTTAAATTTTGAAATCGAGTATTTAAGCAAGACTTTACAGCTTCGATAAAGTCTTAGTTTTCACTGCTCCTTGATAAAAAGCAATTAGTTGCAGTCGTCTAAGTTTGAAGAAAATTGAACTAATTTTCCCTCACACTCTTTTCCATTGAAAAACCTAAATATCTTAACTGGTCAAGACAATTGCTTGTCTTCGTCGTTGTCTTCCGCTCGCCACCTCATTAGGGCGACTTTTCGGGCGCAAAACGACTTTTAATTGCGCCCACTGGACACAGTTTTCCAGGCAGATCTGGAGAGAGTGAGGGGCGGGGGGAATGAGTTGTGAGTTGTGGGGGAGACTAGACCCATGACTTGACACATGACGAATGCGTGGGCCAAGTTTAAGTTGTTAGTCAGTCGTGCACGAAAAGTGTCGGAACGGCGACTTGTAGAGTAATTATACGTGTTCCGCGCTACGTGAAATTGTCATTTAACATTTATCAAAAGACCAGTTCCCAGTAGGAGTAGGCAGTAGAAGAAGAATACTATAGAGCAAACCAAGTCGAAGAACGGGCGATGAACGTGTGTGAAAATTGCTGAAAATAGCCGAAAATTGTAAACAAGTTGAAGAAAATATGTCCCAGATTGATTATACCTGCTACACGGTGCCCGAGTGCTCCAGCGATGATGATGAAGTGTTTGTGAATGCCAATGGCCATGGGAACGGAAGAGGAAGAGTCAGCAGAAGAGTGAGCGGCAGAGATGATGACTCTAGCGATGGCACACTCGAGAATGTCCGGCACTCGGATTGCACATTCGACTCGGATGCGACAACGACATCCTCACTGGAGCAGCACAACTACCGCCAGCAGCAGCAGCAGCTTCAGCAGCAGCTCCAGCAGCAGCAACATCACCAGAAGTATCATATGCAGCAGCAGCGCAGCAAACGCTACGCTCCGCAGCGCATCTCGTTGCCCACGCTGCGCGCCGGCAGCAGCCATTCCAGAGAGCCGACGCCGCAGCTGGGCGTCTTTCACGATGTTGGGCCAGAGGCGGCAACAGCAGCGCCACAGTGGGGCTACTTTGTGCCATTGGCGCCCAACTGCTTCTTCAGTCCGCCCATGCACAGGCGGCGTTATAGGTGTGCCCCCCACCCCTGCGTACTACTTAGCTTAGAGCTTAAACTAAACTATGCTGCGGCTAAAGGTGTTTCTACGACTTTTCACTTGCAGGGAGAAGGAAAACGATCGCAATCGCCGCGCGGTCAGCTATGGCGGTGTCGACGATGACGTCTCACCGCCCCACTGTGCGACCATTCCGCGTGCAGCACCGCGTCGCGTGGCGCTGATGAAGGAACCGCCGCCACCACCGCCGCCCAAGCCGCAGCTTACATCGAAGGCATCGCTGCAGTCGACGGACTCCTCCTCGCATGCTTCCAGCCTCACTGGCAGCAAGTATCCGCACTCTGAGTACAATCTCATCCAGAAGATCGACTCGAACAGCACGCTGACTGCCCCGGCGCAGTACCAGCCGCAGAATTTCTATGCGAACACAGGTGGCACCTGCGGCACCGCGACAGGCACTGGCAGCACCTCCGCCAGCAATGGGTACTCCTCGCTGCTGTGTCATGGCAGCTCCACGGCGAGTCCGCTGGCTGTGCGCAAGCGCGATAAGCTGCTGCACAGATTCAGCGACGCTGCAACCCTGGGACGCAAGCTTAAGAAGAAGAAGAACACGAATCGCAGCTGTCGCTCCATGACGGAGACAGAGATACTGGCGGATCCCGTCATCGAAGATGAGTTTTTTGTAAGTAAAAATACATTTTTTCTTAAATATCAGCTTCATGAATATACGATATATATATATATAGATTATCTTGTATCAGCAGTCTATTTAAAATTGTAGAGACTAAGCTTTTTTTATAATTAGAGAATAGATTTAGGCCTTAGCATTTGTTTTTTTTTTGTCATAATTAGGGAAGAGTTTCTGTTTCTGTTTGTTATACCATTTACCCATTGAAATTGGGTAAAAAATTAACTTCGTGAAAATGTATGTAACAGGCAGACCATACAAAGTATATATATTCTTGATCAGCTTCAATAGCCGAGTCGATTTGGTCATGTCCGTCTGTCTGTCCGTCTGTCCGTCTGTCCGTCCGTCCGTCTGTCCGTCTGTATGAACGCACAGATCTCAGCTATTAAAAAAAGCTAGAGACACCAGACTTGGTGGGAGTGTGCGTGTATTGAATACGCAGATCGAGTTTATTTCAAACTTGATGTGCCACGCCCACCGCCTCCGCAAATCGATAAATTCGTTTTTCCATTTTTTGCAAATAATTCAATAACGAAAAGAGGTAAACGCACAAAATTTTGTAAGAGGGTGTCTTGCAACATTATGCAGAAGTTGAATTTTAGACTTTGGGATGTCACGCCCACCGCCTTTAAAAAACACATTTTTATAGTTTAAAAGAATACTAGAAAAGCTAGAAGAACCAAATTTAAAAGTAATGCCCCTGGTAACGTTACGCAGAATGCGGATTTTCAAATTTTGGATGCCACGCCCACCGCCCCCAAAAATCGAGTTTGTAAAACGGTAAATCAAATTATAGGAAAAGTAGAAAAGCTTCAGGTATTATTTTAGATAATAATAATATCAACCAACTCTATAAATTTAAATCCGATCGGACAATAAACACAGAAGTTATAGGCACGAGAGATGTAAATATATGATTCTTATAGACGCGTATTAGAAAATTGTGACTTGCCACGTCAAATTTTAAAGTTTTCAAGCTCATTGAAATTTATTTTGTAGAACTTTTTATCAAGCTTTATAAATATATTTAAATGGAGCTTCCACCAAACATTCAACTTAGATATAGAGTTGTAAATGTAATTAAAATACAATGTATACTTTTCAATTTCCTTTACCGGAAACCCAAAGAGCAGAACAGTTTTTTCCCATCAAAGTGACAGATATGCACAAGAGAATAATAAATAATATATATGAATAAAATATCATATATATATAGATTACAATTTATATTAATCAATTCACTTTCCATATCTGTTAAAATGTTGACCATTTGAAATTTAATTCAAATTCAATATTCATAACTAGAAAACTTTCAACCACTCACTTGTCAATTCTCCATTATACGATGTATCTTTTTGTGTCTCTTTCAATCGTTATCCACTCTTCCATCACTTTCCACTTAGGGGTGTATACTCAATCAAAACAAACATGTGTGGGCAACATACGCGCTCAATGTAAATTTTATCTCGATTTGCTTTGTTCTGTGGGCTTTTTGTGCCTGCAAGTTATCTGGCGCCTGGTCTTCTTCCTCTTGCTGTTCCATTTGCTGTGCTGTGCTTTATCTGCGTAATGAATGACCAATGGAATCTCAAATGCCCATAGATTGCTCTTCAAATTTATGCACTTCGCTTAGTCGATATTTGTTGCTGGTCGAAAAGCGATCCTAAAAATTCCGATCTCCGGGCGGAAGTGTCAAGTGGGCAAGAAGTTCGTGTGATAAGACTTCGTGTGTGTAAGGTGATTGACCAAAGTGAAGAAGTGGAACTCAAGCGAAGCTTAGTGGCTGAAGTGCATGTCAAGTGTTAGTAATTGTGATTTGAATTCGTGGCTAACCTTGGAGTAAATCCAAAAACTGAACTCAATTCGATGCGCGAATAAAAGGGGGGCGTCAATTCAATTACGTGTGTTTTTCAATGTTCGATCATTTTTCCGCCTAATCTCGATGGGTGATACGTGGTCGTACGTATTGGGGTCACCGGCAGCAGTAGCAGCAGTAACAGCAGTGTTCACTATAATTTGAGAAAATCTAGCTTAACTTGTCGCAGCGCGGTTGACAGATTAGCACAGAATTTGAGCGGGGGCTCAGCTCTTGGCATGGATCTGCAGCAGGAAGACACGACACGAAGCTCTTGGCGAAAACTGTGTCAGTTTTGTCCGACAGTCCGTCAGTTTGCAGTTACCTTTTTGTGTGGCGTTCGGGTTCAGGCCTGGGGCGACTGGCACGCTAATTGGCTTAGCTGCGTGTCTTTTCCAGCAAATAGAGAAAAAGTTCTAGCAATAAAATTGCAAGCGATTGCAGTACAAAAATCGAACGTGCCAAGTGCTGAACGCGCGCGACGCTGGTCCAGGCGGAAAAGTGTTTTTTGCACCATTTCATATTGATATTATTTTAATATTGTAAATTGTATCATTTTATTTGTGTTATCTTCGCACTCAAAAGTATGCAATAGTAAAAGTGCAACCTTTGTGCTATCTTTCAAAAAGTGTAGCATCTTTTAGGCGCGCCTGTGAAATAAACGTTGTCTGCTCTTGTGAGCCAAAAACTGTTGCATACTCTCGGGCCGCTGGCACAATGAAACCCTCGACGCGTCGTCGCAGCTTTAAGACGAAGCCACCGCAGCCCAAAACAAACTTCAGCAATCCCCTAGTGCGCTATCGCCCCACCGCCTATGTACGCAATGGCATCGTCGGCGGCGGCAGCGGGCCGGGCGCCAATGGCCTGTATCAGATCGAGGATCGGGTATACACGACCAGCAAAATGTTTCTGCGCGATGGCTACATGTACCCCCGCCAGCCGGGTCAGCCCATGGATCCACGTTTTCCGCTGGAGCTGCACGAGTTCCCACAGCAATTCGGAGCCACCGGACTGCAGCTGGTCAGCACGCCCAAGGTGCACATCGCCGGGGAATACCTGAGCAGCGAGCAGCAGCAGGCCGACGCTGAGGAGCAGCAGCAGGCCACGGCGGAGAAACGTGGCGCACGTCAAGCTGCCGCCGCTGACATCAATCTGGCCAATCAGTTCTACTGGCTGGGCAAGCAGCGCAAGCGCTCGCGCTCGCGTTCCCGCAGCAACAGTCTGGGCAACAAGAGCATTACCAGCTGCATGGGCGGCGGCGGTGGCGGTGGCACGGGGGAACGTGGGGCACGCGATCGTCCCAACATACGCAACGTGGACGATCTGCTTTGTGCGCTGGGTCACCGCGACAGCCAGCCCAACGATAACCAGCTAGACACGGCCTCAATGCACTCGTCAACGCAGCGGCGGCGCTTCAAAAAGGTGAGTGCAAATGTGGGTTCTGGTGGTGATCAATCAGGCAATGAAATTTGTCAGGCCGGGCGTTGCAACATTTCCATTTAGCTTGATTGGGGCTCGACTGGAGCATGGTGGATGCGTCACTTCCAATTTCAATTCCAGCTCTTCACAGACGCAGTACGCAGCGCAGCCTGGCAGAAGCCATTGGTGATGCCCCCAGGGCGCGTCTGCGCAAAAATTAAAATTAATGATGTTCGAAATTTTGCCCTGCGGCTGTAGTCGGCCGACAGTAGCAGCTAATTTGGCACAGACGGAGAGGGACACAGACAGACTGGCAGGGACAGACACAGATATACCTGCCAGGTGAGCCTGGCGAGCCTATGCCTAGCTGCCACTGGCCACCGTCTGCTGTGGTTGCCTTTGAGAGGCTCCCTTTGCGGTTTCCCCTGTCCAGTGGCGAAATCGTTGGCAGCCCTTTTCGGATGTTTATTTATGCCGTCGCTTCATCATCAACATCCATTTTGGCCATTTTCGCCAGTGACTTTGAAGTATACTCACAGCCAACTCACTAGGCCCGCCCGCCCCGACATCATTAGGGAGTCCGAGTGATTCTTGTTTTTAGTCTTTCGTTTTATTTTGCATCATTTTTTATGCGCTGGCGGCACAAATTTATGCGCTTCTGTATCTGATTCTGAAAGTACATTTAAGTTTGAGAAATCGCTCGAGTTGATTGTTTTTCGAGTTACAGTGGGCGCAGTACGAACTCTTTGATGTCGGCAGAAGTTTGTTAATTAAAAAATGTAAGCAAAATAACTATGAACCTAACTTTTAAATAGGGTTATTTCTGCACTTTGCCAAAAGCTTGCATAATATTTGGAAAGAGTAGTTAGGGTTCAGTATTATTTAATTGAGTAATCAAGAAACTTTTGTTTTCAATAGACATTAAATAGAGGTAGAAAGAAAAAAGTTATGAAATGGCAATTAAACATTTTTGTTTAAATTATTTAAAATTTGTTTGTTCAAAAGGTCAAAAGTATATATATTATCTCGAATTATTTTTCTTTCTGAGCTCAATTTTGTTTATGTTTATAGAAGACGAAATTCGGAAAAATAATAATAAATAAATAATTTGCTGGAGTATTTTTTTGTTTTTTCTGAATATCGAATAGAATTTCAGACATTTTTTACGTAGACTAATGAATATTTTGCTGCAAACAAATAATTCTGAGAGTATTTTTTTTTTTTTGTTTAAAATATTATGTTTTGCTAATTGCCAATTGCCAATTTGAGTTTGATTTGTTTGTTTAAGACAATCAATTTCCATCAAAATCTGAATCTGAATTCCTCTTCTTGCTTCAGTTTGTTGATAGAAAAATAAACTGCAGAAAGGCATTTCGCTGATGAGTAACAGTTTCAGTTGCAAAAGCGCTCACGTTTCTCTGGGTTCACTTTGAAATACCAGGGAACTGATTACAAATTCGACTGTTTTCGCACCACTGTGCGCATGAGTCAACTTCCGTTGAGCGAAAATTCTAGTCGTGGCTCCGCTTGAATCCACTCGAAATCGAAATAAATGAAAACATACGAGGAAAAAGTTGCTATCTCATTAAATTCTATGGTATCATCTAGTTCACAGCTTGCTCGGACCTGGCTAAAACCCTTGAAATGCGAACCGACAGACCCAGAGCCAGAGAGCTTGGGCTTAAGCCAACTTCTGCAATGAATTTCTTGGCAACTTATGGAGGGTGTGAGGGCCAGAACTATGCACCGCCAGCGACACTTTTCCCCCATATGTAAAATTCTCGCAATGCAGTCGCCGTCCGTCCATCTGTCTGCAGTCCTCACGCTGCAGTTGGTCGTAAATTGAATAAGCACGCAGTGCGCGCCCGTGGCTGGGCGGGGGACATGTGTTATAACATTTTGTTGTCTGCTCTTGTTGCCGTTCTTGTTGTTGCTGTTGTTGTTGTGGGTTTCGCTTGGCAGACGCCGTGGCGAGCGTAGAAAGTTGTTAACAGCAATTGCGCACAGTGTAGTTTCCTTCTGCTGCTGCAACTGCTCTTCTGCTTGTTTTTTCTCATATTTATTTTGTCTGTTGTACTTACACGCGGTCACGTGCCACGGAAAATCTTCAGTCAGATACAGTACAAAATACTGCACAAAATGATAAAAAAAAATATTGCGCAAAAGCTGCACGAAATTCGAACTCATTGAGAATGCAGCGCGGCAATTTCTTGTTTTCATATCAATCAAGAAAAAGTAAAGTATTTCGTACACAATTTGCTTGCACAATTGGATTTGGCAGCATATGGTGTGGTGCGCAGATTGGCTGGGCAGATAAGTGGTATAAGCTTAAACAATTCCTGACAGTCAAGCTAGTCTTAAAAAAAAAAACAAGGTTAAGTTTAAAGATAAATTAATGTTGTATACTTGTAGGAAAGAGTTTCAATTATAATATACAAATTCAAAAAATAATTCTTAAATTTAAGCAACATTAAAGGTTCTAAAAAGTTGTTGATTATATTTTTTAACTGTTGTTATGCATTGATTAAAAATTCTCGTTGTTTATTTTTTAGTTTTTTGATGATGACAATTTAGCTGTACTGTTTTGAGCCTGTTTTAATTTTTTCATCATTTTTTTATTTTATATAAATTTATTATTGGTTTCCTTTTTTAACAATAACCTAATGCCTTTTTCATTGGTCACTCGACACAGAGATAAAAAATCAGCGTGCGGCTCTGGCCAGCAATTAGGCTCATAAAGTTTTATGTCTGCCGTGTTTCGTGTACAAATCAAATTACCCAACCCACCCAGAGGCCCGAAACTTAAGTGCTAATGACCAGCGGACTGCCGAGTTCCGACAAGCTGAAATACCTCTCTCCTCCTCCGCCTCCTCTAGCCTTCCCTGTCCCCCACTGACTGCAGTAAAAACAATTGTGTCAGTCAAAACGTAAAAAGCCAAATGCTGCACGTGCTCAACGAGAGATAAAACAATTGTTGTACGCCTTTTGTTTGATTGTACAGCAAAAGTGCATTAGTTTTTTTTCAGATAATAAACGGGTTGGGGCAAACTATTATTTTCTAAATTTACGAGCTTAAAATTTAATTTAATTTAAGACAAGACAACTCAAACTTTATCCAGTTTTGCTCAACTCTGCGATAGCGTCTCGAGTTTTAATTGAAAATCCTGTGCGAATGTTCGGACATTCCAACTGAAAATCAATATCGGAGTAGAAGCTAGGGGGAACCTCAGCTGAGAGTGAAAAACATTGAACGATTCCCCTCCTTCTCCCACCTCCCCCTTCGCTTGTTTTTCTGTCTACTCATGCACTTGAGATGGCAGAAAATGCCGAAGGTATTGTAAAATGTCTTAACCACAGCAACAACAACAGCAATAACAAGAACGACGACAACAATGACAACTGTTTGCTGTGTTGGGTTAGGCCAAGTCCATGTTTGCAGACGTCTGAATGAGTGCTTGGTTGACCCGGTCAACTGGCTTTGGCTTGCAATTGATTTAAAGGAACTTTTCAATTGGTTGAACCCCTATAAAAACTCGTTGAACTTGTTAAAGAACAACTTTTCTTTGGCTCAGTTGTCTTTATATATCATAGAAAATATCTCCTCTCTTCTCTTTATATAATAATTCAACCAGTACTGAGTATTTAATACGGAAGAATCTGCTTTCGCTATATAAGGGAAGTTAGCTTAAGATATCGTTAGGGTCTTATTAAAATTGTTCTGATGGTTTTCTATTCACTGTTAACTATACTACAATATACATACGTACTATGCTTTCTATCTCACTATCTGACACCATCACTATACCATAACATAGCAGACTTTATCTCATAAGCAATTCCTTAAGCAGAAACCATTTGAAAGATAGGAGGAACATAAAGAGGCTTGGAACAGGCGTCTATTTTTAGACCAACTAATTTTTACTGCTGGTAGCTTAAGTACTTCCAGTTGCAGTCCCAGTCGCTGTCGACGTCGCATTATGCTTGGCAATAGATCAATTGCGATAGTTTTCTCTACGGCAGGCGCAATCTGCGACTGACTCATGCCAATTGATGGCGCGAGTTGGCAGTGCGGCATGCCGCGACCAGCGCTCGCCTGATACGCAGCGACGCCTGTAGCCGCGCTCATTGCGAATGCACAGCAGCAGCTGCCAGAGTGGCAGCAGAGGCAACAAAAGGAGCCACATTCCTATAAATACCAATTCGCACTGCGCTGGCAAGTTGCTGTGCCATTCACCATTGACAATGGGAAAATATGGCATATTGGCTATGTGCAAATGTTTTCAATAGGCATCAAGAGGCGTGGCAGAGCTCATCGTATATATTTTCTTTATCAGCATCAATAGCCCAGTCGGTTTGGTCATGTCTATTTTTCTTATAATACTACACGGACTGCGTGTCCGTTTGTCCGTTTGTCCGTCTGTCCGTATGAGCACACAAAACTCAGCTATTGCTAGAACCAGAGACACCAAATTTGGTACGCAGCTTCCATACACAAATGAAATTTACCTTAAACTGTGTGTGCCACATCCACTGCCTCCGAAAATCTGTATTTTCGATTTATAGCCAAATTAAACAGCTTCAGTATTGTATTTTGAAACACATTATGACATTGACAGTGAAAACAAAAGTTATTGCTAAGACTGTATGTGTGAGAAAGGTCTGTGTGTGTAAGATGTTTCTGTAAACCAGTTAAGCAGAAGTATTCTACGTTTCGAATGATGTAGTAAGTTGGATGAACGGTATCTGACCCTCGCGTCGAATATACTGTTGCTTTCTTTACTTGTTTCTCTAATCTTTGATTGCCAACTTGAACAGGCCACTGCAAACACTCCTTCAACTCCTGCCAAGAAGGCGCTCGAAACGAACTCCGAAATGCATTCCGAAACGAAGTCCGAAACGAAGTCGGACTCGCAGTTCAAGCTGGATAAATGTGAAGCGAAACCCAAACCCGTTGCCAGTGCTGCCCATGCTGCCCAAGCTGAAGCTTTGTTGCTCTGTCGCTCGCGCACTTAACTCTACACGCTACGCGTCCGACTGCAGACTCAGCTACAGATGTGGCACGTACACACTTACACAGCCACTGACACAGACGCATGCCTATATCGGCAGCAAACCGGGTCTCGGTCGGTCTCCCCATGTTTCGAAAAGTTGCCCGGCAACATTTTTGCCAGCAGCGCGCGCATGTTGCCAGCAACAAGTTTGAGTTTGACTCTGTCGTCGTCTACCTGACGTGCGAGTCTCTCACTCTCAGCGTGCGTGTATATGTGTGTGTGTGGTGTATCTGTGTGAAAGGTGCTGCTTACCTGCTGCTCATGTGTGCGTGCGTATTGCTGCGCTGGGCATTTTTTGAGCATATTTTACGTTTTCCACAACGTCGTCGTCGGCTTTTGCTTTCTTGAGCGCGCGGCGTCCATTTCAAAAGTCGACAACGTTTGCTGGCGAATGGACGCGATTAACGGATGAATTTCTTGGCCCGCATTGGATTCGATCGATCTGAACTGATCTTCTAGTCGTCGTGCGCTTTGATTTTCCACTCTGCTCTGTCGAGAGGCGCCTGTACTTTTGTGCGCGCACACACACACACACACACACACTCGCACACGTACAGCAAACATTTTCGTGTGTCTCTTGCGGGCCATTTGAACGTGCCCCGTTTGCAGTTTCGCGTCGCGTCGCCTCGAGTCGCGTCGAGTCGCGTTTTGGCCATTTTATTTTGCACCCAACCCAAATTGTTTGTCACGCGCGCGTCTCGCGTCGTGAAGCTCGCGCTTCCCCCACGGGCCCCAACACAGTGCATCGAAGTAAACGAAAATTTGTTGAAAGTGCAGTGTCATAAAGCGAAAGAGAGAGAGAGAGAGGAGCGAGAGAGAGAGAGGGAGTGAAAGAGAAGCAGCGAAAAGTGTGCATAAAAAGTGCATTTAATTACCCAAATTGCGACACACACATACACAACACGCACACACACACTCGCGTGCTTGTAAAATTATAGTGAAAACTGTGAGTTTTTGTTAATTTTCGGAGCATGCGCGACGCCTGCGTTTAGTTTGTGCAACATGTTGCACAAATCTGCCGCACTGAACGAGTGAAAGAGCTAGCAACAAGAGCGGGAGAGAGGGGAGCAAACTCAGATAGAGGCGCAGCAACAGCCTCTAACAAATTATTTTCGCTTGTTGTTGTTGTTCTCGTTGCTGTTGTTGTTGTCGCCAACATGGATATCGTCGGAACAACAACGGGTAATCAGCACGTTCTGCCAAACAATCATTATCGGCATGAATCACTGCTACAACAGGTAAATACGATAATCAGAAAGACTCTACACACCGGCGAATTGATTGGCAGCACTTGCCAAGTGCTGCCATAATTGATAATAACCATAAAACTTGTAAGTCTTAAGAATATGGTAGGATGGCATAATGCTGGATTTTCGGCAGAGAGCGCTCTTCTCTGCAATTCAATTTTGATAATTATTATAATCTTTTCATTTTGCTAAACATATGGCCGGAGGCTCTAACCGATCGGATTGATCATTAGTATAAAAAGTATTTAATTTTGCTGTTCTATAAACATAAATGTGGGATTAGATTAGACTTATATATCGCTAGAATTTAAATATTGTTCCATTTACGATATTCTAGGGAAAATTAAAACAGAAAATTTTAAATTATTTTTGCATGTGATAATAATCTTTTCATTGATCATTAGTATTAAGAGTATTTAATTTTTCTGTTCTAAAAACAGTAGAACTAGATACACTTTTAAGGCTTGAATTTAAATATTAATCATTAATCTTTAGTATAAAAAGTATTTAATTTTGCTGTTCTAAAAACATATTTGTGGAACTTGGTGAACTTTGATGTCGCTATTTAAAGCTTGAATTTGAATTTAAATATTTTTCCACTCACGATATTCTATGGAAAATGAGAAGAGACATTTTTACATTTTTTCTGTTTACGATATGCTTAGCAAAATGGGATAATTGATTTAGAGATAAGCACTGCAGTAAAATCAAGTTAACTTCATTTATCTTTTCTTTGCTCCATCGTCTCAGTTTCATTTGATTATTGAATTGCTTTTCGCTTCGAAAATATTTAACTACATTTTCAACTGCGAAACTCTCACCCGAGCTAAGCAAGTCTTGAACATGCTCGAGCCCAGCCTTAGCTTATTTGGCAAATAAAATGAGGAAAAACTCAAGAAAACAGCGAAACGCTCCGAGAGGGAAAACAGGTGGAAATCGCAGACTTTTCGGGCGACTTCACAATCCCAAAATGGTTTTCCAGCGACTAATTGAATTGAATGCGACAAATTGTACTGTGGGGCGTAGATAGCTATAGATATAAAGTATGTATATACAGCCTCCTCGACTGCCTGACAATGGAATGGAAATGGTCTCTGAGAGGCCTCTATGGACTCCTGGAGCTGGCAGATGCCAACGCATTGATAAGCCCCGTCGAAAAAGCTGCAACTCCATTGATAACATCGTAAACAAGCTAGAAAAGTCGTAAAAATCGAAAAGCAAAGCAGCAACTGCTGCTGCCAATTAACATAAGGTGTATAATTTAACAAGTATGTAGCAGCAGTAGCGGCGGCAGCTGCAAAAGCAATCAAGAAAACAAAGCAAAACAAAGCGAAATGCGAAATTCGAAAAAAGAGCAACTGAAATTATATAAAAAATGCATTGCAACTAGGCGCATGTGCAGCTGGACTGTCATTAAAATCTGGCGTTACGTCTTGAGGACTACTTCCCCGGCACTACTAGCCCCCGTTCGGCCTACCCTGACCCAGTCTGCACTCGCCGAGCGAGTGCTGAGTAATCAACATCAAAACGTACAAAATATGTGCAAAAAGCAACAACAACAACAACAGGGCAGAAACACAACGAGTACTCATAAAATTAATGAACTTTTGAAAGTGAAACTTTTTTAGCTTTTTTGGCTCTCTTTGTTGACGTTTCTCTGTCCCCTTCCAGTAGCTATTGAGGCAGGAAAAGGCCCCGAATCGGGGGGCAGTTATGAGGCCTTTCTTCACAAGGCATAAGCGAAAATAGCATTCAATTTGTATGGCAATTATGAGCAATAGAAATCTTAGCGATTGCAGCCATAAAAAGTTATAGTAAAGTATAGTTCATACAGTTTATAGTATTATTTGGCGTTTATTTGTTATAAAATCTATTAGAGAAGATTTTCTATCAACGTGAAAGTGAATACTTTCGAATGCATCTAAAGCCCCAAGCGTCATACTTTTGCTTGGTATCTTTATCTAAATTAACATCGGCATAAATCGATTATAGTCGGTATTTATTTATAAGCAACATTCATCAGAAACTACATGGCAGATTCTTAATATGCCGCACTCACACCTCGCGTGGAGGCACCCAATCTGGTTTGTCCAGTCTGCGAGGCATTAGTAGCCAAGCTCCTTCGGACAGAGAGAGAAACTTGACATTGCTTGACCAAAGTTGGCGCAACTCGATGTGGCAGCTGTGGCATTCACTTTTTATCGGCGCAACGAAGCGCCGCCAGTTGTCGTCGATCTAGCTATAAAAACTGCGACAATCTTCGTGTCGTATTTTAAATAATTCACTTGGCTATAGATTCCTAACTGCGATCAAGCAATAACTATACACGGGGCTTTCGCATGCTTGAAATAGCTTTAGACTTATGACACTGTAAAGTAGAATTTGAAGGGGAAACTCTGCTGACACTTGGCCCCGCTAAATAGGAAGCTATAGTGTTCCCACACTATTCCGATATTTATAAAGACATTTTGGAGCACTCTAAACCGAAATTTATGCGCACAAATGCGCAGACCAAATCCTTAAAGCCGATTTCTGGAAGAGAAGAGAAGAAGAAGACGCTGAAGTGGAATAAGTAAAGCAACAGTTTAAGGCAAATACAAGCAAAGACAAGACCATAAAGAATCTCTACACACAAAGAAACTGGTTTCACACACATAAAAAAGGTTCGATCTCACACACACGCACACACACGGAAACCCGAAGAATCGTCTTAATGTCGCCCTAAAAACAACAACAAATACGAGCTGCAGAGTCACACGCACACACACACACACACACACACACAGAGAGAGACAAGTCCGAGCGCATAGTTGAGTTGCACTCAAAGCCAAGATAAAAGAGCGAGCCAGACCGAGAAAAAAGCAACTCAGCTCAGCTCGTTGAAAAGAAAGAAAAAGTCTTTAGAATCAAGTCAAGTTGTTGTTCAACTGGTTTTCCAGTGGAGTCGATTTTGAAAACCCGGTCCCGGGTTCGCTCGCCCTTTGCTCGCGTGCGGCTTCCTCTTGCGATCCTCCCGCCTCGCTCTGCGCTCTTTGGAGACTTGCGCACGCCCCCGATGCGGGTGCCAGGCTTGAAATTGTATTACACACAAGTTGGCTAAACACATTGATTTATATTGGTAATTTAACGCGATTACTCTTTTCTTCCGCTCTTTCGAAAGGTTTCTAACGGGCCGTGAACTGCAACAGCGATCAAGCGATCGATTGGCATACCGCAGGGTCTCGGGCTGTGCATGGAGTACAAAGTGAGACCCTGCAGTCAAGCTGTGCCCGTGCCTGGGCCCGGCCCCACCCGGGCCTGACTGTGCCCGGTTGCCATGTTAATCTTCATAATTGTTTGGCATGCAGTGTGTGGCACCCTTTGCCAGAGACGGGAAGGAAAATAATGGCATGTTCATTGGCCCGATTGAGCTGTAAAATTGTTAATTTAGCTTCTGTATTGTGTTAGTCACGTGAGCTTAAATTGCTTTTTCTGACTGTGATGGAATCGTTTTCAGTATCTTTTTTGTGTGCTTTGTTTTGTGTCAGGCAATTAAGTCTAGCGACTGTTTATACTCCCCTTTTTTTTGTTGGAGGGGCGTTGGCAGGAAAAATTAATAGCATTGTTGTTTCCAGAAATTAAAATGCAGATCTGGTTAGGACGGGAATGAGCTTTAAAGTGCAGCTTAGCTTTGAAAATGTATTTAATTTTTTGTATATTTTTATTATTATATTTATATTTTTATATATTTTACATAATTATAAAATATTTTACCGATAAATTGTTTTTAAATTAAGGAAAAATAAGCCAACGATTGAGCTTAATAAGTTTAAAAAGCTCTGACTGTAGGATTTGAAATCGATTCGATGAAGTCTGTCACAGAAATGAGTCTTTGTAATTAATTACAGCCATAGGCTCAAGGAAAAATGGCAACAATTCTAGTATATCATGAGCTAGAGCTGCGATTATATACGTGTCTGGTATATAATCGCAGCACCTGCAACAACAGTCACAGCGATAAACTTCAGATTTCACCTTCGGGCAAAATGTCGTTCGACTTGGACCACTTCTCAGGCCCCTCAAGACGTTCACACAATGCACACTGTCGCGGTATTTAGTGAAACGAGCTTATTAACCACGATTTATTAGCATTTTGAAATGGAAAATCGAAAACGGAATCTAAAAGCGACAATCGCGATAAGCTCGACTAGGAACACCAATAGAAATAGAAACCGTAAGCGAAACCGAAACTCGAACTGGAACTGGAACTGGAACTTGAACTGGAACTGCAAGTGGAACTGGGTTTTGCGGAGACAAAAGCCAAGCAAGCGAACCGAGTGCGAGTTCCATTCAGCCAGTTTTTCAATTGCGATGCATAGTCTTAGCTTAATTTACCAGATGCAAGATACGAAAACGTGTAAAATGCGTTCGCGCTGCATTTGTTTTCTCGTTCAGTTATTTTTTTAGTTTTTCTCTGCTGCTGTCCAAGAAAAATGCGGTTGCTGAATGTGTCGGCATTTTTGTGGCCCCTCAACTGGCAGCGGCCAAGACTCGTTTGCTTACGAAACCGCCGGACAAAACCAAGTTAGTGGCACACCACGCAGACGGACAGGCAGACAGACAGACATAAACAGATAGACAGCAGCAACAACTGCAACCACTGTAAACAACGCGCTTTAAGTAGCAGCAACAACAAGTTAGCATTTTGTATGCAGTTTAGGATTAGGAAATGAGTCGAGAGACATATGAATTGTAGCTCTGTCTCTCCGTGTCTCTGTATCTCTGAAGTCATACGCTGAGATATGTGCGAGACCTGCCGCACCCAGCTAATGAACGCAAAATTCCTGGCAATTGATTCATAACGCCAAGAACCGGTTACTACGTACTCTCGGCAAATATTTACATAATAATTTAAGCACCTCCTCGCCTCGTTCACATCAAATCAAGCAGAACCATCTATAAATTCCAATCGCTCTGCTCCGTCTGTGTTCTGTATTGCCCCGTCTGAAACACCTGCAGCAGCTCATTCGAGTGCACTGCGGTTTTAGACACTTTTCTCTTCCACTCACTCATTTGCATTGATTCACTTTACTTCGCCCTTTGCTCCGGTCGACAACTCCAATTGCATTTCTTATTTAATTGAAATTGAATCTGTGCCCGTCTGGCTGGCGATTGAATTGGCAATTTGTGAGTGCCATTGTTGCATTGAACAAAGCAGTTTTATTTCAATAACTGAACAATCACAAGGCATTCAATTGTATTTCATGTTAGGTATGATCCTATAAAATCATACATAAATATTCATGAGAGTGCAGAAATGTCTTGCTACTTAAGGTTGTCGGAGCTTGCAGAGCTTAGTGTCTGGAATTTAAAATCTTAAGTTTTTACATTTTTGTATTAAAATATATTCGTATTACAAGCTTTTCAATCCAAGAACTGTCACTCTCCAACTTTCATCGAACTGGCATTTACAGTATAGTTTTTGCTCTTACATCAATTAGACGCCTCTGGTCGCGTGGGGCAATCGCATTATTCACACCTTCAAAATCGGTTAAACAATAATACATTTTATGTGTCTGCGTGGGTTTCGCCGCGGTGTGGCCGCCTTCGATGGATTTTGTGACACACTTTTCCACTCAAATGTCAGAGTTGAATTTGTGGTCTTATGAGAATTTTATGCTTGTATCCGAAATCGAAATAAACTCGATTGATAGAGGTTAGCAGTTTCCCAATGCAGCGACATCGCTTCACTCTCACCCGCCGCACACAGCAGACGGAAGACATGTGAAAGTTTCGAAGAACCGAAGCACCGAAACCCGAATCCGTAAACCTAAATCACAAGAAGCCAACTGGCAGGCAATTTGATATGCAAATCGAATAAGCCCTGAATAAAACATTAGCAAAGTCATCCGTGGGGCACAGCAAACCGACCTTTAACGCAATTTAGCCCGAACCGAAGGCGAATCTCTGCTCTCAAATTGGACTTGATGTTCCCCTCGGTTTACTCTTGCCGCATGCTAATTGCGACTCTTGTGAATACGTCGGCTCTATGCTGATTTCTCATTTCTTGTGGATCAGAATTTGAATACAATGATTGAACGCTTAAGCGTCTCTTTTATGATTCATCGGCGTCGGCGTTTACGAATACCGGGATCAGGCATGCAAAGAAGAGACAAACAAAACAGAAACCAGATTTTCAACAATGTGCGAGCTGAAAATAAACAAGAACAAAGTCTGAAAAAGCAAAATATTTTTATTTCGTGAATTAATTACTGTTTAATATGGCAGACCGCGACCGGATTCTTGGGGCTTATTCTGTGGAATTTGCATGCTCTTGTAGAGGGTATTATGAGTCTATTGTGAGGCGTGTAACTTTTTATTGGCACTGTGGTATTTTATAGTATGCCATACAAACTCCTAAAAATTCAGACTTACAATAAAATAATAATATAAAACACAAGCTTCATATACCATTTTGTAGCCATTTTCAATGATATAATAATACGAAATACCTTAACATTTCGTATACAAATTTTAAGTGCTTAAATACTAAAAAATCAGATAAATATAAATAATACAAGTACGCAAAAATGCAACATAAAACAACAATTTAATATAAAATAATATATAATAATAATATGCCCATGGCTATGAAATAATTATACCTAATAATAAATTTATATAAAATACTAATTAACCTATTTATATAAAAATATTCGAAATACTTATATTAAGTACTCAAAATTCAAAAATACTAGTAACGGTATTATACGAGGTCTGTCCGAAAAGTATTCGACCTTATTTTAAATCTTGGTATACCAAAATCTACAGTTTGGGAAATTGTAAGACCAACGCTGGCGCCTAGAAATAATTGCAGGTTAGATACTTTTCTTACAAACCTCGTATATCTCGTATATTGTAAGAATATAATTTATTATGTAGGTATACAATCTTTAAACATACGAGTCGCAATTATTATTTTATAAGTACATTATCAAGAAACTTTTAAAAAGTTAAAACAATACAATATTTGTATATATTTTTAAATTGATAAATTAAACTTCTCCTTCTTAACTATATATTAGTACAAATATATATACACTCCAAACTTACAAGGGAATCTGCACTTCGTCATACCGAAGATTCTAGAAGCTTCTTTTCTTGTTCAAGTTTCTCATGCTTATTATATGGAATTCCTTTTGTTCATTACTAAATCATTTATTTTTGCACTTGACCATAATAATGTAATTATAACAATTGTTTCTCCTTTTTATGTTTCGTTGCAGGTGAGTTAAACGTTCTTTTTGCCCCTTAAACAAATCGCCTGCCCCCGAGACATTTTCGTGAGTATGAAGTATTCGTTCGAATAGGTCCCAATTAGCCTAGGTGCAGGCCTAAGTGCTGACTGTTCGGACATGTGCCCCATTAAGGGTCATAATAGAAAGAACATATGCAAATGTATGTGTGTATGTATGTATGAGTGTGCCCGCTCGTTCATCAAAAAACTGACAGGGAGCAGTCAGTGAGGGCTTCAGCGAAGAGTACCTCACATATTTGTGTATCTTCTGTATCTTGTGTATATAAATTGCTATGTGAACATGTATATACAGAGCATGTATGCTCGTCTGTCTGACGACCCACACTCCGCTCTGCTCACCTTTTATGGCAGCTTTTCATTTTCCAGTCGAATGGATGGCAAGTTCTATGTAACCTGGCACTTAATTGCGAGTGAACCTTGCGTCGCGTTCGCGAAGAATCATTGAAGCGACGCGCGACAACAAGTTGACTGTCCCCTTCTGCCCCTATTCGTTTTGTTCTACAAGTATCTCTAATCACATAATGGCATCAACACGTTGCTATACTGCAGGCTCCAAGGCAACCTTAGCTTCAGTAGATACATGTCTACTACATCTATATCTGTGAATAGGTAAGTCAGTCTGCTGAATATTCACACAGATTCATATGAATTATTAGTTTTTTCCAAGTCACGGTGCAAATTGTGCCAGAATCGAAGTGTGGGCTGTTAATAGACCCGTCGATAGTTTTGCATCCGATTATAATGCACAGTATAAAACCATATATTTTTATGGAGATTTAAGTATTCTTTTTGCTACAGTTATTAAACGAGAGGCGCGCGCAGATAATCGCGCTGTGCCAGCGTGGGTTTCTCTAAGCACTTTGTTCGCCTCGTTTCCAGCAATTAAACTAGCCATTATTCTAAAGCAGCACTCTATTAAATACTGCTAATAACGCAGATAAAGACTTGGCTATAAGCGTTGTCAAAATTCTTAAATAATATTTCGGAATTATTGTTTTCATAATTGAATTGCTGCAGGCTACAGCTTTCATTCCAACAAATTTGCAGGCTGCCAAGAAAAATCCATACATTCTTCGTAGCATACTTTCGAGCGGAGCTCAAAATACCTGCTGCAACTATATAGGCTATATGAGCAAATAATTAATGCGCATTTAAGGAGTATTTGAATATATCTTCTATGTTATCAGCAATCAGCAGCGAATCCTCATAAAATTGCTTGGATTTCATTACGTATTGAGTGCTTTAAGAGTTGCATCATTTTGACTCATGTAACTTTGTCCCACTTTCGAGACACAACGGCAACTTCAGCGATAACAAAAGGAACCAAATCATAGGGATTCTGGCATGTGGCACAGCATTTTTCATGTTTCTTGGCACTTCACAGGCAGCAGCTTGTCGTTTCCTTCTTTTTCCTTTTCATTTTTCCCCCGGTTTCCTTTTTGCCTTTTTGCTCTGCTTTTCTGCTGCTGCTGCTGCTGCTGTTTGCCTTACAAAATTACACACTCATTTTGAAAATGTTTACTTTTGCATAGGAGAAGTGTGCACACTACAAACGTGTTCCGTGCCCAGAAGTCTGTATCCCGTTTCCTGTTTGCATTGCAACGAGCTGTCTGCCTCTGTATCTCCTCCCCGTGCCTCTCCCTCTCTCGCCTACTCTCGGGAAAAATGGAGTAGGTGTTTGCTCGGGGCATTGCATGGCGTGACAAGTGAAAGGATCTCTGAGTTTTTCATTCTGTGCAAGGATGACACTCTGTGAAAGTTATTGACATAGGTTCACACTAGAGTTGAGGGACGAACTAGAGTAGAGAGCTGCAAAGCGAGTGCCAACAACCTAATTGGCCAGCGCATAATTAAAGTTTTCAATTAGGCAGTTTGTCAGAAGTTCGAGCAGCTGTAAGAAACTTTCCCATCCCAGATATATATCAATAATCTTCTCATCTGATAGTCTTTCGCTCATTCCCTCTTCAGTCTTTAATACTCATCAGATAGAGAATCTCTGCGTTGCCCCTCGTAATCAACGTCCGACCTCTAAGCATGATAAGTGCACAGGCGACCCGCACTTGAGGGCAATCCACTGCTGCGCTCTGCTCTCTGCGTGCCCGTGCACACACTTCTGTGGCTCACTGTGCGTACTCGAGGTATTTTCCAGCGGCGCTGCACGCATGCGCAGCATAACTCAAACACATGAACCCAAAGCAGACCGAAGTCTTTTCAATTTTCACTCGACTGCACTTGGAAATGTGACCCCGTGGCGGCCCCTCGGCGCATGCCTCAGTGCGTGATGTATGTACATGTGTGCGTGTGTGTCTATTTTTTATGCCTTCCTCTCTACCTAATTTATGAAATCTAGAAATCTAGAGTTTTGTAGTTGAAGCACGTTCCACGCACGAAGCACAGCGCGAGACACTCGACACAGAAAATGGGCATAGAAATTCCATTGGATTGCCAGCAAAATGACCAAAGAGTTATCGACCCAGCAGCAGTATCTATCGGATGCAGACTTGCGGACTCATAGACTTGCACTTTAACTGTTAAATTGCTTCCATTCCGGCAGCAGAGTATTTAACATGTCACGCTCACTCAGACGCCTCACTTGCCACGCCCACAGGCGACAAAGGACGTGCCAATTGACAATATGCAAATGCTGTTATTGAAATGTTCTGTCGTCGCAGACGCCATTGCCCAAAGCAGGTTTAGTCGCCATGGCTTCCGCATCCGCTGCCACAGCCTCATCCTCAGCCTCCGCCGCAGACTCGTTCATGACATCCTTTCGACTTGTTAATCGTGGGCTGCGTCGAGTCGTGTGTCATAGGCGGACGGCGAACAGGACAACCTAACGAGAACCTGTTGTCTACCTCCCTGCCCTCCCTCCCTTCACCTCCGCGGACAACAACCTGCCTCGGTCTGTCCTTGTTGCTGTTGCTTTTAATATCCCCGACACGTGAAAACCTTACGATGTTTCAGGCTGAGTTGCATGCAAATGCGACAGACAACGAATTCTCCCAGGTGTGTTCTGGCATTAGGGTGGCTCACGAAAGACACAAAAAGTTTTAAAATGTCAAAAAGCATGCAATAAATAAGCGAAGAAAGCCGGTTCGAAAGACCCGACATAATCAGAGCGCTGTTAGCTTGGCATATATGCGTGTAACCTCTGAGAATGCAAGCAAACTTCTCTTCCACTCTAGGTTGACATAGGGTAGTGCCAGTGTTGGCAGGGTGTTGTGGGGTGGCAACCTTTCACGCCCGATTGCGTTTTGATGTTGTGCACTAAAGTCAATTGTTTATCAATAGGTCTGCATAGTGGCACGAACCCCATTCCTTCGCCTCCCGGGATCCGTTGTGGAACGTGTTGTGCAGTGGATTACAATCCACTATGTTGGCCGACATGCACAGACTTGTTCGCGCGCACACACAAGCCTCTACCTGCCCAGGCTGGACGGGGGAACCGAGCTCAAAGACCTTTTTTCGAATCCCTGCTGCATTGTCGGTTACCTGCGGCGTTTGGTTGCCTTGAAATGCGTCTGGGAAATGCGTACAGCATCCAAAACGAAATATATTAAAGAATCATTAGAATGCTGATAAATTGCTGAGAGCGAAAGAGTGGGAAATACAGGGGAGAGAATCCGAAAAGGTTCAATCACTTCGGGAGGTGTTGAGCAAATCAAAAAAAGATCAATTAGAGTGATACCAGCCCAGGAGAAGCGAACCCAAGATTGGGAAGAGTTACAGCTCTATTTAATCAAGACTGAACTGGAAGACCCTCTACAAAATTGTGAAGTCTGAGTAGAAGGCCTTGTTACTTTACTTTATTTATCTTATATAACTGTGGTTTACTTTCTATTAATATTCTTATGATACATTTATGCTTTGAGTTATAATATTATTTGTAACTTATTTTTTATTTTATCTCAATATATTGTTCATGTGTTTATTTTCGAAATTTGGACTTAAAAACACCCTAATTTGACTGAAAAACTAAATGAAAGAACAAAAACTTAAAAAAACGTTATTAAGAGATTTATTTGTAAATTATCTTCTAGTATTTCAGCCCCTACTAGAGTAACTTAAAGTCCATCATTTTTGCTTTTAAGCCTTGCTCTGTTTGCCCATAAATCTTCTAGTTGCTCTGCCGGCAAATTCAATATCCATTAATGCAATTCAATATCCACAGGCCAAAACAATATTTGCCATGGCTTGGCATACCAGACCAGTAGTTATATCTGTCTGCTTTTGTGTGTTTGTTTTGTGTGTTTTGTATCTGTGCATTGTTTTACTTTTGGCACGAATAAGAATTTCTACGTTATGGAAATACCAGACAGACTCGACGGCCAAACTCACTCGACGTTTGTATAGGAAATGGCATCGGAGTCGTTTACATTTTACACACAAAAGACAAAGCGAACGAACGTTCAATACTGCTGGCCATGTTGATGGAGTCGCCGCATTTAGGAGTGGCAACTGGCAACTCGCAACTGGCAACTGGCAACTGCCTCACGATTTGCCTTTTCGTTTGCACATAAAAATATGCGCGCTTGTCAGCTGCAGTCGTCGACTGTCAGCGAGCTCCATTGATGATGTGACGACGACTGTCAAGCCGAACTATGTAAATGAATATCTCTACACACATACGTATGCCAGTGTGGAGATACACACACACACGCACACTACGAGCATATTCACACCATGACACTCTTGAAGCTTTGTCTTTAATTCATGAAAGTTGCGCATAGTTTGCACAATTTCTTGTGTCGTATAAAATTCAATTCATGAAATTTTTCCTACTTCAGCTACTTACACACACACACACAAATGCACACAAATACACACTCAAAGTGTATGATATCTCTCAGTAGTGTAAACTGCAATTTGCTGTAATGGAGATCTCTTTGCTTGTCACTTTAAACGTTTAATAAGCATTCGCTTGATTGAATTAATATGTCAAGACGTTGTTATTGTTCGCCGATCCGGCTGGGGATCGCTGCAGTTCGCTGCGGGTCTAAAGAGTCTAATTGAATGGAAGTTGCGCCTCAAGTTGTGAACTTTTCAACTTGAGTGCAATCTCAGAAGTGGCTTGAACTCAGACAGTTCAACTTGGGCGTCAATGGAATAACTTAGAATCAGGAATAGTAATCTAAAAATATAATCTGGTACATCGTTACTGCATATCTTGGCATTCAACTGATTATCAATTTGAAATCATTAGGGTTTTTAAGAATTATAAATGCAACCAAATATACCATTTTTATTATTTTTTATATATTTCCGTATATTTTCAAGGAATTTTAATTATGATCAATCAAATCAGTTGATAAAATAAAATAAAAAAATAAGATATCGTATTTTATCCTAACTTCCTAAAGAGAGAAAGGCAACGAGTTTCACTTTCCACTCAATTACATATCCAAGAAAAGTCGAGTAAACTATATTCAATATATATCTTACTACATGTCTATATATTTGTGGAACTGTGTGCATTTTATCGTTGCTCTAGTTTTCACACTATGATGAAATTCCCTGGGCGAACTCCCTCAAAAGGAAGCTGAAAACTGGTTTCGTTCCCTCCATGAAATCAAATTCCTTTGATGCTTCGCATTCAAAAGATGCTGGTACTCGCACAATACGTTCCACGGCCAATACGTTCCACAAGACTTCAGCAGGGAAACGAAAAGAGAAAAAACAAACCGAAAATCTCTTTTATGCGCTGTTTTATCAAATATCGCTATTTACTTTCGTCTCGGTTTGTTTACATTTTTGTCTTCGCTGCCGCTTTCCGGCCTCAATGAGCACCACTCGCACACACGCACACACATGCGCGCACTCACACAGATACTTGGCGTATGAATGCAACTGCAGATAGTGCGGGGCAGCAAACTTCAGCCGACTGCCTGCGCCTTCATTCGCTTCGTTCGTTCGCTCGTTTCGCTTGTTTGTTTTGCGCTGTGCCTTCATCATTGTCGTCTCTCTCTCTCTCTCTCTGCCTCTCTTCGTTGCTTCGCTTCGCTCTCCGGCTTTCGTTGGATCTTGTACCTGGCAAACAGCGACTGCCATCCACAATTGTAAAATAGTTTCCAAGCGTGTTTCAAGCCGTCAACGTCAGCGCGGACTGCGACGGCGCGAGCGACGACGACGCGAAGTATCTGAGCGATACTCGTACGAAGTGCCAGACGCGGCTACAGCTGAATACCTAGTGTGTAAATGTTAATTACTTGGCCAGCTGCCCGAATAAACTCCATGCGCGAATACTTTGGCTAATCGCAAGCCAAAGTGATTACGCATCGCTCGCAGTGTCCAGTGAAGCGCGAGCGAGCGAGCATTTCGCTTTTGGTGCATCCGTGAGATACGAAATTTGTGCAACTCGCGCTCGGTCATTGGCTTCGATTAGGCTGGCGATTATCCAATCGCCTAGAAGACAATGCAATTGCTTTCATTCCACGCGATTGGCTCTAAAAGATACAAAGATACTTTCGGCCAATGTGCGAAGTATCTGAAAGTGCGCGTGGAGTATCTTAAAGTGCGTGTGTCGCCAATTAGCATGTAAATTCGTGCGTGTGTGCTAATTAAAGCCGCCTCGACTGGACCCGACACCCCCAAAAGCCGAATCACAAATTGTTAAGCAGCCAACAAAAAATATCTTGAAGCTGTGCGCTACTGCCGCGTCGTGTTCTCAGATATTTTTTACCATAAAAACAATATGCAAATTCACGTCGCGTCGCGCCGGTGCGCCATATGCTGCTGAAATTCCCGGAGTTCGTGCTGCAGCCTAGACGAGACTTCATTTATTTATAAATCATTAGCTCAGCGCAAAAGTGCAATTAGTTATTGTTGTGATTCGCACAGAGCTTTGGCTTTATTTACCTGTGCCCCTCTCCCTGCGGTTGAAAGTGACATCAGCCTCCGTGTGTGGCTCTCGGCGTTAATTCAATGCGCTTTCAATTAGCTTTCAATTTCCTATTCAGTTTCTAATTTTATTTACTCACCTCGTCTGAATTTGTGTATGTTTTTTCGTAGTCAGAAGTGCCTAATTGAGTGTATTCATATCTTGGCTGATATGCCAAAGTAAACACACGACGAATACGCAGACCAAAGCGAATGCGAGCAATAATAAAAGTAAACACCAAATATGTCGTACAATTGAATTAAATGCCAAAGTTAATTACTCAAAATTGTATGAGAAACATTTTCGTTTTCGTAACACCCGAGTACAACAACAGCAAATACAGCAGCTACAGCAAACATGAAATTTCCGGATTATGTGCCAAACAACATGCTGGTAAGAAGAGGAGCAGTACGAAGAAAAAGAAGGGGATGGGGGACGGACCTCTGCCTGTCCAACTCGTGTAGTCTTTCCACATAATCCAAAGTCGTTAAACTGGCGTTAAACGCGCTGTAAATCAGGGTGTTGTCACTTGAATTATGAATAGCCCGAGAGATAAAGCATCTGCGATAGATCTGAAGGTCGACTTACAATTTAAAGTAACCACTCGGAATTTGTAGAACGAAACAAAAGCGCCGAAAAAAACTCATGGGAAGTTAAAAGTGCTCTTAATTTATTTCCTTGAGGTTAAGGTTCTGATTTTCAAAGAGATACGAGGCTAAAACTTTATAAAAAGTCAGAGTTTGGCTATTAACAGTGCTTAGCGAGTTCTATCTCAGTGTAGAGCTTTGTATTCTGTTGAAATTTTCTATATGGCATATATACGTATACATCTATAATTATAGTTGATAATTGGAGTAGCTCTTCGAGCTATTTCTGGTTGATTTATGTTTACCTTATCGTACTGAACACATGGATAGATCATAAATCTTCGTCGTCTTATTACAGTTGCGCTCTCTCGCTCTCCCTCTCTCTCTCTCTCTCATCACGCATGGCATATGAATAATAAATTGCATTCAAAATATTCCCCATACGACAACGAAACTACAAAGAAAGCGAAGAGACTACATATAGCCCTCTCCTCCCCCTTGCTTCTGCAGTTCCCCGCTGTGTTCCGTTGATTTTTCCGCACGCATTCACTTTGGAGCAGCTCATTAAACTTCAAGCTAATTTCACTTGCAATTAAGTTAATTATAATTTTATCGCCTGCCTCCTCCGACTGCAGCGGAACTCGGCCACAGTGTACCTGTAGTATGCATGAATCTTTCGGGGGTTTTATTGTTTGGCATTCTTTGTTTATCGGGCAAGCATAACGATATAATGTAATACTGCATCGAGATGATCATAGAGAAAAGCGTTAACTAAGCAACAAGAAAGAGACAAAAGCACACATATTTTCTATGCTAATCGCAACTGAGGCCCCACCTGCACAGTCTAATGCTACTATTTATTTATATATAGTATATGCTATATAAATATTTATAGCTTTTGCATGCGCCCACACGGCGATGGCCTAACAGATTTGTATTTTTCGGTTCGAGTTCAGTTTGAAGTTTTTATTTCATTCAGACAAATGACGCGCTCGGCCCACATGATATTCGAATCTTTTTCGGAGTTGCAAATGAGTTTCGAAATTGGATGCGTCGCGACAACTCGTGGCGCTCGATGCCTCCTCTTCTGGCTCTGGCGCCCACCTCGAGTCCGCTCGGAATTGGGGGGATTGGCGCTCTGAATGGCAGACTTGAAATTGATTGCACTGAGTGAATCACACTCGATTGCAGCGAATGCCAACTAATTCGTGCGACTGCCACTCAATGGGATTTATTTTTAATTGATTTATTTTTCATTTTATTCGATTGAGCTCCAATTGAGCGACACAGCCACGCAGCCTACAGCCGGTTCAGTACGACAAACTTTCGAGGTACCCACCGGCTCCAGGCCACCCGCTGCGAGTGCAAATGAAATAAACAATTTACGTGCGAGGCAAATCAATTAATCTCTAATGGCAAATGCTGTTGAGTTACGGGCTTATCTCAATTATATTACAATTCAATTCCAAAAAGCTTAAAGAGTGGCACAGCGGATGTCATGTGTGAGGAAAGTAATTACATGAATAGTTCATAGACAGCTACGAAAAATACGAACATAATTTTGAAGTTAGCTATGAATATTTGCGATATATGAAAAACTGAATATTTTATACTACTACAATCCATTGGAATATAGATATATGATTTGAATATATATATATGAATATGCACGAAGACATTCTTAGATAAAATAGTAAGATAAAAATTCATTTGGATATCTAAATAAATGGGAATATAAAGAAAGAAAGATTAATTTTTGTACGGATGGAGAGAAAGTTAGATAAATAAATAAATATTCGATTGATGAATAATTGAATATGGTACACATAATACGATAAAGAAAAAAAATATAAATATTTAGTTACGATATATTGAAAATATCTGGATTTTTCGTTTAAAAAAGACCTAGTTGAACAAATGGATAGATAGATAAAAATATATTTTAAAGAAAAAATTAGAAAAATAATTATACATTTAGATCAATAGTTGTACATATCTATATGGATGGAAGATAGGTGAAAAGGTAAAAAGATTCAGCAGGGAAATATGTAAAAATTAATAAAATAAATAAAGTTAAGAGCTTTTTAATGCGCCATAGAGCTTGTAGTACTGGAACAATGCACGTGTATACTTCATACACATATGCCTCAAATAAACTATTGCGGCGCAACTCTTTAATCAAAAAAACCGGTTTATGTTCTCTTCTTCTCTCTGCAATCCATTAAATCGGTCGTGCATAAAATTGACTTTTAGTAATTCTGCTGCAGCAAGACAAGTGCATGTATTTTATGTTGTAAAACGGAAGTCACATGGACACTTCCGCCTCGTAGCCAGCGCTGAGCGCCCATCCTTAACAAATTTCAATTAAAATATATTGAAATAAATTGAAGAAAAATCGAGAGAGCGCGAGAGAGAAAGAGAGAGAGGAGCGCAAGAATGAGGGAGACCAAAGCGGGGAGTTATAAACAAATCGCCGTATTCCTCAATTCTCTCATGCATTCACACACATTTTTTATTACACACAATACCTTTTCAACTTCCTATTTATGTTTTTTCTGCTTTTTGTCTCCGGTATTGCAGGGCGATCGCACCACATGGGAGTATCACACAGTTTCGGTGACTCGAGTGCCCGGCTATGGGTTTGGCATCGCCGTTTCCGGTGGACGTGATAATCCCCACTTTGCCAACGGGGATCCCTCGATTGCAGTCAGCGATGTGCTAAAAGGTGGACCAGCCGAGGATCGTTTGCAGTGAGTATCGCGTATAGAGTCTATATCTCTAGAGTATATCGAAGCAGCCCTCTCCCCGAACTTCCGATGACTTGGCAAATGTCGCCAGTGAGCATGAACTTGAGCAGCAGCTGCTGATAATTATACACACACACACACACACACTAATATGCAGACACATAGTTATAGAAGCGATTCCGATGTTGTCAGCTGTTGTCGCTGTCAGAGCAGGAAATTAATTGTTATGTTGGAAACATGTTTAACATGCTTTTACTGCGGTCGGTCTAAATGTGCCCCCATCCGACGCGGTGTTAGCTTGAATGAGTGGTCTTTAGTACTGCTATCTATATTTATTGTAGTCGCTATATTTAGCAGACCAGCAATAGTAGCTCAAAGTCAGACTTCAGTCAAGTCTCAGTACTACACACATTTTCTATTGAGATCGCGTTCTCTGCAGCTTTGGTAATTGAAATTCCCGGCACGCGGCCAACAGCTTGAGTTCATAAGTCTAGCCATTGACAGCGCATCTCGCATCTGACATCGTTAATCTTGAGCTAAGAACTTTAAATATTGTTCGCTCCCCCTAAAAAAAATTGTATTTGAAAACCCGAACAACGCCAGACAATTCACGACTTCAGCTCACGTAGCCGAGCCTTCGTATAATTACGCTTGGGGCTGAGCTCCGGCTGATATAGCCTGCTGCTCCTCCCCGCCCCGCTGTGTGGATAATAAAAATTCCGAAACGTTTTTCAATAGACGCGACGCGTCGGGCGGAGCGACCAGCCCAGTGCCCAATACCCTTCGTGTCTGTGTGATTAAAAACTTGTCATAATCTTTTTTCCAAAGAAACTATTTACACACGGTCAGAGCACAGTTTGGCGTATATCTGAGTGTGTGCGTGGTTTGTCTGTGTCTACCTGCGTCGGGCCGAGAGAGACAGACAGGTAGGTGGATTGCAGCGATTTGTAGAGGAAAATCCCAAGAACAGAGAGCAGGAAAATAGTTGTGCGAGAGACAAGTGTAAATCGGCTGCACATAAAAGGCGAAGACTTTGCCGGCCTAAGCTCTTCAGCTCTCCAGACTTCAATCCACATTCAACGTACTCCATTCTCCAAACGTATATGTTCTTGAACAAAGTTCGCTCAGATGTAAGCCGAAGTTTCACTGTTATTTCGCTTGGAATGCGCGCTGAGCTCCGCAATGGGGCTTACAACTTCTTCTACTTCTCTACTTCCACTTCTACTTCTTCGTTTCTATCCCCCCCCCCCCCCTGGCTTCTTCTGCACTGTTATTTTGCCGCATTTTTGATCAGCTTAATTACTAAGCTGCCTTCACTGGCAGTCAGCCAAGCGGGCCTGTCAACCGAAAGTAAAACGCGGCACAGATCCTCCGACTCGCTTCATAGACATGTTAATTATGTCGCTGCAGACATGCAATTTCCGTCATTATCGCTTGCCATTTCCATTATCTTCTGTCTATAGCCGGTAGTAGAGCTAGACATGCGTCTGTGTAATTCGTCATGTGCTATTTGCTTAAGGTTTTACTTTTTCCTCGTCATCGTTCCGTTCCAAGAACAGTTGATAATTGTTGCAGACACATCATGAAAGTACGTAGAATTATAAAGCCTGTAAGTCTGTACAGGTATGTCCCACTCAATTGTATTAGAAGTTCCATTGAAGTGCGGAAGCCGCTTAGACGCCGCTCAGAGCCACTGTCTCTTCCCCTTCTTGGCTTCTGTCTCTTTTTCTTTCTCTTTGTCTCTACCACAGTTTTCGACTACTTCCCAGTATAAGTCTAGACAAGCGCGATCTATTGTCAATTTATAGCGTATGACTTCGATCCGTGCATAACCTGATTTCACTACACTACTATAAAGCGAGAGTTTTCCCACTCCCAATCGACTGGCTGTGACTTATTGGAGTGCCATTTGGGTCAGCTCAGGTGCAGCTCGGTCTTCAAGAGTGTCTCGGCGGTAGCTACCGCGGATTTCGTTAGTTATAGCTGCTAGACTAATGATTCTGTAAACGTCCAATTCCGATTGGTTGTGGTCCGCCGACAAGGCCGATGCTTAATGACCTGCATATACAACACATATGTGGAAACTATAGAAACTCAGTCACGACTTTGGAACTCACGACTAATCTTAGTCCTAAGACTAACTTTACTAACTGAAAACTTCATAAATATTCTAAACTCAGGCTGAATAGTAATCTAGAAATATTAGAAATATCTTTTATGAGGTGTGTTTAATTTGAAAGGGATTTGAAGGTAAAGCTTGATTATAAATTACAGCTTAATATTAAGAGTTTAATCTATAGGAGTAAATTTCGATATTGACCGAATTACTCCTAAATATACCAAATAACTAGTATTATTTATGTATTATTATTCTTATTTTAGAAGATTAACTTTAAGTTAATTTTATGTTAAGCAGCTGCACGTACTTAAACATTATCCGTTCATTCGTGCTTGCAGAGTAAACGATCGCATCATATCTGTTAATGGCGTCTCGCTGGAGAACGTGGAGTATGCGACGGCGGTGCAGGTGCTGCGCGACAGTGGGAACACGGTCACACTGGTCGTGAAGCGTCGCGTCCCACTGAACGCAACCACTGCGATTCCCGCACAGCATCAACATTCGCACAGCATGAGCTCAGTGGGCCTGGGCCTCACCAATGGTGTATCCGGCGTGGCGGCCAGCAGTCAGGCGCCCAGCGCCGCCATGTCCAGCCTGAGTCAGCCCAACTCGCTGAACTCGTCGCTGGTGCAGAACCCGGCCAACGGCAGCCAACCCATTAAGGTGACATTGACCAAGGGCAGCAAGAAGGACGACTACGGCATTGTGCTGGGCTGTCGTCTGTTCGTCAAGGAGATCTCCTCGAAGGCGCGCGAGCAGCTCACCGCGAATGGATACTCGCTGCAGGAGGGCGACATCATTTCACGCATACACAACACCAACTGCGGCGACACGATGAGCCTCAAGGAGGCCAAGAAGATCATCGACGGCTGCAAGGAGCGTCTCGGTCTGGTGGTGCTGCGCGACATAACGAACAACCAGACGGCGGTCAACAGTCAACTGAACAATTCGGGACACCAGCAGGTCAATGCGAACCTGTATGCCACACACCAGGCGCAGGTCTCCAGTTGTAGTAACAATCTGGACGATGCCTACTTGCCCGGTGGTGCCAGCTACTCCTCACAGAATCTCTACGTGCAGCCGCCGACGCGCACTTCCAACGGACCCAGCGTCAATGGCAGCGGCCTAAACGAGGAGAAGAGCAACCTGACACCGCGCGGCCGCTCACGCGGACCCCTCATGGATGGTGTCTCGCTGCAGCAACTGGACAGGCCGGTTACACCCACAAATGGCGGGCGTGGCCGGGTGGACGAGCCACCAAGGCCACCACCACCGCGAGCCGCGCAGGAGGACTTCTACAGCTCGCGTCGCCAACTGTACGAAGAGCGACAGAGCGCCGAGCCACGCTTCATCTCATTCCAAAAGGAGGGCAGTGTGGGCATCCGCCTGACGGGCGGTAACGAGGCGGGCATCTTTGTTACGGCCGTGCAGCCTGGTTCGCCGGCCTCGCTACAGGGTCTGATGCCCGGCGACAAGATACTCAAGGTCAACGACATGGACATGCACGGCGTGACACGCGAGGAGGCCGTGCTCTTCCTGCTCAGCCTGCAGGATCGCATCGATCTGATCGTACAGTACTGCAAGGAGGAATACGACGAGGTCGTGACCAATCAGCGCGGCGACTCGTTCCACATCAAGACGCACTTCCATTGCGACAATCCCTCCAAGGGCGAGATGGCCTTTAAGGCAGGTGACGTCTTTCGTGTGATCGATACGCTGCACAACGGCGTCGTGGGCTCGTGGCAGGTGCTGAAGATCGGGCGTGGCCACCAGGAGATGCAGCGCGGCGTCATTCCGAACAAATCTCGCGCCGAGGAGTTAGCCACGGCACAGTTCAATGCCACCAAAAAGGAGATGAATGCCAATGAATCACGTGGGAACTTCTTCAGAAGACGACGGTAAGACGAGCAAGTGTACAGCAATATAAAGGGAGTTTCACATATAGTATGGCCAAGGCTATGACGTACATCATTGTTATAGTCAAAGCAAGATATATTCATTTTCTTGAAGACCCTGGACGTCAACAGATCTGTAACTTACTCTCTCTTCTCTTACTTTTACTATTAATTTTCAAACAGAAAATTCTTGAGTCATTAACAGATCAATAACTTCACAATCTCTTACTCTCTGCATTTTCAAAATGAAAAATCCCAAATCCTAAGCTCTAGAATCTTTCACAGATTCGTAACTTACTCTCTCTTATCTTTCTTTCTTCACTTTCAAACTAGAAACTCTTGAGTCCCTAACAGATCTATAACTTGATTTCGCTTATCTAGCACCTTTAATTTCCAAACTGACCACTCTAAAGTTCTTAACTGAAGCATGATTAGAGTCCTTGACATTTTCATACTGAATACTCTTGAGTCAATCAATGATCTTATTTTTCTTCTCTCTAAAATCCTTTAGTCCCTAACATATCTGTATGTTACCATAACTTAAACTTCTACTCTTCAATCTGCAGCAGCTCCACGCATCGTCGCTCCAAGAGTTTATCGCGCGAGAACTGGGACGATGTCGTCTTCTCGGACAGCATCTCCAAGTTCCCGGCCTACGAGCGTGTCGTGCTGCGTCATCCCGGCTTCGTGCGTCCCCTTGTGCTCTTCGGCCCCGTCTCGGATCTGGCAAGGGAGAAACTCGCCAAAGACTTCCCCGACAAATTCTGCACCCCGCTGCAAGACGAGGACAAGACGAACAGCAGCGGGAATGGCGGCGGCAATGCCGGCAGCGCCAGTGCCAGCGGCGGCGGTAAATGTCGCATTGTGCGCCTGTCGCACATCCGCGACATTATGGATCGGGGCAAGCATGCGCTGCTGGACATCACACCCAACGCCGTGGATCGCCTCAACTATGCACAATTCTATCCCATTGTCATCTTCCTGAAGACCGACAGCAAGCACGTGATCAAGCAGCTGCGCCACGGCCTGCCCAAGGCGGCGCACAAGAGCTCCAAGAAGCTGCTGGAGCAGTGCCAGAAGCTGGAGCGCGTCTGGTCGCACATCTTCAGCACGCAGATCGTGCTGAATGACGAGGAGTCCTGGTATCGCAAGCTGCGCGATTCGATCGATCTGCAGCAGAGCGGCGCCGTCTGGATGTCCGAGTCCAAGGTGAGTTTCAGTTCCTCCTCCAACCTCCTCCAACTCAGTCACTCGAACCTACCAATAACCTTCGCCCCGTGACTTTCTGCTCTACAACTTGTTGTTGTCGTCTAGTGTCTTGTTCGCGTAGCTAGTCCTAAGTCAACAAGCATCTCTGTAGCTCTCATAGTGTCCTTGTCGATGTCGTGAAACTATTATCTAATATTAATCCTGCATACGTAACAAGATAATGGAACTGCTTACGTTCCCCAAGTGTTAACTTGTCCACGGTGAAGGGGCCTAATCTTCATAAGAAAGCAGCCAATATTGAAGCAAGCCGAAGAATAGCTGCAGCGTTTCAGAATTTATGCATTTCTGTTGAAACTGTAGAAATCACAATATTTTTTAAAGTAGTTAAAAATTTATTTATAAAATTTATGAAATTGCATTCTATTATTTTAACGCTTACTTTAAGAAGAGAGTTTTGAGAAAGTTTCGTCAACAAAATGTTAAGTCCGAACTTTTAAAAGATTTCAGAACAACAATATGTTATATACATATTAAATCTTGATAAAAAGCGTTCAATACAATTTTTTAATTAAGTGTTTTTTTAAGTAAGAACAAGTTAGTATTGAATATTTCAAATAATTATGGTTAAATAAGTTACGTTAATTTAGTTTTCCAATAGCACATCTCTTAGATGCCTCCACCTTAGCCCATACGACTTGAAACTGTCTTCTAACTAATTTTAATTTCTATTTATAATTCACAACTGGTTATGGTCAATATACATTCTAATTTGATTTTCTAACCTTTTTTTCCCCCTTGAAACTCTCACTCACACACACTTACACACACTCTCTCATGCCACTCTCCCGCCGTACACACACACAAACTTAACTTCTTACTTACTGGGGCGTAGCTTCCCGAATCCCCCACCGAAATGCTATTTCCCCCGTACATAGCGCAACCCTGCAAGTTCGCCTGCTGTCGACCTACCTCAACCTCTGTGCCGCGCTACAATGTTACCCGTCCGAGGCGCAACTCCTTTTCGCTCTTGCCACTAAACGATTGCACGCTAACTCCGCCACCACGTCCACCGCCCACCGTTGGCTACGATCCAGGTGCATATATGCAGCAGCAGCATCTGTCGCGCAGTCGCCAGTCATACAATCTCGTGCCCCTACTGAAGCCCGCCTCCTCGATGCCCGGCAGCAATGGACATCTGCTCGACGGCGGCGGCATCGATAGCGTCGCCCTCGGGGACGAAGATGCCGGTTCGCAGTATCACAGCTCCCAGCCGAATCTGCTGAGCAGCAGCGGAAGCAACAATTATCTCTATCGAGCAGGAGCTGCTCTTAATGGTGGCGAGCGGACGGGCCATCGTGGTGCTGCGACTGCAGCAGCTACTGCCGGCGCCGGCACAAGCTCCAGCGTTCTGGTTGGGCGTCGTGCCGTCTCCATAGAACGTCGCACCACGCCGTATTACTACCACGAGCTGCTGCAAAAGAATGTCTTCGATTCGAGTCTGAATCTGCTGCAGGACAAGGAGAAGAATAGCAATGCCAAGCTCGAGGCTGCCGCCTCCGTCGCCTTGGCCAAGCGACAGCAGCAGGCGGTAGTAGGAGCAGCAGCGGGGCAGCAGCGTCTGCCCAGCAGCAGGGCCAAGTTAGCGGCTGCCTATGGCAGTTTTGCCTCGACCAGCGATCTGCTCAGCAACGGCGGCAACATCAGCAGCAGCGCCGGCACCTTGATCGATGATGGTTCGCCGGCCGAGGAGGAGGCGTTCTTGCGGGGCGTGGCCGGGGGAACGGGTACGGTGGCAAACCCAAGTGCTAGATCTTTGAGCCTAGCTTTCAATAATCTGTCTAATCAAATTGCCAACTTGAATAATTTGAGTAGCAATCATAGCAATTATAACAACCACAACAACAATAACAACAGCAACAGCAACAACAACAATAACAACAATAACAACTATAACAACCACAACAACAATGCTGACTCCAACAACAATGTGGGCCACAGCAACGAGTGCATCGCATGAGAATCGCTCCTAATTTAGTTGAAAGTGAAAAGAAACACAATAAAAGCTCGTAAATGTTGCATGTAATTGTTGTTACTGAACTATCTGTGTATATGTATACTATATAGCTAACTATCTGTTGATGTTTGACTAACGCATGTAGAGATCACAACAACCCCCCCCCCCCCCCTTAAATCGACACCTGATCACACTCTTGTTAACTCTCACATCTGCCCACACATGTCTAGCTTAAGTCTCGGCAAGAATTGCTCACTTCACCGATCGAGTGATGTAGTTTCTGCTATATATATATTTGATATCCAGTTGCTAACTAAATGTTTATCGTTTTCATTTGTTTCTTTTATTTACATACAAAAAAAATACCAAAAAAAAACAAAAAAAATACGAAAATCCAAAACAAAACCAACACATCTTCATGGTCATTTCCCGCTTATTCATCCCGTAAACACCTCGATGCATATTAATCAACTATCGAATACCCGAAATAACGATATCGATTACTCAACACAAATGTCCTTGTCCAAAATAAAAACAACTTTAACACAATAATGATAATGATATGAAATGTCTGAATATCTTGTGTTCGTCCACACACAAACATCTCAATTATGCTTGGCAACCGATCGCATTCCGATCGGAACGTATCGATCGAACAATCGAACGATCGATCAATCAATCATCATGCAATTTGTTATGCTTCATCTGCGTTTCTTGTTGCTCTTACGTTCACGTTGCGTTTCTTGCAAACAAACACAAACAAACCAAACAAACCTGAAAACAAAACCTAAATCGAAACGAAAACGAAAATCAAAATCAAAAACACACGAATTCCAATGTTGATTGCTATCTCCCGATAACCGTTAATCGATAACCGCGCTAAATTCGAACATATCGCTAATAAAATCCGCTGACAAATCCTATCTGCGCCTCTGCCAAACGCAATAATCGAAATAACAAATACCCCAGCCCGTCGAGTCCCTCTCCGATGATTTCCTATTCCCCATGACCACATCCCGACTATCGTACGCATCAAGTCCCGAATCGGACTTGGAGCTAAGTCCCGGGCCATCCGCATCATTGTCGCTCGGCAATTTGCCGCAATTGGTTAAAGCGAGCTCAGATCCATCGATTGCCACTAACCAGGATAACTTGGATAGGGATAGAGACATAATTGGTGAAGGACTACCGCCTCCATATACGGTAAGAGGACCCTCTCAGACTAAGTCAACTCAGAGCATGCGCCACCCGACACCCAACACCCTACACCCAATACGCAACCACACCCCCTCAGTCTAACCCACAACCAGCGCGCCCGCTCAGGACGTAATCCCCATGTTGAGCTCACCGTGTGCTAATCTATGTATTTCGCTGCCCTTCACCCACACGCGCTCTGCACCGCTTAGGTACCCTACGATCACGGCGTGCAGCCGCCCCCGAGTCGCCGCCAGACCCTCGACTCCAGCAAGTACAGCATCTACGGCACGAATGTGCCGCCCCAGCAACAACAGCAGCAGCAGCAGCAGTTGCCTCCCCAGCAGATCCCCGGCGATCTCTCGGCTGGCGGCACACGCCCGCAGTCGCTGTACGGGATCAACGCGCCGGACTTGCCGCCACGCATCGATCGCCAGTCGAAGCCCGGTGATCTGCCGCTCAACACCTCGGGCAACTCGTCGCGCAACGGCAGCTCCGGGGGCACACTGGGACGCAGCGCACAGGAGCGTCTCTTCGGCAAAGCCGTGCTGCAGGACGATGTTCAGGCGGAGTATGTCACCCGCAATGCTTTGGTCGGGGCTGGAGGGGCCGATACTATCGAGAGGCAGCAGCAACAGCAGCAGCAGCAAGCCTCGCTCGATCGACAGGCGCGCATGAATGCCGCCATGGGCAGCCCGGCCCAGCACAAGAGCAACGGCAATGGAGGACCTGCCTCCACGTACGACAGTGTCTCCAGCTATGACTCGTACAACAACACGCAGCTGGCCATGCAGAATCTGGGCCGACTGGGGCCCAATGCGCCCGATGATCTCAAATCAGTGCCAAATGCAAGGTGAGTAGTATATAACAGTTGATGCTTGTATAACAGTTTATAAAGAAGAGTAAATTATCGCTGCTCATAACGATCTTGAGCTATGCAGCAATCCTTTATGATTAGAAAAACATATACAACTGTTATACTGGTATACTGTTATATACCATGTTAGACCTCTAGTTATACACATGCATACTGTTATAAAAGGTAAACATTTTTATAATATTTGTTATAATCTGTTTTACATATTTACTTGTAAATATTATGCACTTTTATTTTACTATGTTGTATACTGCTGTGAAAATTGTATAAGCTGTTATATAATCTTAATTTAGATTTCCAGCAGTGTGTTATACAAACTGTTATAAGCGCTTATAGAGGAATGTCGCCGTATAACATCAGCATACGATATTTTATAGGGCTAGCCGTAAATGTATAAATGTATATCTAATCATACTCTTCATTCCCTTCCGCTCGCAGTGGTCGCCCGTTGCCTCCTGTAGGTCAGCCCCATGACTATGGTCGATCCGCTCCACACGACCATCGCGCTTTTGCAGCGGCCAACGATCTGAACCGCCAAAGCAGTCCCGGCCGCCCTCTATATCATGAGATGACTGCGTCTCGTAATATTGGTAAGTTCACGAGAAGATTTATCAAAATTATATAGTATAAATATGGTATTTGCAGATCCACGCAACGGCACGCCGCAACGTCCCTCGAATCTGGGCCTGGACAGCAGTCCGCGCAAGCCTCTGGTTGAGACCAAAACCGATTATGGCAAATACAGGTATGGAAAATCTTTCCCACGAATAAGTTCTACCCGGCGAATGTGTGTGGGGCCATAAACGAAATTTCCTTCTCTCTTTCTCCAACTTTTTGCCAACCGAAAACCAAATCGCATGCATTTCAAACGTTTCGTAAATATGTCTGCAAATATGTTTATTTTGCCCTACTCGTCGGCGTCCCGTTCTGTTCCCTGTTGCCGTCCACGTAGACGCTACCATTTGCATAATCCCCATGCGCAGCACTTGCATTTGCAGCTCACGCATCGCTCCCAGCCGAACGGCCTGACGCGTCTGGGCGCCATGGATGCGACTGCAGCGGCGACAGGCCTGGGCTTCTGGAGCCGTCGACCCATTGCCGCGCCACGCCTGCTTATGCCGTCAATGGCGCCGAGTACCTCGGCCTACGATACGCTCGTCTAGAGAGTCCCAACGAAATAATAACTCCTCTACGATATTGCACCACACTCCGGGAATATCCCACAGAAGAACCAAATTCTTCTATAATACCGAGGCTGATGAATGAAGTCTTGTCTTGTATTTTCAATCCATCCCATTCAAATACCCATTCAGTTACTCAGTTCAACTTGTACTTGTTTGTACTCGCTTTCGTTATTCGGTCTTTCCCCGTGCCTCATCAAGCTCATCTCGTCCAACTATCTATGTATATACCATAGGCAGCCCCATCGATCCTCCTTTGTGTACTGTGCAATAAAAGAAATGTGTAAACAATTGTGTTGTTGTATTTGGTCAGAATCATTGAATATTATTCAAAGCTATTCATAGTATTCACACATGTCCTTTAATTATATCGAATTATTTTCTCTTTCTCGCTTTTGTTTTTGCCCACGAATCACATGTTCGTTCTCTCGCTTGCTTGCTCACACGCTCACTAAAATCACTTCGACACGAACCACACATGAACCACGCCTCCTCGAATGTATTGTGCATCCACCACCAACACCACCACCACCACTACGAACATCAACACACAAATCCCCGCACAGCCGGAACAACTCCGTTTCGCAGGCGGACTACAGCAAGTTACCCAAGCAAGTGCCGAACGTGAACAATGGCAGCGGCCAGATGAACGGCAGTGCCACGCCCAGCAGCAACGGCAGCGGACCCTTTAAACCCGTGCCGCCGCCCAAGCCCAAGAACTATCGGCCGCCCGTGCAGAGCGGCGGCAGCAGCGGCAGCGGTGGCACTACACCCTGGGAGAATGGGGTAAGTAAACTGCAGCATAATCCCAATGGGAAAAGACTTTCTGACGGGTGCCTCTCTACCCTACCCTCGACAGGACTCTGGATCGCCACGCTCGCCCAATGGCTTCTACTACCCGCCAACACCGTCGCACCACCACTACGGACAGCAGACGCCGGCGCCGGGCTCGCCACACCAGGGCCAAGCCAGCAACGGGCACATGCAGCAGGCCACGTACGGCGCCAGCAATGGAAATTATGGACAGGCCCCGCCGCCGCAGCAGCAGCAGCAACAGCAGCAGTACGCATCCAACGGATACAATGGCAACAGTCACCACTACAACGGAGGAAGCGGCACCGGACCCTACATTGCGCCACATCGGGGCATGCCACCGGCCATAGGTAAGAAGAACTTCTACAGGGATGCAGAAATTGAATTAACTGATTTATATGTGAGATAAAGAATGGGTATTTATGTCGTATATCTGTAATATAATATCTTATCCAACTCAAGAAAATATAAATATATATAATAATATATAATATCTTATCCAAATCAAGAAAATATTAATATGAGTCTTATGGTACTTTTTTGGATATATAGGTATTTTTTTAAATATCGTACACATCGCTCTACATTTCTTCAGAAATGTGTGCAAATAATTAAAATATATTCAACTTCTCATATTCCAAGAAAGCAAAGGTTTTGAGAACGTATCTCATATAACCGTTTTCTACATCCATGTCCTATTTACCATAGAATTAGATAATCATATGTCTATCACAGAAATTTTCTATATTATTTTAATTTCCAAAAAAGATTCTTATATAATATAGCAATACTCAAAAATGTAATTATGAAGTACGCCATTTAATGTAGAACTGTAGTGTTCAGAAAATTGAACTTTCTTTTGACTTTTCTTTAGAAATGAGTACCCAAAATCGAAAGATCCAGCCTGTATATCCTCTTTATCTAAGTTGGAATAATAGCGGTAATCATTCCTTATTCACCAGGAAACTGCATTTCTTTTTAAACTGATTAGAATAATATCAACGTGTCTGTTCCGAATTCTTCAATTCCCATCTCACATTGCAATTTATTTTTATTTTTTAGAACAGAGTATAGATATTATTAAAATTTACTATAGGTTGACTCCGAATAACTCTATACCACTAAGACATTGTTAAGTATCATTGAGAAATAGGATAACCCAATATTCACATCGTATTGTAAGTAAATTAAGATAGTATTAGAATCCATATTTTATTTTCTGTAGAACTGAGTTCGTATGTATTAAAATGTTATTGTTAAAGCAGTCCTTATATTTTGGAGCATCTTTACATCGGTCTATATATATTCATGTTCACTTTACATTTTTCAGGTAATTTACCACCCCACACCCCGGAACGTCATGCGCTCGATCTGGCTGGCAGTCGGGAGCAGCGCGGCTCGGCATTCGAGCTATATCGCAAGCCGCAAATCGGCGCCGCCGTGGGGCACCATCATAACATGAGGTAAGTGCCGATCCGATACTCCACATGCCTATACAGACATATCTGTCTGTATACAGACATACAGACACACAAACATACATACATACATATGTACACTGAACGTTCCCATCCCGAAAGAAACTGAAGCAGAACAACAATTACTACTATGTGTGTGAGTGTGTGTGTGTTTGAGTATGAAGAAATGCTGAGACACACACGAACACCCACACACACACACAGCAGCTTGTGTACTCTGTACTCCTGTCCTAGCCCCCATATTTGTGTTAACGAAAAATGTTTTTATTTTTGTTATATGCCATTTGTAATCAGTCAATCGCTCAATCACTCGAATCACTCAATCAGTCAGTCGATCAATCACGTCATGCGGTTACTGGCCATAATTATTGTCGATAATCATGTTTAAAGTAGCTAAAAGAAAAAACCATTTCGAGTCGCAGCAATTTTTCCCGAAACGCACAAAATCGCATCAGAAATCAATCCAATCGCATTCTCCATACAAATGTGTGCATATATACATGTATGTATGCGCCATATACGACACTTGAGTTAATTCTAGCGACGCATAGAGATAATTATTGTATTTTGCAATAACCAAAATTATTAACCACAAAAAACGCTTAACAAGTTTTGCAACAACAAGAAGCAGTCAAAGGCGCGAATGAAAACTGAAAAATAAGAGGAAAAGAAGAAAATTCAAAAAATAATGAAAATAACGAAAATAAAACATTTTTCGGGTTAACGTTTTCTGCATAGTTCCACTTTCTCGCTCTCTCTCTCACTCACTATCTCTCTCTCTCTATCAACTCTCTCGCTCTCACTCTGTCAATCTGTTACTCTCTCAGTCATGCCACGGGCATCATTTTATATCTCAACTAAATAGACCTAAATTAGAGTTCGATACGACGGTTTTGGGTTCGAAAACAATAGAAATACGAAATATTTACGCATAAAAAAAAAGGAAACTAACAAAAACCAAAACAAAACAAAACAAACTAATTGAAACTATTTAGTAATCTAAATGTTGCTTGAACTAAATACTTAAACTTGGTAAATGGTATTTTATGGTTGGTATTTTCCCCTACATTTTGGTTATTTTGCAAAATCTAATAAGTATTTTTGCCGCAATTTGCTATGCGCTTGTGTGTTTGTGCGAAAGATTTGCAGACAGTCGCGACAGGCAGGGAGCGCAGGCTTCTCTTCGACTGAAATTTGACAAACCAGAATCAATGGCTTAGTTTCTCTTGTACAGTGAGGCCCCGCCCCTCCCCCAATGCGTACACTTCCACCCCCGCACTTACCAATACAAGAACTCTCTGCTAATCCCCCTCAATCCCCACTCAAAAACCCCTTCAAAACTCTAGCGAAATGGAGCCATACGACGCACGCTACGACGATTACTACGCCATGCCGCCGCCAGGCGTTCCTCCTCCGCAGCAGCAGCATCCACATCATCCGCACCAGCAGCCACCGCATCCTTATCCGCATCAGATGCAGCGGTCGCGTTCGGCGCCGCGTTACCCCAACGAGCGGCCGCCACACGCTCAGGATCCGAACTACTACACCCACTACGGCACCAATGGACGCGGCGGGGGCTATCGCGGCCAGGGGCCAGAGCAGTATTACGATGAGCGCGGCATGGAGCTGGCGCCGCCGCCGCTGCCGCCGCACAAGAAGAAGAAGTCGGTACTAAAGTCGCCGCTGACGGCGCTCAAGAATGCCCTGATCAAGACGACGCGCCCGCTGAGGCGCATGAACAGCATGGTCGAGCCGGAGCGCAAGCCGAAGGGTCTGCGCCGCCAGCAATCGATGCTGGAGCGGGGAGTGCAGCGGCCCTACTACCCGGATGAGTATCCCACCTATCCGGCCGGCTTCGACGAGCGCACGCAGCTGCCACTGCCACCGCCGCCGTCGTCGTCGGGCGATCCCTACTACCGCGGACATTACGGCGGGCAGCAGGACATGATGAACAGCACGTACCAGAATCTGGAGAGCGAGGACATCTATGGCAACATCGGGGCGACTGTGCCGCGCATGCAGCGGCCGCCGGACAACGGGTATGGAGGCTACGAGCAGTACGATATGTATGCGAATCGCGCCTGCATCGATCTGGAGCGGCGCCAGGCGGAGGCAGCCGCGGCGGGGGCACGCAGTGGCCGGCGCATTGTGCGTCGTCACAGCACGACGACGGCAGACCGTAATGGTGCAGCAGGCGGCATGGGAGCGGGCGCGGGAGCGGCAGCAGCAGGCCGCCGCGTCGCCATGCCGCATGCCAACGGAGGCTATGATCCGCAGCAGGCGCAGGACATCTACCAGACGCGCCAAGGGGCGTACATGATGCCCGAGCAGAGGCGGGCGCCCAGCTCGGAGGTGATGACCCGGCGACGCTTCTATCCCGGCGCCGCCAACGAGCAGTGCGAGGAGGCCGAACCGGTGTATCAGTCGCGCCGCGAAATGCAGCGCGAGATGCAGCGCAACCATCTGTATCAGTCGAAGCGCGAGATGCAGGAGCGCATCATCCAGGGCAAGCGGGACATGGAGCGCGAGCTGAGCGCGCAGAGCAGCAGTCAATCCGAACGCAGCGACGATCGCTCCGAGCGCTCCGGCTCTGACCCCAATTACCAGACGCGGCGCGAAGCAACACGCACCCAGCTGCGCGATCAGATCTATCAGACGCGCCGCGAGGCACTGGACAGCATGGCAGAGCCCATCTATGTGTCCAAGCGCGACATGGGCCGCCCGGCACCCATCTACGAGACGCGCGAGGAGAGCATTCTGCAGTCGCGAGAGAATGAGACGGACGAGAAGAAGGAGAAGGAGTGCAAAACAGAGCAGGTGCAGGTCGAGATCAACGCGCAGCCCGAGGAGGCGCAGCCCGCAGACAGCACACTAAGTCGATCCGATCTGCAGAAGTCCTCGGACACGGTCATCGAGAACACAGCCGCACTGGCTGAGAGCGAAGTCCCGCCTGAGCAACGGCTGACACAGGCCGCTGGCCAGGATGCCCCCGATGAGAGCTCCGAGGCGGAGGTCACGGAGCAGCCGACGGCCATTGAGAACAACATGCACAACGAGGCCATGTTGGCCAACGAGACGCAGAATGTCTCCGACGATGTGTTCGAGGCCACCGACGTGGTCACCCCGCTGCCCCAGTGCCCGGAGCCGGCGCATCCGCTGTCGCCACGCGCGCTGCGTGCGCCCTTCCACATCTCCAACATTCTGAAGCGCACCGCACCGCCGCCGAGTTCGCCCATCGGCGCCAGCTGCACGTCCATCGAAACGCAGTACACCTCGCAGGCCAGTCTGCCGGTGGGACCGCCCAATGCGACGAGCACGCCCTTCAGCAGCAGCATGTCCCTGCCCATTGCCGGCCCAGTGCCGCCCGCCGCAGCCTCCGGCGCGGGTCCCTTTCCCAGCCTGCCGCGTGAGCCGAGCACCACGCGCGGCATCTTCGATGCGAGCGGCGGCACGCTAGCAGACAAGCTGTGGCACGTCTCGCTGCAGATTCCGCCCGGCGCCATTCCCGCCGGCGTGCGGCAGGAGATCTACTTCACGGTCAGCGATCCGCGCATGGGGCAGGCCGTTGGCGGACCTCCGCTGGACATGGAAAATGGTTGGTCTAACATGCTTACTCTCACTCTCTCACCCTTCCGTATTGCTCGTATTGTGTCGTTGTGCCCTCACTACCACCACCACCTGCAACCCAGCAACTACAAGCAACTACAACAACAGCAACCACAACTAATACTAAAGCAAATTCACACGTTCCTACTGTCTTGATTTTTGTATTGCGACTTTTTCTCCGAATGCAAATCGTTTCTAGTCCTGTTGCTAAATAGTAAAATACTATAATATTGTATATACTCACTAGTCACACTCACATACATATATATATATATACCTAAATGTAATATTAGCTGTTTTTGGGTATAACTAACATTAGAAGTAGTCGTAATAACTTTTATATATATTATAATACTAAAAGCTTTTTAGCTGGTTTTAACTAATTTTCTCAATTTTGTACTACTTGGTTTATAGTTTTAATATATTTATTATTAATATTTGTATATTATTCTCATTTACGAAGCTTCAAGTTTCACTTATAAATTATTTTTTAAATATTCTTAAGTATTTAAACATTAAACTAACTACCTTTCGATTTGATTAATGGCATATTTACTATTTTCCCAAAACAAACTTCTAACTTTTTATTATTTTGAAAACATAATTAACTATTTTCCATTTAAAAAAAATTACATATTTTATTTACTTTTTTTCCATAAGATCAGATTTTAAAAGATATTATCATTTAAAGAAAGCTTAACTATTTACAAAAACCAATTAGAAATTTTCAATATCTATAGAATCGCATTTAAAAATAAATTTGATTCATAGCGATTTAAATTGGAAATATAAATATATAAAAAAGTTTTCAACAATTTTATTTCTTTTGATATTCTTTTACATTATCTCGCTGATCTTGAGAACGATATAGTATGCTACACTACACTACACTTTATTTCCCTTTACTTACACCAATCATTGAGTTGATTTTGATATTCTCTAAACACTTATGACACGCGAACACAAGCAACTCTTTGCAATTGTTTTGCCCTACGCATTCACATGGAATCACTGCTAATCGATCTCGATGTCGTTCGCAGGTGAAACGATGCTCTCGCCCCTCGTCATGTGTGGGCCCCAGGGCCTTGAGTTTCTGGTGCCCGTTACACTCAACATACCACATTGTGCCGGACGCACCGCTTCGCTGGGCCTGGCCCTCAAGGCGACCGACAGCGAGAAGAACCTGCACACCGAGTGGGACAACATCGATCTGCCCAGCAATGCGGCTGCGCACACGGTCTCCGTCAAGGTGGACCACTTCTAGGTGGAGCAGTACTACTACGACTAGTGGCAGCACTACAGTTACATAGTTATAGAGCGTTATTCATCCTCATAAATATACACATACCTATATACACATACACACACACACAAGTCCATTGCGACTCCCGATTTATGGTCATAATCAATTTGTAAATAATTTCACGAGATTACTTTAAGCCACAATTCCACGACAGAAGCCGAAACTGGAACTTAGGCATTGCTTAGAAAAGGAGTTAATTTAATTGAATATTGTTTGTTAATTGTGCCTTTAAGTGATCGATTTGCTTCTGAACCAAGTGTCGTAAAATACATAATATATACCAATATATATTTAAGTATGATATATAACTAAGCGAACGAGCGAAAACTGATTGATCGAGCAAGCAGAAGAAAACGTGTATAGAATCGTAGCATTTAGTTACTGCCTAATCAAATTGTATATTTTAAAGCAAATTATTTACACTTATGACTACGTACGTATTTTAAAAATCCCATTCGAAATACTTTATTCCTGGCGGCACGTGAGTTGTTCTGATCTATTTGTACTGTTCCCTTCTACTGCATTGAAAATGTTCATCCTGTGCAAGTGTTGTATGCAAAGGCTATACATATACACCTACATATACATATACATATACATATACATATACATACTCGTGTATACAGCATAAAATATACTACAGTTAGATCGTAGAAGCGCCTATATAGCCGACAACCGATTATTATATACAGACATATGAACTATTTGTAACAAAAAGGAAAATAAAACCTAGAAAGCTTGGAAATAAATAAATAAATAAAATGAGTTTGAGAATTGACTAAATTGAGGAAATGTTGGTTTGCATGGGGGATAAGTAAGTATAACTTGTTAACCAATATATAAATATATACTATATATTATATTTCATCCCAAACATACCCCATAAATACTCCCACACTGTTCTCTTCTTCCCAACCAGTCAAAACTCGAGCTGCTAAAATGTAGACAAATTTGTGAAATATATTTTCAATACATTCATTATGATAAATAGTTGCTTTAGGCATATACGTATATATATATATATAAGTGTGTTTGTATGTATTTCTTATATATCATATGTATGTTAAGTGCACTGCTTGACAACGAAATGTAACAAAAGCTCGCAAAAGCACTTTAAATCTTAAAGATTACATCGAGTGTATGCTTCCAGAGATTGAATAATTACCAAAATTAATAATTAATAATTAATAATTAATAATTAATAATTAATAATTAATAATTAATAATTAAGGATACAATTGTATAACTAAGACGCCAGGAAACAATTTAACAGTCTTGCAGCCCTGCAGCTCCTACGTAGATGGGGCGATTGCTGCGCTCGCCGTGGACGTGTTGCCGGCAACCGTTGCCAGCAGCACCTCCTGCTCGGGTATGACGGAGACGGCCTCCTTTACATAGCCGTAGATGTGCTTGCGTGTATCGTTGACCACATCGCGGACCATGGCCTGAAAGAAGCTGCTGTGCAGCGGCGCCTCCGCATAGCGCTCGTACTGATCCAGCGAGTCCTGCAGCTTCAGCGTGAGGTCGTAGTTCTTGCGCACCACATCCAGAATCTGCTCCTCCGTGGGCGTGGACAGGCCCTGCTCGGCCAGCCACTCCTTGATCTTGTTCTGAAAGTGTTTCACGATCGCGAGGATGTTGACGAGCGCGTTCAGCAGCTTGATCACATCCTCTTTGTACTCGCACTCCGGCATCGTGGTGTAGCGCAGAACTGAGGGGATAAACTATGGATAGATTCGAGTTGTGAACACATTCGTTTGGGGCACCTACCCATGGCGTGGATTTCCGTGAAGACCTTCTCCTCTCGATTGAGCTCGTAGTAAAGCTCGTCATAGCTGTTCGTGGTGGCCAGGAACGTGTCGCCGTAGGTGATGAACAGGTTGAAAATGCTGACCACCTGAAGCGACAAGTGGAATATATTGCACTTCTTGACCAGCGTCTGCTCCTGATTGACCAGGAAGCGCAGCAGCCCGATGAGGGCCGACCAAAGCTCCTTCCAGGGATAGTTGAGGCGCACGCGGCAGCGCTTCTGGTAGCAGAGGATCCGGTGGATGACGCCAATGCAGAGCAGATACAGCTCCATGGGGAACTTCTTCATCAAATGCGACACAATGAACTCCACCAGCAGGTCGAGCAGCGTGGCGGCCAAGGGCTGCGACTTGCCCACGCGGTCCACATTGAGCTTGCGATGGCGCATCTGGGCGCGATGCAGCATCACCTTGAACGTCAGGTTGTTGTCGTGCATCATCGAGTTGGCGTACTGATCCTCCGAGATGCAAGTGAGTATGAGGAAGCAGAGCTTCAGATTGGCAATGCTCGACTCGTTCTTGTTGTCCTGCATCACGATCGAGCTGGAGGGGAACAGACAATCGGTTAAGCAGTGTCCACATCTGGGGAATTCTGTTGCGGGCTCACCAATATTGAAAGACGGCCACCAGCAGATTCGTGGGGTACTGTGTCATGTCGATGATGGGCGCGTTGGCCAAGTCCGGCACCGGCTGGGTCAGGCTCAATGTGTTGCTGGGCGAGGGCGGGGCACTCGACTCGGCCTGAGTGTGTGCCAGGGTCGTGATGAAGTTGCGGTTGAGGTGCACGGCCTCGTAGAGGGCCAGCAGCAGGCCGTTGTTGGCCTTGATCTGCTGCACGCGCTCGCAGCCCTCGTCGGAGACGAACATGTTGCCCACCATGTTGGAGAGCGAGGAGAACCACGACGACGACTGCACATTGTTCAGGCTCTGCATGTACTGGCGGCAGAAATCGATGAGCGACTGCGAGATCATTTGTCCATAGCTGAAAGCAATAGATAACAATTAGGTCTGGCGGCTCTCTTATCTTGGCCCTGATTGATGAGTCACCCATTACCCGTTCAGTGCCAGCTCATCGGCCAGTATGGAGAGCTGCACCACATAGGGATTGGTCGCCTCGTGCTTGCGGTAGTTCACCAGAATCGTCAGCAGTATGACGATGTCGTGTCCGTGCTGTGTCCGGAACGTGGGATCGCTCAGCAGACGGACGAACGCGTCGAAGAGGCTGTGCATCATCAGGTACTCGAAGAGCACGTTCTGCCCCACATCCGTGCCCGTCACCAGCACCAGCAGCAGTTTCAGGCACATGAATCGCGCATTCTCGGTCACATCGCCCAGCAGAATACGGTTGCAGTACTGCATCAGCAGCTTCAGCCACTCGTCCATGGTCTCGTGGCCGAAGATCTCGTTGATGATGTTCGTGCTGGCGTCCGTGTTGCACTTGCGGAATATGCCGTAGAAGAGCGAGCACAAGGTATGCAGGCTGTTGCACAAGCGTTTGGAATGATCCTCTGCAGAGAAGGGAGGAAGCTATCAAATGGACCAGGCCAGGGCAGGCTCACTCTCACCCCGTGTGGTGTCCAGCATTTCGATGCACTTCTGGAACAGTGTGTTCAGGTTCGGCTTGACGAGCTGCAGCTGCTCGCTGTTCAGTTTGCTGACCTGATCCTCCAGCGACTCGAAGTTCGGCTGCAGCAGGAAGAACTCGTTCCAGAACTCGGGGCTGTCCACGCTGGGATCCTCGCCGCGGCACAGCAGCTCGTAGATGTAAACAACCTGCGTTTGGCCACCATATCAGAGAGGGAGAGAGGCAGATTGAGAGACCAGATTGTACGTGCTCATGGGTGAAATTGAGTTGGGACGCAGACCTTTTCCTTGGGGCGCTTCGTGGAGCCGCTGCCGCTACGCTTGCGTGACGTCATTCTATGGCCGCTTTCGTGCTACTCCACGGACGCTTCGAATTACTGTCGGAGTTTATTACTTTTCGGTTGCCTGCTGTGCGTGGAGCAGTGTAAGTCGTCAGTCTTTTGTTGCTATTCTCGCTGGCAGTTTGACATCTGCCCCGTCGTCGCCCTCGTCGTCGTTGAAAACACTCCCAAGCCAACAATCTTGTTGATTGCGTCGTCTGAACGTGTAGGCAGGCCCAATACGAACTGCGTGCACTGTCCAACACTGCTCCGGCCAGCTGTTGTGCAAGTTGAGCCAGTTCGAGAACTAGTTTTTCGTTCAACTTTTTAGGGACACAGGCTAGTTTGCTTCTACAAAAAGTTCGATCTAAATATTAATTCTTTTGGCAACCGCATTTGTAGTACTCAAATGACCGACTAAGCTCTGCGCAGGATCTCCGTTGCACTACCGTCTGATTCGTTGCAAAGGCTAGGCAAAGGCAAGCGAACACGTTCGACTCGTGTGGGTCCCACGCAATCTGCAACTGCGGCAACAACTACAACTACAAGTTTGGGGCAAGAAAAGCTGCTGAAACATGTCCAGTCTGCCACGTCGCATCATCAAGGAGACGCAGCGCCTGATGCAGGAGCCGGTGCCCGGCATCAATGCCATTCCGGACGAGAACAACGCGCGCTACTTCCACGTAGTCGTCGCCGGCCCCAACGACTCGCCGTTCGAGGGCGGCGTCTTCAAGCTTGAGCTGTTCCTGCCCGAGGACTACCCGATGTCGGCGCCCAAGGTGCGCTTCATCACGAAGATCTACCACCCGAACATCGATCGCCTCGGCCGCATTTGCCTCGACGTGCTGAAGGACAAGTGGAGTCCGGCGCTACAGATCCGCACGATCCTTCTGTCCATTCAGGCTCTGCTGAGCGCGCCCAACCCCGACGACCCGCTGGCCAACGACGTGGCCGAGTTGTGGAAGGTCAACGAGGCCGAGGCCATACGCAATGCCCGCGAGTGGACCCAGAAGTATGCAGTCGAGGACTGAACCGGGAGGAGGACTGAAGCCGGCAGAGCGCGTACCAACAGCAGCCACAACCTCAGCGACGGCAACAGCTACCACAACCAACAAACGGGAGAATAATAACCTTTTTTTATAATACACAATTTTTTGTATATTTAAACATGTCGATGTCAAGGATAAGAAGCTGGCGATAATAATAAAGATTTACTGATAATGCTACGAGTATAATAAAGAAAGCAACGCGAAATTCGACGTGAAACAAAACAATTTCAGTTCGTTGCATTCTTCAAGGTGTTGTGGAAAAGTGCAGCCGCATGGGTTGCATAATTAGCCAGTTGGCATTAATATCGCGGTAAACTCGAATTACCAAGTAAAAGTTGCATTTTATCTGCGCAACTTGCACATTTTTGCATGCAAACCAAAAGTCGCATTTGTTTATAGCAAGCGAACGGAACCAGTAAAGCTCGCTGGCGCACGGTTCCTTTGAACTGGTTCGATAAGTGCTACGACGCAGTTGCCGTGCGATTGACTTCAGCTCGCGTCTCGTGTTGTCATTTCACAACAGTTCGGCAGTTCGGCAGTTCGTACTATTAATTGGTTAGCGGCAAATAATAGAACTCGGAAGCAAACATGTCTATGTTTCGTACAAGCTCCAGACTGCTGCGCTCCCAGATACGCCGAGTGCAGAGCGTGCCAGTGGCGCTGTACCACGAGAATGTAAGTAGCAGCATTCGCATCGACCGCACGGACGGACACTTCTTTCGTAATATCTATTGTACTATATATACTATATGCTTATATGTACGTATCTGTGCGACTTATTTACACCATGTGTGCAAGAGCAGTGAGCAGTGCGGGGACAGGGACAGGGACGGGGAGATAACAATTACGTGCTGACAAGTGATGTGTCGAATGCTCCGATTGCAGGTGGTGGAGCACTACGAGAACCCGCGCAACGTGGGCTCCCTGGACAAGAAGGACGTCACTGTCGGCACCGGCCTGGTGGGCGCACCTGCCTGCGGCGATGTGATGAAGCTGCAGATCAAAGTGGACGAGAACGGCAAGATCATTGACGCGAAGTTCAAGACCTTCGGCTGCGGCTCGGCCATTGCCAGCAGCTCGCTGGCCACCGAGTGGGTGAAGGGCAAGTCCATCGACGAGGCCGGCAAGCTGAAGAACACGGACATCGCCAAGGAGCTGCGCCTGCCGCCCGTCAAGCTGCACTGCTCCATGCTGGCCGAGGATGCCATCAAGGCGGCCCTGGCCGACTACAAGGTCAAGCAGCAGAAGAAGGAGGCGAACTAAGTGCGGCGCTGCAGCAGCGCGGCAAAAATAAGCGAATGCTATACACATACAACTACGATAACCACTACGATACCACTTAGTAAACATACATTATAAACTGTTCCCCCTGTGAGTACTGCCCGAGAGCCCAGTAATTGCGCGTCTAACGCCAAGCTTCCTCTCTCGCCCTGCAGCTGAACGTGTGAGGAGTGCGAGGAGTACCTGGAACTGGCGATGGACTGAGAGCAGCGTGTGAGGGTCTGAGCGTGAAAGCGTGTGAGCGTGTCTGTGTGTCAGCGTGTGAGTGTGTGCGAGGGACTAACTAACTTATGTAGTAGCTGTAGCCCGCTTACCTGTGAAGGCCATGCAAATCTTGAGTTGTGCAAATTTAAGCTTGTAGATACTCTATTCTTCTACCATATATCTTTATCGTTATGTAATGTGAGTTATAAATAAACTGTTTCTCGATACACGCGGAGTAGCTTTTATTACTATATATATTATATATTATGTATTATATGTTATATATTATATACAATATATATCATATCATTTTACAGGTTCGCTTGTTCCGTTCTTAGGGCAATGCCATTTACGATAGGCGCACGCTCACGCCGCCGCCGCACTCGCCCTTGGTCTTGATCTCGTAGGCTGAAAAGGAACAAATAGCCGTAATGCTGGGCGCTCTGGGGTTATCTGGAGTTGTCATTTAGCTTACGGTCGTCGGCGTGCTGGCAGTTGTAGTTGTTCATCACGCACTTGCTGCCGAAGGTCAGCAGGCGCTCCTTGCTGCTGTTCTTGGCGCGGGCGCAGACAGGCTCGTAGTCATCGCAGGCGACCGCGCAGGCGTTGGCGGGCTTCTTCGCATCCTTCGCCGGATTGCCGAGGGCGAAGGCCAGCAGGCAGAGCGCTGCAAGAGTTGCAAATTAGCCATTAGCCCAGTGTCGGCTCAGTCGCAGTTCTAATCGCGAAGCTGTTGGCACGGTCAGTTTGCTGTGAACCAGCAGAGGCCTCATTCGACTTTCTCGCATATCAGGAAGATTTGCTATTGACTTGCTTATCTCGGTGCGAGCTCGAAGTATTTGAGTATATGCTGAAGTATACTACATGTATATATGTATATATTCTGGGTGCATCTTATATATAATTTGAAAATGGCATGTCAGTAAATATAGGTTTGTGCCATTTCGTAGAATTGAAGTACAAATACTTCAAGCCTCAAATACCTACTTCTATTGATCATACATGTACATGTAATGGTCTTATAATACATACATATATATACATATAGCTAGCTTAATATATTAAGCATTGAATTGCCTCGGAGCGTGTTGTAATTTGAATGGAAATACATAGAAATAGTAAAATATATTGGAATAAAAATATGTAATATTTGGACTGTAATTAAGTTAGAAATAGGCATGTTTTATATTTTATATTTATGTATAATAATAATATAATATCAATATAATGTGTTGAGGTATACATAGATGTACATTCACTAATACAATTTTGTGCTTATGCTGCAAATTTGAATTGAAGTATAGAAACTTTCAAGCCTCCTATATTCACTCATATTTATTCCCGTATAAAAGTACTGACTACAATATTTAGAAGTGTATACATAAATTCGTACACATATGATAGAATTGCTTTGCAGCACACAAGTATGAAGAATTAATTTGAATTAAAATATTAATCATATATACTTTACTATAGATGATGCACTCGCGCTATAATTAACATATATAGTACTATATTACAGATATTTGTACATATATGCAATTCGCAGCTAGTTTCATATAATGTATTGATGTACTGAGAGGTACATTGTACATACATATAGCACAGAAGCATCTCCAAGTATATATTATACGATCATAATTAGAGTTTAGCTACGAATATTTTCAAGTCCCCTACAGATACCTGTTCCACTCGCTCGTACAAGCAATTATTATACAGGGATTTTAGTACAATCCTCATCAACTTTAGCCTTAAGAAACTCGACCTTGTTGTGCCAAACAGTGTTCAACTTATGATGAGTTCCACGAAAATATAATGTACAGCAAATTACCGAGAATAGTAAACAGTGCGAAACGCATTTTGCAATTAAAATATTCCAGAGACTGAACGCAAAACCGGCTTTGAGGCGAGCGAGAATTGAACTGAATTCTAGACCGAGAGATTTATCACCTTTATATACATGTCGGACTCGCACCGCAGCTATGGACGACAAACAATGGCCGGGCGGACGCACACAGGCACAGCTGATGGAACACAGTTCTGTGTGCCTGTGTGTGTGTGTGTGTGTGTGTCCGAGTTAGACTATATTGTGCCGCTGGGAATCGCGCATCCCACACTCAATTTGGTGAGTATTAAGCGCGGCGCATGCACTTGTATTGGTAGGTGAAATGGCAATGGGGGGAGGCCGATGACAGCGACAGATACTTCTGAATGACGCCTCGGGCGGATGATAACTGATAACTGGACTGGGCATGGGAATGGGCGGTAGAGAGACACGCGTCGCATTGCGTCGTGTGGTTTGAAGCGGTTGTCGTACCGCTCAGTCCCTCTTACAATCAATTTTTTACTCAAATTCGATGTAGGCGTTTCGCATATTAAAGATCTAATTGGAGAATATTATAAAACAGGCTTAGGCGTTCAATTAGCTTTATGTTCCTGCTTCATCAGATCGATATATTTGCGAATAACTTGGACTACGAGTATAACAAGATGGCAGGTAATTTGAATACCATTTAATATGGAATACTAATTTTGTGCAAATGTATGTAGTACGCAGGAGGAGGCGTGGCATAGCATACATGGTATATATTATATATATTCTTGATCAGCCCTGGTCGACCTAGAGACACCGAATTTGGCATGATAAGCCCTGAATAGCCTATGCAAGTCACGTTTATTTCAAATTTTGAGTGTCACGCCTACCGCCCCCCAAATAGACAAACAAATTTTTTCGATTTATTAAAAAATAACGCTTCTATAATTTATTTATTTATTATTATTTTTTTTTTTTTGGTTTTTTAACGCTTCTTGTGTTTGTAAAAGTTTCCGAATTGAATAAATGCGCCCCTGTAGTTCTCTTTGAATAGTTTTCATTAGAGACTAGGCAGAACCTCTCTAGTATACACCCCGATATATATGTATCGATGTATATACCATAATATACAGTCAAGCTCACATTAAAATTGCCGAAGCGTTTGAGCGCTGGATCAAACTAATTTACGCACATTTACATTCGCACCGTGTGCAATGAACGGGAAAATGCTCATCTGATCCAGTTCACGTGACATTATTTACGCACTACGAGCTTGTCAGCACTTTAATGGGTTTGTTAATCAAAAAACTGCGATTGTCCTAGGAAATCAGTTTGATGTGACGTCTCCCACAATTGATAAAATGTATTTAAACGACATGGATAGACGTAAAATATTTAGCTTATTTTTAATTGTCGATGTGTCTATTGATACAAATATGAGATATATTTTCTACGCCTTTATTATTTATAGTTATTTTCAGTATTTGCATACATAATTCAATTTAAATTAATCTAAGGCTTATCGATATTTTCCATAAGTTATAACGTATATTCTAACGATAGTTCGATTGAACGGTCGTAATCGATATTCCGCAGATACTTTCATCTCTAGGCTGTCAGGTTTTCGCTGCGTCATTTTCTTTTTCACAAACGTTTGAGAATTTCACAAGAGAGAAATTAGTATATATAAAATTAGAGTAAATTATTGACTTGATAAAAGGTAAAGTACAAGGGTCTATCGAGAAACAGAGCACATTTTAGTAAACATTTTACCTGCTTGCAAAATTCCAAAATGGAGGAATATATGAAATTGGTGGCTCAATACCAATGCAAAACAATCGTTGATGCAAGCAGTTCGGAGAGCGACAGTGACTCAGCCTCAGCCTCAGCCAACATAACCTCGGAGGCAGCCGTTCGCCTGCTGAAGCAGCTGCAGCAGCAGCAGAACAACCAAGCAAACAAAGAACCAAGTCAGAATGCAGAAGATGGCGGCAAACGCAAGGTCGCAACAGCGCGCCTGCCGACCAGGCGGCCAGATCCAAACGTTTACAACAGAAACGCTCTGCTCGCGCGCGAGAATCGTCGCAAAAAGAAGGCGCACATGGAGGCAGTGGAACGAGAACTCAATGAGACGCGCAATGCCAACAAGTCCCTGCTGAAGGCCTTGAAGAAGCAGTTCAAGCTCACACAGAAGCTGGCCAAAGAGTGCCAACACTTGAAAAACAGATTGGGTAACTGTAAGACTACCGGAAATGTGGCCGGACCGTGCTTGAATGCGGACTGTCTGCCGCCGGAGCGGGACAACCGAGCTGTCTCTCCCGACGGCTCTCTGATATCAACGTATTCGGGAAGCAGCTATGAGCCCGCCAAGGAGAGCAACTGCCTCGCCGGCCTGCTACAGATCGACAATGGTAGTGTAGCTGAACAGCGAGTTTTGACCGAGACGCCATCAAGCTCATGGAATGATTTTATTGACGATTTATTAACAGATTACCAGCCCACGCCAGAGTACGAGAACGAGAGCTCCACCAGGTTTCTGGAGCAGAGCGGCTTCGGGTTCGAGGAGTGCCAGACTCCGCTGAGCCCTCTGGGAGTCGTCGACGAGCACAGCTACTTCAACAAGTTCTCAGACCTGGGCGTCAGTCCAAGCTGGGAGTGGAGCGCGAGCTGCACGCCGCCATCGCAGCTGCTGCAGGATGAGGATTTCGCGAACTTTTCCAGCGGCGAATGCATTGCAAGTCTTTAGGTTTATGTTTTATTCGATTAAGTATGTTTTATTAAGACTAAGTATATCTAAGGCACCCGATTACGATATTCATTACTGCTATGTGAATCGATATAATTCTTTCCATAAGAGATCCAATTAGTTAGCCCCCACCGGAGTCCATGATAGAACGCCAGCCCACCGAAGCGAACCCCTGGTCTCGATATTTAAAATCTGTTTCGTAATTTCAGGCCTGTTTGGAGGCGCGTTGGAGTCTTTTATTTCCAGCTCGCAAACGGCTTTATTCGCAGAGGCTTCAAGGTGGGTTTCCACAGCAGCACCCAAGCTGCAGCAGTTCCAAAGCGACTATTATCATCTTGTTGTCCCACTTTTTCAGTTGCGGCCAGCATTTAGACGGAGTCTCGAAATCCAACGGATTTCCAGAGTACTTGTAAATTGTTTCATGGAGGATGAGTGTGATTGCAGGCGGGCGTCAAGTGTATTAAATACACAAATTGAGGCGTTATTTTTTTGGTCTTTGCTTTTGATAAAGTGCGCAAACGATACTAATTTATTTGGATTGTGAAATGTTTCAGATATATGTTGAATTACGTCGAGTTAGTGGACGGTGAGGAGGCTTCGAACTCCGGTACGTACTTCTATCATGACTCCCTGCAGGCATTTTCCTTTGCTTTGATTTTGAAAACATTTAATGGTATTTTGGAAAGAATAATCGATACTATTATATTATTATGCATTTGTTATTCACTTCAAATAAACGTTTGACTACACAATATTTGTGACTAAATGAAGTAAAGCTGTTTTCATTCTGTACGGGATGCTAAAGGGATTTTCTCTCGATTTTTTCGAAATTATCAAATATTTCCACAAAAATTTCAAGCTGCATAAATAGAGAATTTGTACGGTAAAGAATTTTTCTATACTTTCTAAAGTTAATCTATTTAAGGTCCCTCTGTACCTCTGTACCCCTCCCAAATGTTAAACGTCCGGTTATGTTCAGAAGGAACTGAACGATTCCGGCCGGAAAATAAAAAAAAAAATTTAATCTCTGCACTGCGTGATATTTAAAAAAAAAAATTAAAATGAAAATATCAAAGTGTAAGTATATTTTTTGTCAACACTTTTACTACTTAGGTATAAGTCACTAAGAATATTTTTATTTATTGAAAAAAAAAAAAACGATAACTACACCTCGCCTAGTATAGAAATCTGCGGACTTGAAGTTCTGGGACGATATTTCAAGGAGCATAACATACACCAATAAAACTGAAAGTTTCGGCTTAGTTCCTCAGCTTAAGCGGAGGCTACTTATTTTTAACTAACTAAAAATGTTTAATTTTACAAAAAAAATACACATGTGGAGGATATCAAATTAGATCGTCAAAACCTGAAGCATACAGCTCGATATACTGTATCGATTTACTGTATTTAAAATTAGTATATTATTTAAAAACGGTTAAAAGGAGTTAAGTTTGAAGTCAGGAAATATCACTATCTTAAAGGGAAACAAGTGAAGAAAGCTACAGTCGAGTGCACTCGGCAGTAAGATACCATTTACCTTTAGCTGTTAAAAAAATAATTCTTAATATAAATTACTTTTATTCGCATCTTTTCGAAGTCAAATACACATGCATTAACGCTAATAGCACATGCCGACTGCGCGCTGACGACTGTGCAGTCGGCGTCGGCGTCGGGCCTCTGCTGCTGTAAGGGAAATTTCACCTATTGTCCGATCGGATTTAAATTTATAGGGTTGGTTGATATTATAATTGTCTACAATAATACCAAAAAAAAATTTTTGGAAACTTTTCTACTTTTCCTATAAAGTGATTTACCGACTTACAAAAACGATTTTTGGGGGCGGTAGGCGTGGCATTCAAAATTTGAAAATCCGCATTCTGCGTAATGTTACCAGGGGCCTTACTTCCAAATTCGGTGCTTCTAGCTTTTCTGGTGTTCTTATAATTCAAATAATTCGTTTTATAGGGGCGGTGGGCGTGGCATCCAAAAGTTTAAAATCCAACTTCTGCATAATGGTGCAAGACACCCTCCTACTAAGTTTTGTGCGTTTATCTCTTTTCGTTATTGAATTATCTGCAAAAAATCGAAAAACGCATTTATCGATTTGCGGAGGCGGTGGGCGTGGCAAATCAAGTTTGAAATAAACTCGATCTGCGTATTCAAAACACGCACACTCCCACCAAGTCTGGTGCCTCTAGCTCTTTTAATAGCTGAGATCTGTGCGTTCATACAGACGGACAGACAGACGAACACGACCAAATCGACTCGGCTATTGATGCTGATCAAGAATACATAAACTTTGTATGGTCTGCTACGCCTCATTCTGCCTGTTACATTCATTTGCACAAAGTTAATATACCATTTTTTTACCCACTTTCAATGGGTAAATGGTATAAGATTTGCTCAACTCAGTTTTATACGAAAGACTTTTAGTACCGGGAAGAGGGTTTAGGTATAGATAAATTCTACGCATTATATAATAATGAAAAGAAACGCTGTAACTTTGCTAAATTTCCGACCGTTTAAGAAAGAAAAGGAGAGGTTCCTTGGTAACCCAACATTTTTTATTTATTTTTTTTGGGATGATGTCATTATTATAGAAATAAAAAAAGAAAATATTTTAAAATGACAAATATTAAAGAAGGAAATGGAAACTGCGCTTGTAGTACAAATTTTATTTGCAGAAAGAAACAAAGAAGTTTATGGAACAAATCTCAAAGCTCTGGATCCGCTCAGGCCTTCAGCAGCTTGGCGTGGTACTCGATGTGCTCCGCCACGAAGGTGGCGATGTAGAAGTAGCTGTGGTCGTAGCCCTCGCGCTGCTTGAAGATGGTCTGGATGTGGTCGTTGGGAGCAGCTGCCGCCAGCAGATTCTCAGGCAGCAGCTGCTTGCCGGCGAGGAAGTTGTCGGACGAGCCCTGGTCGATGAACAACTCCTGCGGAGTGCTGGCATATTTAGAGACCAGGCTAGTGGCGTCCCATTGCTGCCAGTCATCCGTGTTGGCGCCCAAGTAGCCGGCGAAAGCCTTCTGGCCCCACGGGCACTGCGATGGATTGGCAATGGGTGCAAACGCGGAGACGGACTGGTAGAGACCGGGGTTCTTCAGCGCGCACACCAACGCACCGTGTCCGCCCATGCTGTGGCCGAAGATGCCCCTCTTACCCGGCACCGTGGAGAAGTTGTCCTTGACGATTTCCGGCAACTCCTGTGTCACGTAGCTGTACATCTTGTAGTGCTTCGACCACGGTGCCTCCGTTGCGTCCACATAGAAGCCAGCACCACTGCCAAAATCATAGGCATCGTCCTGGCCGGGTAGCTCGACGCCGCGCGGCGAGGTATCGGGGTTCACCACGATGAGTCCCTGCTTGGCTGCAGTCTCCTGGAAGCCGCTCTTCTGCACGAAGTTCTCGTGCGTGCACGTCAATCCGCTCAGGAAGTAGAGCACCGGGCAGGGGGTCTTATCTTCGACGGCCGCCGGCGGCAGGTAGACACCAAAGGTCATGTCGCAGTCCAGCACATTGGAGCGGTGCTTGTAGACACGCTGCTCGCCCTCAAACGACTTCGTCGTGGACACCAGTTCCAGCTTCATCTGCGAATGGTCTGTTAGATTGTTGCTCAGCTAAACTAAATGAGTACTTATTACTTTGCAGAAATTAATTTGAAATAATATTCACACCGTATGCGTGTGCGTGTGTGTGTTTACAACAATTTTGTTGTAGTAGTGGTGGCGCTGGTGTTCTCCCGTTCGGAGTTAGTTCAAGTGAACGTGAGCGTGATGAACGTGATTTTTTCTAGTTGTCACGACAAGGCAACTTGATAGCGGTGAGGCCAATCGATGAATTATCAAGGAAACTATTGATTGATTTAATTTGAACCAAATTTAGATTTTAGTACACAATGTAAAGGAGAAACAATTGCGGTTTTTACAGCTTATACTATATGCAGTCTTATATAAATTCCAAACTAATTCGCATGCAGCCCTGAAAATTGAAGTGTTGCAAAATACACTTGTTAAGTCAGTTAGCAGCACTGGATTGCCGCACTGCTCATTAGCCGTAAACAAGCCGGCGACAACTTTGCTGTTTATTAAAGAAACGCATTGCGATTTGCAAAACAATGTCTGAGGAAGCGCCCAGCACTTCTGCCTTTGGCTTCAAGAAGCGTAACATAAACCGCGGTGCAGCGATGCGGCGAAAGCAGCAAAGCAGCAGCAGCAGTAGTTCAGGTACGAGCAAAATTGGCGCGTAAAAAATTCCATGGAGTCAATTCTAACTAGAATTTTAAATTTTATAGCCAGAAGCAGCGACGAGGAGCAGCAGGGCAAGACCAGTGCGGTAGCACGCGCCGAAAACCGTCGCAAGCGCACCAATCCAAATTTCCAGAGCACCAAAGCACTTGCCAAGCGAAGAGCCGGCGCTCATGCGACAAACGCCGACTCATCGGGGAGTGGAACTGGATCGGGCGAGGAGAACGATGCGGTGGGCGTGGCATACAAGTCGAAGCGCGAGGCGATACCCAACGGTCCACACGACCAGGGCGCCACAGCGGTCAATGAAATGGACACGGAACTCGATCGAGACGCACAGGCGATTCACGCGCGATCTGTGAAAATCAACGAGGAGCTGGAGGGCAAGGCGGACGACAAGATCTACAGGGGCATTAACAACTACGCACAGTACTACAAGAAGAAGGATACGGTGGCGGGCAATGCCAGCTCCGGCATGGTGCGCAGTGGACCAATCAGAGCTCCGGCCCATCTCCGCGCCACGGTGCGCTGGGACTACCAGCCGGACATATGCAAGGACTACAAGGAGACGGGCTATTGCGGCTTCGGCGACAGCTGCAAGTTCCTGCACGATCGCAGCGACTACAAGGCTGGCTGGCAGATGGAAATGGACCACGAGTCGCAACGCAAAGGCGACTGCGATTCTGATGGAGACGAGCACAAGTACGAAATTCACTCGGACGAGGAATCGCTGCCGTTCAAGTGCCACATCTGCCGGGAAAGCTTTGTCAATCCGGTGGTGACCAAGTGAGTGGCTCCTTATACCTATCTGGGTTGACAGTAAACACTTTCCTTATTTCTTCCAGGTGCAAACACTACTTCTGTGAGAAGTGTGCGCTGGCGCAGTACAGAAAGTCGCAGCGCTGCATCATTTGCTCGCAGCAAACGAATGGCATATTCAATCCCGCCAAGGAGCTGATAGCGCGCCTCAAAACGGCGCCCATGTCCGATTCTGATCGAGACGACGATGCCGATCAAGACGAGCAAAATACTCAGCAGAACGTGCAAGGAGTTTCTTCGAATGATGATAGCGATTAGATTTTTGTATATTAATTTTGTATATTTTTTTGAAAAACATGTGGGAGATTCGCAAGTCGTTTGAACGTTTGTCGGATTCTACCTTTGATTCTAAAGCAAACGATTAGCTATTAAAGGGCCGTTTTCAAGGCGTGTTCTGATTGCTTAGTTCTAAAGTTTAATTAATCCTTCAACTCCACGAAGTAAGTTTATGGTATTTTATTGAAACATTTTCGTTGTTTGATCATTGAAGCTCTGCGAAGCTCGTCTTTTTTGTAGTCGGTTTTGTAAATATGATTACTTTAAAATTTTGTATTATTTAATAATGTTTTCATTATAGCAAATTATCGGGGTTGTCTCCCATAAAAAACAAAATGTCAAAATGGCAAAAGAACTTTTGAATATAAAATCTTATTTGTATACCATTGAAAGTGGTTAAAAATTGTGTATTAACTTGAACTTCAAAATGTATGTAAAAGGCAGAAGGAAGCGTGTCAAACTCTACAAAGCACGAGGGTCGTTCAATAAGTCCTTAGAAAATTCGAGTGAAGAAATCCGAAACCCTATTTCTTGGACGGGATACAAATGTTGGAAAAACGATTGGCAAAGTGTGTAGAGCTAAAAGGGGACTATGTTGAAAAATAAAAAAAAAAATCTGCAAAAAACAGTGTTCTTATATTTATTATTATTATTTATTTTTTCTAAAGACATATTGAACGACCCACGTATGAATGATCAGCATCGATAGCCGAATCGATTTGGTCATGAACGTTTGTCCATCTGTATGAACACAGGCTTTTCAGCCTCGTAAGGAGAGTTTGACTTTATCATACATATAAGAAGTTTATTAAAACTTTATGTGCCACGCCCACCGGCACTGTATATTAAAAAGGACTTTTTCGTTTTATTGCAAATAAGGCTGTTATTATAACTCGAAGAATCAAAATTTGGTAGGAAGGTCCCATGTAGCATTACGCCGGATGTGGATTTTCAACGATTTATAAGAAAAGCAGAACAGCTAGAAGCACCAAATTTGGTGGGAAGGTTCCTTGTAGCATTACGCAAAATGCGGATTTTCAATAAATCCTTCACTAATCCGTTTTTTTGAATAAGGAGAAATGTAGAATCGTGACGAAACTTTTTACATTCTATAGCTTACCATAATTCTGATCTACCCTTTAAATTACAACCCGATTGGACAATAATGATATAAGTTATAGGCGCTAGAAATTGCAATACAAAGATATAGGCGCTAGAAGTTTTCTATACAATGTTGCACCGACGCAGCGAGGGCCGGCGTCAGTAAAAGTAGTAGAAAAGTTACAGATTTTTTTCAAGCTTTTATTGTAGATACTAATAATATTGATGAACCCTATTCATTTAAATTCGATCGGATCATTAACAAAGAAGTTATAAGAGCGAGAAGTTTCCCATACAGCAGCACAGGCCCGACGCCGACGACGAACGCGCACGCACTGTCGTCCTGCAGTCGGCATGTGTCACTAGCGTTAATGCATGTGTATTTGACTTCGAAAATATGCGATGCGTTGTTATTGGTTCGCCGAATAAGTAATAAGAATATTATTAAGAATAATTTTTTTACAGCCAAAGGTAAATGGTATCTTACTGACGAGTGCACTCGAGTGTAGCTATTTTCATTTGTTTTTTATTTTATTAGAAAAATGAGTGTTGTTGTGTTAGCTTTTGGGAGCTCTTCGTTAGCTAGAACTGACGGTTTAGTCCTGTCTCTATCAATTAATACATGTATTTGTCGGAGGCAAGGGTATGTCATCCATGTTGATGCTTTTGATGATTGACGCAGCTGCACAGCGAGTTCCGATCGGTTCGAATACCCAAGCTCAACTAAACTGACCATTTCAGCATACGCGCTCACGTCCTGAACTCACTCAAGTCGAGCGTATGCAGCCATCTCTGTCTTACTCAAGACTCTTGGTATCTTACCATCGAATCTCACTCAGCAGCAGAGCGTCTCTGCCTCTGCTGCCGTGCTTTCGCTCAATATCAGCTAGTTAAGCAGAAGCAGGGAATTCCCCGAATTCCCAAATTACCAGAATGCTACATTTACTAGGAATCACACTGCGACATATTTATATTTGAAATATATTTTATTAAGTAGATCTATTTGAATGAGTAATAGTTTTTGGGTGCACTATCAGCATTTTTATTAGTTTTATTATTAATTATCACCGGGCATCGGAGCTTTCACTAATTTCCGTAGCCCAAGTAGGTAATCAACATCATACTGAAGCTGTACACACCTTTGGTCAGCTGCAGGGCGGTGGCCATTGACATTGGCAGTACATCCATCGCGGTAAGGGCGTGCTCCCTCTGTGCTTTGGCCAGCATGAGTATGATCAGCTTCTGTTCCTTTACGGGTAATTCATACCACAAGCAATCCGAGTACACCGCATCCATGAAGTCCTCATTCTGAAGAAGAAAATCCAGTAATGAAGTTGAGTAATTGTTACGATTTGCTAACCTCACCGAACTCTCTACGAGAGTACCCAGTCCACAGAAGGCGTAAAGCAGAACAAAGCAATAGACCATATAGATTGGAGCTGTAGCCCAAACCTGGAGGAAAATGCATGAAATGGAGCAAAGGATGCTGGTGCAGAGGGTCACAAGCTCTACAAGCATTACAACATTGAAGATCTGTTCCGTTGCACGTAGAATTCTATAGGGTTGAAGA